>CM068839.1:53719034-54226534 GCA_028554795.2 Sinohyriopsis cumingii | reverse complement strand
GAATGACGGGCTATCAGCCAATAAATTCCTATAATAAACTTTAATTTGTATGATCCCAGACGGTAACAACACGAATGACGGGCTATCAGCCAATAAATTCCTATAATAAACTTCAATATTTATGATCCCACATGGTAACAACACGAATGACGGGCTATCAGCCAATAAATTCCTATAATAAACTTCAATTTGTATGATCCCACACTGTAACAACATGAATGATGGGCTATCAGCCAATACATTTCTATGATAAACTTCAATTTTTATGATCCCACAAGGTAACAACATGAATGACGGGCTATCAGATAATACATTTCTATAATAAACTTCAATTTAAATGATCCCAGACGGCAACAACATGCATGTCTGGCTATCAGCCAATAAAGTCCTATAATAAACTTCAGTTTGTATGATCCCAGACGGTAACAACATGAATGACTGGCTATCACCCAATAATTTTCTATAATAAACTTCAATTTTTATGATCCTACACTGTAACAACATGAATGACGGGCTATCAGTCAACAAATTTATAGAATAAACTTCAATTTTTATGACCCCACACTGTAACAACATTAATGTCTGGCTATCAGCCAATAAATTCCTATAATAAACTTCAATTTTTATGATCCCAGATGGTAACAACATAAATGACGGGCTATCAGCCAATACATTTCTATAATAAACTTCAGTTTTATAACTGATCTATAAATAGATGGATAGAACGAAAAAAAATTATTCCACATTTCGGATAACTATGATAATGGTTGTAGTTTAGTAGTATATTTAGAGATATCGTTATTCTTGCAACTTTAGGAACAAGTGAATTTGAGAAAGATTTTTTCTTCAACATGATGAACAACAGCGTAAAATGTATTACCATCATCAGCAAACGTTTAACCCAAGAGGTCGTTAGTAGTATATGGGGCCACCCTAGCGACAATGGGAATTAGCATTACAAAACCCCTTGGGCCACTCTAGCGACAAGGGAAATTTAACATGGAGAAAAACCCTGGGTCACTCTAGTGACAAGGGGAATTGAACATGGAAATTGAACATGGGAATGTCACCTGGGGATCAGTGGGAATTAAACATTGGTAACGTCATAGGTTTATAGGGTCAAAACCTTTTATAGGGTGAAATGTATTTATAGGGACAAAGGGTTGATAGGGACAAACATAGACATACAGAAACAAACAAATACACATTGAAACACACAGAAAAGAGGACAGAAATATTCTAAAGAAAGACTCACAGATAGAATAGAGACTCGATAAAGAAAAGTCTGTTGTATGGGTTCAAAACATTTATTCAAGTACATATATACATGGGCTCTCTGGCCTGTGCTTTGGTCTAAGCACTATCCATTAAATACATAAACATTTGAACATAAAAGAAACATATTTACGAGTTGTTTAGTTATTGACTCTAGTAAACTAATGTTTAAAATTAACGTTCACTCCTTTCTAAAATCACTTCATATGCAACGAATTTACATTAAATGTTCGTTTATAAGAAAAAGTCAAAACAAAACAAGTAACAAACAATCAAATAAGAGAAAGTTCGTGTTTGTCTCTCTATCCGTTACACACGTTGTTTAATATCTGGTCAGCTACCACTTGTGTCCCAGCATAGATGTTTCCGATCTCGTATTCCCTGTCAGTCGTAAATCTGCTGTTACGTCCATCGTGCTAGGTACACTTATCGGTAAGCAGATCAAGAGCAGTGATCGTCTTCTTCCCATGGAGGTGCAACATATGCCATATGAATAGTCACTTTTCCATCGGTGATGTCAAATTTTTCTCTCACCGACCGCACGTCTTCAATAGCCCTCAAAAGTTTGGAAGAAGTTATTTCTGCAAGTGTGCTAAATCCGAGACATACAGGCGAGTTCAAACTGTCGTGATACATAGATAGGCTCAAACGACCTTCATCTTTGACTTGGCAATGACATTTGAATTCCTCTAACAGTGAGTCAAGTAGATCCGTAATGAAACCTGATACTTTCTCGGCTGGAACGTCAGACGCGAAGTCTTTAAATTCCATCGTGTAGGTGTAAGTTGTCGTTCTAAATTTTCTCGAGGTCGCTGTCTGGGTCATTTGGAGGCTAAAATACTCCTTTAGGTCTATTGAATCCTTTCCCTTCTTGAACGCACTTTGCTGTGACGGTATGGTGGTGAAAGAGGTCAATGATGTTTGTTCCTTCTCTTTTTTCTTCTGCGTAGAGTTATTCATCTTTCTCGTCGCTTGTCCTCGCAATGAAGTGTCGTTCTTGGAAGTCGTCCCTTTTTATACTGGGTGATATCAGCATGTCCATAAGGTAAAGTTTTGTGGTCTGGAAGTTTCACTGGTTGCACGTAGTTTGTCATGGCATTAGTACATAACAACTAAGATGTGGTATTGCATTGGTGATGTGATCGTGAGGCATAGAATCACACCCGAGTTTCTCGTTGGACTTGAGTCTTACGCTCTATACTTGCTGTTTGAAAGGATTCATTTTTGTCGATTGGTCTTGGTAGTGACAATGAACTATTGGTCTTGGACGTTGTCCCTTTTTATATGCTGACCAATATCGATGTGACCGTACGGCAACGTAAAGTGATTGGGAAGTCTCACTCGCTTCTGGTACACGATTTGATAGATTTTTTCCAGGGGTCGACTGACGATGTGGTGAGTGGGTAAACGTACAATCTTGTTCGGTTGGTGAGTGGTCACTTTAAAGTTTCCATCCTCTCCCGATTGCAAGGCTTCTTTCAATACCCCCAAAGTTGACCACTCGACTGGTACGATAATTCAAAGTCAGTCCTTTCACTTTGCACTCCGTGTGCACTTCTCCTTGTTTGTCCCGGTATTGGTAGCCGTAATTTTTAGGACCTCCACTCGCGAAACTTAGAATCTTGTCGTCGGGATGTTCGTCTGTCCAGGCTCCTAAACGGTTTTCTTCGATGTTAGGGTGTTGCTGACCCGGTCGATCGATGTAGATGCAACTGTCCGTGTCAAAGTACAGGACGCGTTCCCCTAACAGTTCTAAAGCTTCGTACAATTTTAAGCGAGCATGAGCTGTCACGTAAGCCGCAATGATGACATTTCCAAAAGGGTCGTCTTGTACAAAGTCCAGATCTTCTTCGTAATTGACCAAGATCAAATTCTCTCGAACGACGTCCACGTGTTTCATGTATTTGGTTTTGTCGTGAATCATCTGGAAGTAGCGGGAAGGTTCTGTCAAATATTCCGTCTTGGGTAAACACGGTCGTTGTGCCATTTTACCCCACAAGCAATTTAACATCACTTTGGCAAACGATCGCCTGCCTTCGTTTTTCTCGATGTGGTCTAAAGAGATGCCTTCTTGTTCATAGTATTTCTCTTTGAATTGTATTTGGTCTTCGGGAGTGTGACATCAGGAAGGATAGCCGCTGGCTTCTTGTTTCAGTTTCAAAAAGGCATCCACGTAGTCAGCGAAAATGCCTTTCTGACTGGGATCACCCTTGTGGTATTGTTGTGTCTTGGGAAAGTGGCAAATTTCGTACACTTCTAACAGTTGGTATCCCATGTCCAGAGCTTTGAACAATTCTACGCTGACCCAGGTTCCCGTCAAGGCACGTTCTTCCTGGGTGTGCTGACAAGGTTGGTCTTGGTTGCACGTTTCGGCACAAGTACGGCACAATGGAAACATCAGTTTGCCTTGACAATGTTGAGGTAAGACGGGATGGTATAGGTTCGTGGGAGGCAAAACTTTACACTTGATCAAGCCTTCGTATTGTCGAATGTTTTTCAGGTCGATGTGTTCCGTTAACAATTGCGGGTGCCCTACAGGAAAGCGACAATATTTGCACACGTAGGGATACAGCGAACACACGTCCAAGTATTTGATTTCTTCTCCTTTCTCTTCGTCGGCTTGGTACAGCAAACAGGTGGCATTGGTCCTTCCTCCGTACAAACTATCCCTCGGGTTCAGCGGGTCCATGAACTGGTAACTTTCCACGAGGCGTTTAAACTCGGGATCGGTTTTCATACGGTGATCGTACTCGTGTTCCCACATTTCCACCACATGGTATCCTTCCTGTTCCAACTTTAGGCGTCGCTGACAAGTGTCCTGGTACAAGTCTTCCATGGTTCGTTGTAAAAACTGATTTTTAGTGCTACGATCAGGGTAACAGACGGGACATCCGTGAAATAAGCAACCGTTAAAGTCGTACACGATCTTGGGGTTTTCTAAGTCCCAGCCATCTACCGAATATGTTCCGATGGTCTTTTCACCCCCTCCGTTGCGGGCATGCTGAATCCATTTGTTTTCCTTGTCGCACAAGTAATGTAACCAACGTAGGGCTTTGACCGAGTATTGACGTTTGACAAAGTTGGTCGTTTGAGGGCTGATGACAGCCACGGTGTTTTCAGGCATGAATCGATGTCGATACACTAAGGAACACGCTTTGGCAATGGTGCAAGCTTCTTTCAAAGGATCGACCCCTCCGTGTTCCATGAACAGTTCTCGAAATTTTCCACAGCAACGCCGTAAAATGTCCACGTCGGAACGACAATACTTTAGCATTTCTTCCTGAAAGTCGAAAGGGTCCGAGGCGTGAGCCTGGTACCAAGCGTAGAAAGCTTCTCGTTGTTCGGTACGCATGTTGTCGGGGTCGTAATAGTGATCCTCAGGTAAATGGGGTAGAACGGCATGTTGATTGGCTTCCGTATTGAAAAAGTGTGGAAAGTACCCTTTAGCCATTTCTGTCATTCCAAACGTTTTAGGCATTCGACTCAAAGGCATGGCCAAATAGCTCATCGAATCTTTAAACTGTACTTGTCCCACTTGCATGAAAATGATTTTGGCTCCGTTCAAAGTCACTTTAGGACGTTCGGTGCCATGTTCCGTATAGTATCTGAGAAGAAACTGTCCATCGTATCCGGAGAAATTGTGAGCCATCACCGTGGCATGACGATGACAATCTCCGTAACGTTCGATGTCCTCTTGGTTCCACGTCTTGTCGATGGGGTCTAAGACCCATCGAGCGAAATCGGCTAGCGTGTTCGGTCCCCGAAATATTTTTTCCCGTCCTCCAGGAATCTTACTGCAGTGAGGGCAATGACTGAAGATAGGTTCTTGAATGCACTTCTCGCACGCTCGATGAGCCACGCAGAAATTAGGAATGTGAATGCCAGTCTCTTGCATGCATTCGAAATCGAAAAAGATGAAATTGCTTTTCTTCTTGTGACCATCCTCTTTCTCTGGTTGGGGTTGGTATTTTTGCACGTAGCATTGGTGTTTCAAGTCCACGATGTGATGACAAATGTGACATTTCTTTTTTCCTGAACATACGTGTGCCTTGGTACTATTGGTCCACACGTAGGGCACAATCTCAGGAGTTGACAAGCACATTTCTGCTGTGAACCTTGCGTCTTCAGATGTTGTTGGTAACAAGCAGGGCTGAAAAACGTGCGCAGACAAGCAGGACAATGCAATGGTTTTTGCCCTTCGCTCAGACAGGGTGGAGAGGCCAAACATCCTCGGCATTTCGATCCACAATGTTTGTGTTGCTCTCGATTATTATAACCACGGTCACATTTCTCACAGTAATATATGTATCCCAGGAATCCGGGGATGGCGGTAATGGTATCGAAATGTTCATCGTGATAATAGACATGAATGTATTTTCCGTCCTTAAAGTCTTGGCCTCGAAACAACAGAGGTCCGCGCACTTCTTGAGGGTGCACTTTCAAGGTGTATCGTGGAGCTAGGGCATCTTGCAATTTTTGCATCTCAGGAATGCCACAGGGTGTGTCTTTGGACAGTCCGGCTTGTTGTAACAGGAGTTCTGCTTCATTTCATTGTTTGGCTCGATCGGATCGTTGAATAGTTTTCCAGGTTCTTTTCCATTCTACCGTGTCGTTCTTGTTGGCATAGGTTCGTCCCACCACGATGGCACGGGCTAAACACATCTGGTCTTGAGGGTTGTTAATTCGGACGAGACTTGTTTTGGTGTTGCGAAGGTCGTCCACCAATAAGACCTTTTTGCGTCCAGTCCCTTGAGGAGGAGAGACGTGGGCCATTTTCAGTGTGGCTTTACCATCGGTGATGTCAAACTGATCATTAGATTGTTGTACGTGTTGAATCTTGTCCATGACTTTGGAAGGGGTTAGTTCTGCGGGTCTGCTAAACTCGATCCAAACAGGGGATTTCAAGCTGTCGTGATCTATGGATAGTGTCAAGAAATCGTCTTCTTTGGGTTGACAGTGTTGCTTTAGTGTGGTGAGCAAAGAATCCCACATCTCGGTGATAAACCCTTCTGCTTTCTCCAATGGTACGTCGGACTTGAAATCTTTAAACTTCACCGTGTAGGTGTAAGTCGTGGTTCTAAATTTTCTAGAGGGTCGCTTTTCCGTCTCTCGAATGTGATAGTACTTTTCAGGGTTAACTGGTGGACTTTGGTTTGGAGTGGGCTCTCTATGTCTGGTCGCAGACGTGGAAGGTGTTGGTTCAGGTTTGCTCATGTCTTCGTTTTGAGCGAACACTTCTTTTCGTGTGTGAGGCGATACGTCACTTCGCTGCCTCTTACGTTCTTCTTCTCTCTCACTGAAATCGTGCGATCGTTTCATCTCGATTGCTGATTCAGAAATGATTTAACCAAGTTCATTCTCTCCATATATACCCTCTCTACCTCTTGTTGTCACAATGACTTGGTATATTTCACAAGGGCAAGTGAAAGCCAAGCATATCGGAGCCCAACGACAGCGGTGCGTCTTAAACACCTCATGCATCTTGATGACCCTTCGATTCAAACCCTACCACGAAAGAAAAAAGTTGCAAGAAAAAAACCCAGACAGTTGGTGTCTTCAAGAGAGCTAGAGACGCCGGCACTGTGTCGCTGGGACACGTACGTACTCCAGAAAACTACGCCACTCGACAACGTTGTCTCCTTCTCTCAGTCACTTCTACTTTGTCGCTGAATACATTCTACCAACCCTGTTTTAACACACGTTTCTTCATCTGATATTTTTAAAAAATATACTAAACGCATTTTTAAAAGAACTACCCTTTTTCGACAGCAGTGACGGCGTCTCCTGCTGCTGTTACCACTGTTGCTGCACAAAGATGATCTTTCCTTAAGATCAAAATATGAGACAGAGCAAGTCAGTTGTGAAGTTGAGCTGAGGTGTCTAAACAACAACTGTCAAGCCCCTATGTTCCATTTCTGTTTGTGATAATAACTTGTGATACTTCACATTTTCTAAAGTGGAAATCTTTACAAACCGTACAAAAGTTATATGACTTTGGCTTCTGACAGTTGTACAGACTCTTCACTTTATAAGTGTCACGAGAAAATAGTGTATCCAAGTTTTACCATTTTCCAAAACACCCACACACTTGCAACGTGACCAGAATCTGTACTTCTTTATTTGTGGATATCCAACAGACCCGTCCCAGCATGTATAGCTGGTTAAGAACTGTAGGAATATCACCTCATTTTTTTTTCAGAAATATCAAAGCTTTTATGTGTATCTTCCCTGTTCCACCCTTTATTAGTGCTTAGGTATATTCCCTAAACAACACAAACAATTTGGAACAAAATTAAATTTTGAATTAAGGTTTCTCTCTGTTTATACATTTTTTTTTTCAAGTTGTTGGTACATGGCATATGACATCCAAATACTTTCTCAAACTGAGAGGCATTTCTACACATGTCATTGCCTTTGTTAAATTCGGTTTTGTTGGTTAGTCATCGTTAATCTTTAATTCTATTTTTATGACGTATTTCTTTTTTGCTAGAAGATTTAATTTATTTATGTTGTTTAGTCTGCTGCTGCGAAAAAGAAAATGCATGTATCTATAGCAAAGTGTTTCAGTTTGTTCAGTTTTTTATTTCAAGCTCTACAAAAGGTACCAAGTTTGTCTTGCAAGGGGATTGAAACTTTAAGTTACGCGGACGTGAAGGAAAACATACCTTTGTTACTACAATTTACTGTCTTTGTGTTCGTTCTAATCATGCTTGCCTTATATCTTTTTGTTTTAGGATCATATTTCTTCTGATGTAAATACATACATCAATGGATAGACAGCTCGGGTTATCATCCTTGAGGTTCACTGTACTTTTAGTTTCTTCAGGAAAAAATGTAACAATGTTCGTCTCAGGAGGATAGGAAGAACATTGTTACATTTTTTCCTGAACCCATGTTTTGACTTTAGAATTCAGAGTTAACCATAGGCAGGGTTATACAGTGCAATGTCGCTTGCTTCATTCTTGAAAAAGCCATGTGATTGTCTTTTTTTCTGAAAAACTGTAAATCTAATGTTAGAAGAAAAAAGATTCCGTGACATGTTTCAGTTCCAAAATAGGATAAAGTTAAGATACCAGAATTGTGCAAACTCAAGCTTTTATTTTATCCAAAGATTTACTGATGGAAGAAAAAAAAATCGTTCTACAATTTTTTAGAGTGTAAACTTTTGAAAAAAATAAGATGACAAACGGAACAGTTCGCGTAATTATGGTGACCACTGATCACAATTTTGGAGAGGTATCTTCAAACGGGAACATATTTCATTAGGGTATAAATCAAAACCACAGAGAGAGAGAGAGAGAAAGCATGTATTCCTACTTTAAAAATATCACGACACGTACGTTTGTTTTTTTACGGTATATTTTCCTTATGAAAGTTTCAAAGAAACACTCATTCCACTTACATAAGATAAGATAAGAATTCTTTATTTCAGACTACATAGTCTATACATCTAAATTAAAATACAGATATAAAGTAAAATCACTGAAAACATAAAAGAACATATAGAACATAACAATCACATCCATAGAAAAAATACACCCTTTAAAAAACATGACAAGAGTGAACTGAAGACGCATGTGATTAAAGAGTGACCACAGAAAAGTACATCCAAACAAGTCGTGATATATTTCGTAACATGACTAACATAATTTCCATGAGTCGCCCATGGCGTGATCATTTGTGTGTTAGTTTTATTGTTTGTGAAGTGATTAATGGTCAGGTACAGAAAAAACGCGTCTGATTATCTCGCGGTGCGAATAACAAGTGAAACCAATTTGAAGCTAAGGCGGTGGAAAATATCGACTGACCAATGAAGTCACTTACAATGTGCAACACATTGTTTGGTTGTAAATTCAGGGCAAGTAGAGTAGCGACCAGCCGCAGAATAAAAAAAAAAAAAAAACACGTCCGATCTTGTCGCTGTGCGAAACGGTACTGAAGTCAATTCGAAGCGAAAGCGGTAAGAAAATAAGTATAGCCAATGAAATCGTTTATGATGAGTGATGCATTGTTTTTTTTTCTTAGGTAGTGTGGCAAAATAATGCCAACGCAAGAGCGTTGTTACCATTGCAGTGCAGACAGATTGGAGTGTAAATGTACAATCCCTTTGTTGCGTATTGTACCATTTCTTCTTGCCACATGAAAATATTAAACGGCCACAGTACTGGTTCGAGTTTTGAAACTGACAAACATTTTTAATCTTACTCAAACATTTTGTCAAGCACACTCACATCAACAGAGACAGATGTGTTACAGTACCAGGTGTCAGTTTTTTGTTATTTTTCTCCCTTCAAGCTAGTGATTTTGGGGTTTGTATGAAGTAAAGAAACTAAAAGTACAGTGAACCTCAAGGATGATAACCCGAGCTGTCTATCCATTGATATATGTATTTACATCAGAAGAAATATGATCCTAAAACAAAAAGATATAAGGCAAGCATGATTAGAACGAACACAAAGACAGTAAATTGTAGTAACAAAGGTATGTTTTCCTTCACGTCCGCGTAACTTAAAGTTTCAATCCCCTTGCAAGACAAACTTGGTACCTTTTGTAGAGCTTGAAATAAAAAACTGAACAAACTGAAACACTTTGCTATAGATACATGCATTTTCTTTTTCGCAGCAGCAGACTAAACAACATAAATAAATTAAATCTTCTAGCAAAAAAGAAATACATCATAAAATAGAATTAAAGATTAACGATGACTAACCAACAAAACCGAATTTAACAAAGGCAATGACATGTGTAGAAATGCCTCTCAGTTTGAGAAAGTATTTGGATGTCATATGCCATGTACCAACAACTTGAAAAAAAAAATGTATAAACAGAAAGAAACCTTAATTCAAAATTTAATTTTGTTCCAAATTGTTTGTGTTGTTTAGGGAATATACCTAAGCACTAATAAAGGGTGGAACAGGGAAGATACACATAAAAGCTTTGATATTTCTGAAAAAAAAATGAGGTGATATTCCTACAGTTCTTAACCAGCTATACATGCTGGGACGGGTCTGTTGGATATCCACAAATAAAGAAGTACAGATTCTGGTCACGTTGCAAGTGTGTGGGTGTTTTGGAAAATGGTAAAACTTGGATACACTATTTTCTCGTGACACTTATAAAGTGAAGAGTCTGTACAACTGTCAGAAGCCAAAGTCATATAACTTTTGTACGGTTTGTAAAGATTTCCACTTTAGAAAATGTGAAGTATCACAAGTTATTATCACAAACAGAAATGGAACATAGGGGCTTGACAGTTGTTGTTTAGACACCTCAGCTCAACTTCACAACTGACTTGCTCTGTCTCATATTTTGATCTTAAGGAAAGATCATCTTTGTGCAGCAACAGTGGTAACAGCAGCAGGAGACGCCGTCACTGCTGTCGAAAAAGGGTAGTTCTTTTAAAAATGCGTTTAGTATATTTTTTAAAAATATCAGATGAAGAAACGTGTGTTAAAACAGGGTTGGTAGAATGTATTCAGCGACAAAGTAGAAGTGACTGAGAGAAGGAGACAACGTTGTCGAGTGGCGTAGTTTTCTGGAGTACGTACGTGTCCCAGCGACACAGTGCCGGCGTCTCTAGCTCTCTTGAAGACACCAACTGTCTGGGTTTTTTTCTTGCAACTTTTTTCTTTCGTGGTAGGGTTTGAATCGAAGGGTCATCAAGATGCATGAGGTGTTTAAGACGCACCGCTGTCGTTGGGCTCCGATATGCTTGGCTTTCACTTGCCCTTGTGAAATATACCAAGTCATTGTGACAACAAGAGGTAGAGAGGGTATATATGGAGAGAATGAACTTGGTTAAATCATTTCTGAATCAGCAATCGAGATGAAACGATCGCACGATTTCAGTGAGAGAGAAGAAGAACGTAAGAGGCAGCGAAGTGACGTATCGCCTCACACACGAAAAGAAGTGTTCGCTCAAAACGAAGACATGAGCAAACCTGAACCAACACCTTCCACGTCTGCGACCAGACATAGAGAGCCCACTCCAAACCAAAGTCCACCAGTTAACCCTGAAAAGTACTATCACATTCGAGAGACGGAAAAGCGACCCTCTAGAAAATTTAGAACCACGACTTACACCTACACGGTGAAGTTTAAAGATTTCAAGTCCGACGTACCATTGGAGAAAGCAGAAGGGTTTATCACCGAGATGTGGGATTCTTTGCTCACCACACTAAAGCAACACTGTCAACCCAAAGAAGACGATTTCTTGACACTATCCATAGATCACGACAGCTTGAAATCCCCTGTTTGGATCGAGTTTAGCAGACCCGCAGAACTAACCCCTTCCAAAGTCATGGACAAGATTCAACACGTACAACAATCTAATGATCAGTTTGACATCACCGATGGTAAAGCCACACTGAAAATGGCCCACGTCTCTCCTCCTCAAGGGACTGGACGCAAAAAGGTCTTATTGGTGGACGACCTTCGCAACACCAAAACAAGTCTCGTCCGAATTAACAACCCTCAAGACCAGATGTGTTTAGCCCGTGCCATCGTGGTGGGACGAACCTATGCCAACAAGAACGACACGGTAGAATGGAAAAGAACCTGGAAAACTATTCAACGATCCGATCGAGCCAAACAATGAAATGAAGCAGAACTCCTGTTACAACAAGCCGGACTGTCCAAAGACACACCCTGTGGCATTCCTGAGATGCAAAAATTGCAAGATGCCCTAGCTCCACGATACACCTTGAAAGTGCACCCTCAAGAAGTGCGCGGACCTCTGTTGTTTCGAGGCCAAGACTTTAAGGACGGAAAATACATTCATGTCTATTATCACGATGAACATTTCGATACCATTACCGCCATCCCCGGATTCCTGGGATACATATATTACTGTGAGAAATGTGACCGTGGTTATAATAATCGAGAGCAACACAAACATTGTGGATCGAAATGCCGAGGATGTTTGGCCTCTCCACCCTGTCTGAGCGAAGGGCAAAAACCATTGCATTGTCCTGCTTGTCTGCGCACGTTTTTCAGCCCTGCTTGTTACCAACAACATCTGAAGACGCAAGGTTCACAGCAGAAATGTGCTTGTCAACTCCTGAGATTGTGCCCTACGTGTGGACCAATAGTACCAAGGCACACGTATGTTCAGGAAAAAAGAAATGTCACATTTGTCATCACATCGTGGACTTGAAACACCAATGCTACGTGCAAAAATACCAACCCCAACCAGAGAAAGAGGATGGTCACAAGAAGAAAAGCAATTTCATCTTTTTCGATTTCGAATGCATGCAAGAGACTGGCATTCACATTCCTAATTTCTGCGTGGCTCATCGAGCGTGCGAGAAGTGCATTCAAGAACCTATCTTCAGTCATTGCCCTCACTGCAGCAAGATTCCTGGAGGACGGGAAAAAATATTTCGGGGACCGAACACGCTAGCCGATTTCGCTCGATGGGTCTTAGACCCCATCGACAAGACGTGGAACCAAGAGGACATCGAACGTTACGGAGATTGTCATCGTCATGCCACGGTGATGGCTCACAATTTCTCCGGATACGATGGACAGTTTCTTCTCAGATACTATACGGAACATGGCACCGAACGTCCTAAAGTGACTTTGAACGGAGCCAAAATCATTTTCATGCAAGTGGGACAAGTACAGTTTAAAGATTCGATGAGCTATTTGGCCATGCCTTTGAGTCGAATGCCTAAAACGTTTGGAATGACAGAAATGGCTAAAGGGTACTTTCCACACTTTTTCAATACGGAAGCCAATCAACATGCCGTTCTACCCCATTTACCTGAGGATCACTATTACGACCCCGACAACATGCGTACCAAACAACGAGAAGCTTTCTACGCTTGGTACCAGGCTCACGCCTCGGACCCTTTCGACTTTCAGGAAGAAATGCTAAAGTATTGTCGTTCCGACGTGGACATTTTACGGCGTTGCTGTGGAAAATTTCGAGAACTGTTCATGGAACACGGAGGGGTCGATCCTTTGAAAGAAGCTTGCACCATTGCCAAAGCGTGTTCCTTAGTGTATCGACATCGATTCATGCCTGAAAACACCGTGGCTGTCATCAGCCCTCAAACGACCAACTTTGTCAAACGTCAATACTCGGTCAAAGCCCTACGTTGGTTACATTACTTGTGCGACAAGGAAAACAAATGGATTCAGCATGCCCGCAACGGAGGGGGTGAAAAGACCATCGGAACATATTCGGTAGATGGCTGGGACTTAGAAAACCCCAAGATCGTGTACGACTTTAACGGTTGCTTATTTCACGGATGTCCCGTCTGTTACCCTGACCGTAGCACTAAAAATCAGTTTTTACAACGAACCATGGAAGACTTGTACCAGGACACTTGTCAGCGACGCCTAAAGTTGGAACAGGAAGGATACCATGTGGTGGAAATGTGGGAACACGAGTACGATCACCGTATGAAAACCGATCCCGAGTTTAAACGCCTCGTGGAAAGTTACCAGTTCATGGACCCGCTGAACCCGAGGGATAGTTTGTACGGAGGAAGGACCAATGCCACCTGTTTGCTGTACCAAGCCGACGAAGAGAAAGGAGAAGAAATCAAATACTTGGACGTGTGTTCGCTGTATCCCTACGTGTGCAAATATTGTCGCTTTCCTGTAGGGCACCCGCAATTGTTAACGGAACACATCGACCTGAAAAACATTCGACAATACGAAGGCTTGATCAAGTGTAAAGTTTTGCCTCCCACGAACCTATACCATCCCGTCTTACCTCAACATTGTCAAGGCAAACTGATGTTTCCATTGTGCCGTACTTGTGCCGAAACGTGCAACCAAGACCAACCTTGTCAGCACACCCAGGAAGAACGTGCCTTGACGGGAACCTGGGTCAGCGTAGAATTGTTCAAAGCTCTGGACATGGGATACCAACTGTTAGAAGTGTACGAAATTTGCCACTTTCCCAAGACACAACAATACCACAAGGGTGATCCCAGTCAGAAAGGCATTTTCGCTGACTACGTGGATGCCTTTTTGAAACTGAAACAAGAAGCCAGCGGCTATCCTTCATGGTGTCACACTCCCGAAGACCAAATACAATTCAAAGAGAAATACTATGAACAAGAAGGCATCTCTTTAGACCACATCGAGAAAAACGAAGGCAGGCGATCGTTTGCCAAAGTGATGTTAAATTGCTTGTGGGGTAAAATGGCACAACGACCGTGTTTACCCAAGACGGAATATTTGACAGAACCTTCCCGCTACTTCCAGATGATTCACGACAAAACCAAATACATGAAACACGTGGACGTCGTTCGAGAGAATTTGATCTTGGTCAATTACGAAGAAGATCTGGACTTTGTACAAGACGACCCTTTTGGAAATGTCATCATTGCGGCTTACGTGACAGCTCATGCTCGCTTAAAATTGTACGAAGCTTTAGAACTGTTAGGGGAACGCGTCCTGTACTTTGACACGGACAGTTGCATCTACATCGATCGACCGGGTCAGCAACACCCTAACATCGAAGAAAACCGTTTAGGAGCCTGGACAGACGAACATCCCGACGACAAGATTCTAAGTTTCGCGAGTGGAGGTCCTAAAAATTACGGCTACCAATACCGGGACAAACAAGGAGAAGTGCACACGGAGTGCAAAGTGAAAGGACTGACTCTGAATTATCGTACCAGTCGAGTGGTCAACTTTGGGGGTATTGAAAGAAGCCTTGCAATCGGGAGAGGATGGAAACTTTAAAGTGACCACTCACCAACCGAACAAGATTGTACGTTTACCCACTCACCACATCGTCAGTCGACCCCTGGAAAAAATCTATCAAATCGTGTACCAGAAGCGAGTGAGACTTCCCAATCACTTTACGTTGCCGTACGGTCACATCGATATTGGTCAGCATATAAAAAGGGACAACGTCCAAGACCAATAGTTCATTGTCACTACCAAGACCAATCGACAAAAATGAATCCTTTCAAACAGCAAGTATAGAGCGTAAGACTCAAGTCCAACGAGAAACTCGGGTGTGATTCTATGCCTCACGATCACATCACCAATGCAATACCACATCTTAGTTGTTATGTACTAATGCCATGACAAACTACGTGCAACCAGTGAAACTTCCAGACCACAAAACTTTACCTTATGGACATGCTGATATCACCCAGTATAAAAAGGGACGACTTCCAAGAACGACACTTCATTGCGAGGACAAGCGACGAGAAAGATGAATAACTCTACGCAGAAGAAAAAAGAGAAGGAACAAACACCATTGACCTCTTTCACCACCATACCGTCACAGCAAAGTGCGTTCAAGAAGGGAAAGGATTCAATAGACCTAAAGGAGTATTTTAGCCTCCAAATGACCCAGACAGCGACCTCGAGAAAATTTAGAACGACAACTTACACCTACACGATGGAATTTAAAGACTTCGCGTCTGACGTTCCAGCCGAGAAAGTATCAGGTTTCATTACGGATCTACTTGACTCACTGTTAGAGGAATTCAAATGTCATTGCCAAGTCAAAGATGAAGGTCGTTTGAGCCTATCTATGTATCACGACAGTTTGAACTCGCCTGTATGTCTCGGATTTAGCACACTTGCAGAAATAACTTCTTCCAAACTTTTGAGGGCTATTGAAGACGTGCGGTCGGTGAGAGAAAAATTTGACATCACCGATGGAAAAGTGACTATTCATATGGCATATGTTGCACCTCCATGGGAAGAAGACGATCACTGCTCTTGATCTGCTTACCGATAAGTGTACCTAGCACGATGGACGTAACAGCAGATTTACGACTGACAGGGAATACGAGATCGGAAACATCTATGCTGGGACACAAGTGGTAGCTGACCAGATATTAAACAACGTGTGTAACGGATAAAGAGACAAACACGAACTTTCTCTTATTTGATTGTTTGTTACTTGTTTTGTTTTGACTTTTTCTTATAAACGAACATTTAATGTAAATTCGTTGCATATGAAGTGATTTTAGAAAGGAGTGAACGTTAATTTTAAACATTAGTTTACTAGAGTCAATAACTAAACAACTCGTAAATATGTTTCTTTTATGTTCAAATGTTTATGTATTTAATGGATAGTGCTTAGACCAAAGCACAGGCCAGAGAGCCCATGTATATATGTACTTGAATAAATGTTTTGAACCCATACAACAGACTTTTCTTTATCGAGTCTCTATTCTATCTGTGAGTCTTTCTTTAGAATATTTCTGTCCTCTTTTCTGTGTGTTTCAATGTGTATTTGTTTGTTTCTGTATGTCTATGTTTGTCCCTATCAACCCTTTGTCCCTATAAATACATTTCACCCTATAAAAGGTTTTGACCCTATAAACCTATGACGTTACCAATGTTTAATTCCCACTGATCCCCAGGTGACATTCCCATGTTCAATTTCCATGTTCAATTCCCCTTGTCACTAGAGTGACCCAGGGTTTTTCTCCATGTTAAATTTCCCTTGTCGCTAGAGTGGCCCAAGGGGTTTTGTAATGCTAATTCCCATTGTCGCTAGGGTGGCCCCATATACTACTGTCGTTGGGGCACCACAGTTGACTTTACAACTAATTCTCTCCATTTTTCCCTGTTCTCTACTGCCAGTTGGGAATCTTTAAATCCCATGCCTGCCAACTCCTTAATGTTGTCTTCCAACCTCTTTTTCTGTTTGCCTGTTCTTCTGCACCATCGCACTGTGCCTTGCAAGATTGTTTTCGCCAGTCTCGATGATCTTGCAACATGATCGTACCACTTAAGCTTACGCTTTGCTAGAGTGATCAAGAGGTCTTCATAGGATCCGATGATTCATTTGATCCTGTTGTGGACTTCTTCGTTGGTTACATGATCATTGTATGAGATGCCCAATATTTTGCAGTATGATTTCATTTCAAAGGTGCGAATCCTACTTTTTAGATCTGGACGATCGAGCGCATCAGCCTTATTTTGGAACCAAAAGCAATGCTGGTATATTTCCATATAGTTTTCAATCTCATTATTGCTGTTGTTGTCTGGTAGTTCTGATTTAGAGATGAGAATCTGCGATAACAGATCCCACGTATTTGAAGCTTGTGACTCTTTTCATCTTCTGTCCACTGCTCGTTATTTCTGCACTGAAGCAGTTGGCGTTGTTTGTCATCAGTTTGGTTTTAGTCGGTGCGAATCTCCATACACTTTGCTGTGGATGTTGTTTCTATGCGCTCATCCAAGTCAGCCAGTTCTTTTTCATCTTTCCTGCTAAACCATCAATATCATTTGCGAAGCTAATGTTGGTGATTGTTCTTCCTCCCATGCTGACAGTGCCCTTGTGGTCATATAAGGCATCCTCCATGATCCTTTCCAGGAAAATGTTGAGGAGGGTAGGTGACAGTATACATCGCTGTTTGACTCCAACTGTTGTTCGAAGCCAATCTCCTCTGTTGCCATTGATGAGAACATCACTGGTGACTTAGTCATAGAGGTGCTCAACAACATGCACCAAGTCAGAGCTGATGTTGTACTTTTCATAGTTGCTTATAAGACCGCATGCCATACCCTATCAACGGCCATTTTGAAATCTATAAAGACGTGGTATAGATTGTGCTGATGCTGAAGGTATTTCTCGCAAATGAGCATAAGATTGAAGATTTGTTCTCTGGTGCTCCTTCCTGCTCGGACGCCTGCATATTCTTTAGGAACAATTTTCTCTGCTTGAGGCTTTATTCTTTTGATAATTATCTTCAGAATGACTTTGCGCGCGTGACTGATCAGACTGATGGTTCTGTAGTTTCGGCATAGCTGTAGGTTTACTTTCTTGGAGAGCGCGATGAGTAAGGAGTCCATGTGGTGGTTTATTCTCCTGTCTGCCGTATCTTGTTGCATATTGTTTTCATGACTTTTCCTCCTGCATGAATGAGCTCTGTTTGTATGTTGTCAACGTCAGCTGATTTTCCTTTTTAATGACCTAACTGGAAGTTTTACTTCTTGATGAAGAATGGGTATATCATCAATTTCTTCTGCCTGAGGGCAATTTAGTACTGCTGATTCTCCTTGGGTCTTATGATTGTACAATTCCGATCAGTATTCTGTACATCGCTTAATCTTCTTCGAGGCATTTATTTGATTTGTCATTTGTCTTGGATGGCGATAGTTTTCCATTGTTTATGAGTTGTGAGATCTTTCACCAGCTGATATGCCATTTTGCTATCATTTCTACTCAGGCTGTCTTCGATTTTGCAGCATTGTCTTTCTATCCAGAATTTCTTTGCCTTTTTCATTTTTTACCTCATCATGTTGTTTGTCTCCCTGTATTTTCTATTTCTTTCTTGATCTCTTTTTCCCTTTTTCAGTTCTCTTCTTTTGTCGCATAGTTCAAGGGCATATTTTGTGACCCAAGGTTTCTTTATTCCATGATATTTGCCAATGATCTCGCTAGCTGTGTAGTAACAGTTGTATTAAATGTGGTTGTTAACTATAAGAGGTCGGTGTATTGGCTGTCCAGCGTGATCAAAGATGCAACTTTACTACCTATCATTGCTTGGAAGACATATGCGACTCTTGGATCTTTCAATTTTTCAAGATCAAATCTGATTCTTAGTTGGTTAGGCTTTTTGATCATTTTCAGGTGGATGCGAAACGTTGTCATTAATAAATCATGGTCGCTTCCACTATCACACCTGTAAAACTTCGTCTTCTGAAGACATTCAGTCCTGTGCAGAATCGTTTTTTTTTCTCACCAAGATAGAGTCAATCCGGTTGTGATGTTGTCCATCTCTACTGTGCCATGTCCATCTTCTAGATGCTTTGTGATGGCTGAACGTATTGGCTACAACAAGATTGTTGTAGGCACGAGACACTAATTATAATGCAAGAGGTATTATCAGTTTACTGACAGTGCTAATTATAATTGATTATGTATTTACCTCTGCGTATTGCTTTATTCAGTGCCCAGTCAGTAGGACCACTGGAAAAGCGCACAGAAATAGTTAAATTTATCAACGACCAGAATACTGACGTTTTTTTCCTGACAGAAATATGGCTAAAAACATCAGACGATGAGCCCAAATGTCCGGATCTAACACCCACTGGTTACTCCATCAAGTCGTTCCCCCGTAACTTTCGCGGAGGTGGAATTGCTGTCATCACAAAGAACTCCATGATCAAACGTCTTAACCACACCACAAAATTCTATTTCGACCACACATCGTTTGAACTAGTCCAAACCACACTCACACTCGAGCAAATGTCAGTCCATTTTTCTGCCTATACCGCTCTCCTCTTAGTAGAAAAAACAAGCTGACTGAATCTCTCTTTTTGGAGCAGTTTCCGAATCTCCTGGAGTATGAAGATTTGATAGGTGCAACCTGATTATTCTTGGAGATGTCAATTTTCACTTTGACCGTCCCGAAAACCCAAACACATAAAATCTCCTAGATTCAATTAATGTTTTCAAGCTCATACAGTCAGTTAACCAAAGCACCACCTATAAACATGGACACATTTTAGACTGGATTCTTTATAGACCTGATGCTAACATTCTACGGTCCTCCCTGGTATCCCATGAACTTGCATCCGATCACATGCCATCTTGACCCTCCACCTTTATCTGCTACTAAGAGAACCATCTGTATGATAAATATAACCAAACTAATGCACGACATCCAAGAAAAGCTAACAACTTGCTTACCTCCTACCGCAAAATGACTCGATAACTGCCTGCATTCATTGCTCGACAAATATGCCCAGGCTAACAAGTGTATAGTATCAATTTAAAAGTGTTCTCCATGGTATAGCAGTGTTAGGGACCAGCTTCGCACTGCTAAAAGAGACCGCCGTAAAGCTGAAAGGTTTTGTCTTTCCACTAGGTTTACTATTAATAAGCAAATCTATGAAGCCGCTAAAAAGAATGCCACAAATATAGTCCATGCAGCGAAATCAGCCAACTACACTACTAAGATCGTGGAAAGTTCCAGCTGCAAAGAGCTCTTCGAGATTACTAACAAGCTAATGTCAAGGAACTAATCTACACCACTTCCGTTTACCTTCTCTCCAGTCGACCTTCCGGACATGTTTGCAAATTTCTTCCGTGACAAAATACAATCCATTAGAGATAAGCTTGACATCGCAATTTCAACTGACTCGTCGTCACGGTACTGTTGGGATACAGCATTTGAGCGGCAACCATTAGCAGCATTTGAACCTGTCTCCGTGGATTTTGTACGTACATACCTGATGAAGAGTGCACCAAAGTCATGTGAACTTGATCCAACTCCAACATCACTGCTACTTGAGTGCTTAGATCCAGAATTACCTTCAATAACTGATGTTGTTAATACCTCTTTATCATCAGGGGAATCCCCATCAGTTTTCAAAACTGCCATTGTAAAGCCTCTGCTGAAGAAACCAACACTTGACAATAACGATTTAAAGAATCTCCCATTCATATCACAAATCTTAGAAAAGGTTGTTCTATCCCAGCTTTTATCTCATCTGAATTCAAACAGTCGTTTTAGCAATGTACAATTTGCATATCCCTTTGCCACAGTACTAAAACTACTCTTCTAAAAGTAGTTAATGACATTCTCTCTGCTTTAGATAGCGGAATGATTACAGTCCTCACCCTCTTTGATTTGTCTTCAGCATGTGACACAATCATCATCATCACCATCATCAGTCTCATGACCTAGTGTGGTCGTTGAGGCACTGTGCTGCTGAACATCTGACTAGTTCCCTCCACTTGTCTCGATCAAGTGTCAATGCCCGTGTCTCCGCAGAACTTTTCCTGGTTCATTCTGTGATGTTGTCAGTCCACTTTTGTCTCTGTCTACCTCTCCTTCTGCCACCCGGGACGCTGCCCTGCTGGACTGTTGTGGATATAATGTTGGCTCTAGTGACATGGCCATACCATTTCAGCTTTCTCTTTTTGACGGTGGTGAGGAGGTCCTCATATTGGCCTCCTTCGCGCCTGATGGTGTTACGCACTTCTTTGTTTGTGATATGGTCCATTTCAAGTGACTGGATTCTTCGTTGTAATTCTGCTGTCAAGGTCCATGCCTCACATGAGTACAAAAAGACTGAATGACTATAGCTCGCAATAGTCTGATTTTAGTTTTTAGACAGATATTCTTTTCTTTCCAGATGGGTCTTAGCTTTGACATGGCTGCCATTGTTTGTGCTGCTGTTGGCAAAATTTCTACTCTTGATCCCTCTTCAGTGATTATGGAACCAAGATATTTGAACTGGCACAATAGACCATGATATATTACTTTAACGTCTCCATCATGTATATGGTATTCATGATACAGCCTTACTGTGGTTCAAGTCCTACTTGTTCAACAGGAAACAAATTGTGTCTGGAAATGGAATACACTCCAGCCCAGTTAATCTATGTTGTGGTGTTACACAGGGGTCTGTTCATGGACCTGTTTTCTTCATTCTATACACCCAGCCACTCACAAATGTACGCTGATGACACCTAAATATACAAATATAGCCACATAACTGAATTCGATCTACCGTCCAACGTGTAGAGAGGTGATGTTTTGATGTTAAATCATGGATGACATGTAACAAGCTGCAGACGAATGATGATAAAACTGAGGCCATTCTGATCACAACACAAAGACTTTCTCATTTACATCCTTTACCTCAAACAATACATCTCAGTAACACCAACATTAAATTCACACAATCAGTACGAAACCTAGGTGTTAATTTGGAAAGTACTCTTATATGGCACCAACATGTCATGAACATATGCAAGGCTGCATATCTTGAGCTGAGACGCATCAGCTCCATTCGCAAATATATTTCAGTTGATGCCTCTAAAACACTTGTGTCTTCATTAGTACTTTCAACACTGGACAAGTGTAACTCAATTCTGCCTGGTTCATCTCAATATCTGCTCCAGAAACTTCAATAAGTTCAAAACACAGCTGTATGATCATACTTAGAGTACCACGATCAGAGCACACCTCTCCGCTGCTCTGTACCCTACAATGGCTATCCATTCGATCCAGAATCAAACACAAAATGTATTCTCTGTGCTACGTTTCACTATCGGTCTCTAGTCCAACATTACCTATCTGACCTAATCCATGTGTATACACCAGTATAATACTTACGCTCCTCTTCTGACAATCGTATACTCATTATTCCCACTATGAAAACAAAGTCATGTGGACAGCGTGCTTTTGCATGCCAGGGTCCAGCAACATGGAATGAATTGCCCACTGAACTTAGACAGAAAGACACAGTTATCACATTCAAGAGTGCTCTCAAAACTCACTTATTTCGACTGCAAGAACAAATTTAAAGACCTAATAATGTTTCCTACCTTAAATATTCTCAACATGTTTATTATGTTTTCTAATTTCATGGTGTTTGTGTTTGTAATCATATCATTATATATGTGTTTTTTTTCAAAATCTTATAGGTGTTGTCTAATGTTGTAAAGCACTTAGAACTTCTAACGATTAGGTGCTATACAAAGTCCTCATTATTATTATTATTATTATTATTATTATTAGATTACTGGTTGTGTTAAATGTAATGCGAACGATATTAACAGCTTACTGACAGTGTTAGATATAACGAAGTTTATATAAAGTCTAACTCGTGAATTTTGAAATACCTGTTTGATACCCTTCTATCTTGTAATATGAATATTAGCTATTTAAAAATGTTACGAAAAGTACGAGTACAAAAACACTAAGACGGGTTGATAATGAATGTTGTTCCTGTAAGAGGAAGTTGAAAGCAAGAAAAATTAAGGCTTGATAAAGGATGCTGTTCGATGAAGATACTATTGTGACTCAAATGAAGAGAAATTAAAAACAGATAATGAATGTTATTTCTATAACAGACTATTGAATCACATTAGCATTCATTTTCTGTCTTTAATTTCCCAAGCCTAATTGTAGCCTGGCGCTAATAAAGTCTGACATTAATAGTCTGCAACATGGCCTAGCACTAGGAGTTCAAATGGTATTTTGTCAATAGGAAATTAAATGCTGGATATAAAAACAAAAGCAAATATTTTATTGTCAACTATAGTATATGAGCTGAAGTCAGTAAAATTAATAATGAATGCCTCTCAAAACATTTAGTATGTTTTGGTTCCTCACTGTGAACTATTTCCGTGGCTACGAAATTGTTAATGGTATGATATTTACACCGAATAGTTTACATTTTCATAAGCTGACAAACTTAGCCGCCAAGTATGCACTTATACTAATTTGTTAGGTATTCTAAGCACACTAAATTATAACAGCGAATAGTAATAAAATGAAGACTGCATGCCGTATTGCAGCACAAAAAAAAAATGTTTACCATGTTGTCATTTCAAGATGTTGTTGTTGCTGTTGTAGGGTTTAACGCCATTTTGCAGCACACGATAGGATATACGTGGCGGCCAGTATTAATAGTGAAGGAAGAACCCGTGAAAAACCGGGGAAAAAACACCGACCCACGAGAAGCTTCTGGAAAGTTTTCTCACATACCCGCATTAGCCGAATCCGAGACTCAAACCCACGCAGACAGAGGGGGGATCGCAGTGATCCGTAACGGAGAGCGATTTAGAGACCACTCGGCCAATCTGGGCCCCCATTTTCAAGACGTAGACAGCTAAATAAATGCATTGATTTCAACAGCCTATGTCACGTTGTCCTAATTTCTTATATGTCTGATAGGTGCAGGCATGAAATATTTATGTGTAGGCGTTATTTAATAAAAACGAGTCTTTAATTTAGCTAATAGGATCATTTTGAATGTTGGGGTCTGAATTCTAAGACCAAAAGAAAATCTGGCCATACAGACAGATGAGACTAGCTCCCTCCCCTTGATGTAATGAAATAATATAAACACCCCAAAATATAACCCAGAGCACAATCCAGAAAGTACGGCCACATTATGAATTTCAGACCATAAACTACGATAACTGTAGTGCCAAACGCCGAAAGTCATGACGTAGATAAAGACATTATTTCAATTTGAGATACTTTCATTTGAAACCATAAACTCTTTCTCATCAGTGTATGGCAAGTTAGAAAAATGTCACGAGGTGTATCACAAAATCAAAAGATAAAAGACTATTAGAAAAATCAACATTTTGCACAAAAGCAAATAATACTTAGTGGTCGGATATATAAGTGCATTTAAATTGGTAATATCAAATTCAGATTAGTACAAGTCAATTCAAAATTTACATGAGCACGAGTCATATCAATTGGAAAAGCGTTACTAAATGAGAAAAAAAACAACCTTGAAATAACATCTTTTTAATTTAGCTTTGAGGTAGATGTCGGCCAGGTAGACTATCTCCGGCAAGCTTCTCGTTTGCTTTTTTTCTCATCTCACCAAAGTGAAGAGGTATTTGTTCTCATGGTATGTTCCATGCATTACGTCCAAGTGACAATATTATTTTATTTCGTTGCAGCTCAAGTTGAACGGTGCCAGCGATATGAGTAGAACCATAGAAAAGAAAGAAGACGAACAATGGGTTATAGACCATAAATTTGACCAGAAGCCCTACTATGAAGTCCCTTGCTTTCCACTGTACTCGATAATGTTCGCAATTAACCAAACTTCCATTGACTATTTCGGACTAGACGTTGAAGGAAATGAACTTCCAATTTTGCAGACGATTCCCTTTGATGACCTTAACATTACAAGTGTGACAACCGAGTGCTTGGAAAGGAATGGGCGGGGAAGCAAGGATGCTGCAGCAGTAAGGACTTTTCTGGAAAACAAAGGTTACATGTGTCATGGTATTATAGCAGCCAACTCTGGCCATGGTTGTTTCGCAGAAGACCTTGTCTTCCTTAAGAAAGGCCTAGTGTCCGATCAGTACAATTGTACACTAGTTTTAGACCCATTTAGACCATTCCATGCAAATCGTACTGTGTAGAATGCCATATAAAGAAGAAAAGCAATGAAAAATCTTTCCCAGCTATATGACTGAATATTTTCATTTATTTAATGTGTAATTTCACTGCTGATATAATGTATTACAACGTGTTTGCCTTTATTGGGACATTTGATTAATGCCTTGCAGATAACATCTAATTGGACACGGTGCTTCCAATCAATCACTGGCGCTATCTGAATATGGAATAGAAGTTGGCAATTGACTTCCATTCAGCCTGCCCTGGATTCCTTGCACACTTGTTGATGCCATCCATTCAACCTGCCCTGGATTCCTTGCACACTTGTTGATGACATCCATTCAGCCTTCCCTGGATTCCTTGCACACTTGTTGATGACATCCATTCAGCCTGCCCTGGATTCCTTGCACACTTGTTGATGACATCCATTCAGCTTGCCCTGGATTCCTTGCATACTTGTTGATGACATCCATTCAGCCTGCCCTGGATTCCTTGCACACTTGTTGATGACATCCATTCAGCCTGCCCTGGATTCCTTGCACACTTCTTGATGACATCCATTAAGCCTGCCCTGGATGCCTTGCACACTTCTTGATGACATCCATTCAGCCTGTCCTGGATTCCTTGCACACTTCTTGATGACATTCATGTGAACGGACCTATCAAATTTGAGGAGAATTATCCGCCCCACCACCTGCTTCCAGCCACCCCGACCCCAATATCTATTTATTTAAATCAGCTTTTTAATCACAGAAAACAAAGAGAGTAATTCATAAAATATATCTAAATAAGTTGCGAAAACTTCCAAAAACTGGGACGAAGAAGTTCAAAGCTGTATAGATTTGAATTTGTATTTATTTTATAGCTCAAGATAGTCTAGGTGACCTACTTAACTTGAACAAAGTTTCGTCATGCGACAAACCTATAACATTAACAATGGTGTCACATACACGTTCATGCATGCTATGGTGATTAGACTGATCAGCGGACAAAAGCTTGTTATGCGACATATACAGGTATGGACCAAATGGATGCCTGTCTATTATTAATTTGATTGCGTTAGGCATTGTCTGATCGCATCATTTGTCTGTAATTCTATGCATAAGATCTTATCAAAGCTACAATAAATGCAACGAGGAATACATTAGACAATCATTGGAAATGTACAGTTATACTTGAGACATACAGCAGCAGGGAGGGCGAACAGACCTGAGGGTCCCGACAAAAAATAAAGCTTCCACAGAAAACTTTCCCGTAGAAAGGTCCAGATTAACAAATAAAGGCTTCCTGGAGAATCTTATTCTTTAGTGAACTCCGTTCCATCAACGAAACCTTAGTTTGAAGAGATAGCTGAAAAAAAAGTATCCTACGTGAATTTTTGTTTTTATTTTTCTCCGTACGACCAACTGTAGGTAGGCGCCCTCCCTGCTGCTATAGTAATAAATCAGAAATTTACATTGATATTTATAATCAGAAATTTACACAAAAAAGTTACATAGAAAATTACATGATTAAAAATTAATGATAATAAATAATTAATGGATGTTGGAGAATCACTTAGGACAAGAATAGCACGAGAGAGACGAGAAGCAATAAGAAAATATTTACCAGTACGAGAATCAGTTAAAAGAAAAATACGCGCAGTTCAAGATGAAAAGGAGGGATTTGCTGAGTCAACTGAATTATTATTTAAACCAATAACTGAAACCACTGAAAAGGTTATTCTAGGTGATGTTAAAGATCCTGAAGAGCGAAAACACGACATCCTTCCTGTGCTGAAAAGAATTGAAGAGCAAACTCGACCACAACCTGCTGCTGCACCCATAATACCTGGACCAGGATTTAGAATCAGAAAATCTAAAACTAAGTATAAAAACTAAAAAACAACTGGAGCTGAAGATGAAACTGAAGAAGTAGATGAATTTGAAGATGAACCTGAATCTAAATCTGAATTTGTCCCATACAGAAAAAGATTTAGTGAAAAAGGGCTAAATGATATGATGAATAAACCATTAAATGATGTTGAGGATGCACATGAGTTTGGTAGATTTATATATAAAAAAATTCCGCAAAAAAATGAATATATGGATCTTTAGTATTTGAAAAATGTTAGTAGTAATTCAACATGGATAGATTGGCTATTTAAAGCAAGAAAAATATTGATCGGTTAAGTAAAAATTATGAAATATATCGTGCAGTTGTCTATGCATTTAACATGGAATCAAAAATTCAAAAAGAGGAATATGAGCAACAAGAACAGCAAGAAAAAGATGTAAACGCTCAACAGAAAAGACTAAAAGAATATGAAAGAGAAATAAAAGAAAGAGAAAGAAGAGAAAAAATAGAAGAGAGATTGAGAAATTAAGAAGAAAAGAAGATGGAAAAAGAAAGAAAAAAAGCAGAACCTAAAAAACGTTATGTAAAAATATATCACGACATACCACCAACCCAGCAAGAAGTAGACCAAGAAGAAGAAGAAGAAGAAGATGATGAACCCATGGTAGAAAAAAAATGGTTCATCAATTGATGCTGATAAGCAACAAACCTCACCAGTCCAGGATGAACCAGAATTATACCCGGATGAATATTACTCCGGTGAGAAGGAAGATCGTAAAAGAGATTTTAAAAGATATTATGATATGTTTAAACCAAATGATATTCGTTATTTTAAAGATGAAAATAAAGCAATTGAATTCGCTGCATATAATTATAAAAATAAAGAATTTTATTTGAAAAAAGAACATATTAATGATATACCGTATATTTATTGGACTCCATTAATATATTTTATTTCAAAATCAAAAGATACTCTTAATTTTAAGGATCCTGGTTTAGCAGATTTTCATCATAAAGTAGCAGCAAAACAGGGACCACCTTTATCATATAAACGAAAAAGATTATCACAATCTTATACTGGTGCTACTGGTAGTGGTAATAATTCTGTTTGCCCTGACAGCGTTGTCAATGATGTATCTCGATTAGAGGTTTTAATTGGAGGAAAACGAGCTGGAAATAACTCACATGAAATAATTAACGAGGCAACTGATATCTGCAGGTTATCGACGTTTCTATTTACCGTGAGTTTATTGATGAACTCGTTGACTACCACAGTGATTAAACAAATCGAATAATAAATAAAACGATTATTGATATGAGTCATCAGAGACCAGTACAAGTTCGTGTAGTTAACTCGCGGTTACCCGTATACAGATTTAATTACGGGTCGGGATTAGATGATGATGTTGGGGAATTTTTCACACGAATAGCTCCTAAGGTTGGTCCTATTGCTAAGCAGTTATCAATGAAAGCAATAGGTGTTATTCCTGATAAAACTACTAACACTGTTGGCGCCGCTGCCAGCAAAGTATTTGACACCATCAAAGACAGAATATTAAGATTAGTGCGACGAAAAAACCAGCTATAAAATTACCGAGTACCACTGAGATGCCCGGCGACGTTAGTAAGATAATAAATAACGCAGCTAATCAAAAACTGGCATCACTGGCGTTAGAGCAAGAGGCAGCTGATCTGCTGGCGCAACAAGCACTAGTGCAACCAGCACAGCCGCAACAAAAGATAATTAATACTAGCGCATACGGAGGAAATATTCGTTTTAGAAGATAAATAATTTATAATAATGTTTTCACGAACAACTAATGACGCCTTTAAACTGGAGGAGCCAGTAAAAAAGGAATTTTTAGTACGAGATTATCAATATTACTCATATGACGCAAGAGAACCAAATAGTAACAGTCGAATTGAATTACAAGTACATGATACAACTAGATATTTTCTTCCGTGTGAGGCTTTTATCGAGGTTGTTGGTGAGATTTTAAGAGTTACTCCTATTGCTGGTCCTCCTGTTGTTCACACTTTTGCAGATGATTTTAAAATCGGATTTGTTAATAACGGTATTATGGCGTTATTTAAGAGCGCCGCATACGTGATTGATGGAAACGAAATTGAGTCAATTAATGATAACGTTGATGTTGCCACAACAATTATTGGCCTAGCAAGATACTCAGATGATTATACTAGATCAGCCGGTCCTAGTATGATGTTTGCAAGAGATAATTTTGATGACGCTGATCATGAACAATTTATTATAAGACAGCCAACAGATCGTGCTACTCCTGCTGCTCCTTTCGCTAATATCGAGAATATGATCATAAATTATAATCCCAATTATAACCTTGGATTTGCTGTACGAAAAAGTATGTTATCAGGTGATCAGAGAAGATTTTCATGTGTAATTCCATTATCACATATTTTTGGATTTTGCAGAGATTTTAGAAAAGTTATTTTTGGAGCTAAACATACAGTTGTCTTTTACAGAAAAGGTGATGGTAATGATGCTCTTTGGAGACAAAGAGGTGCTGGTGATGATGGTAAAGTTACATTAAGTAAACTCACTTTGTGGATCCCGTCGATGACGCCATCAATAAGTGAAGAAGGGCGATTATTGTCTTTTATGGATCAGGGTGGTAAATCAGTAATATCCTGGTTAACAACAATTACAGATAGTATTTCTATCAACATTAACGGTAATTTTACTTGGCATATAGCATCACAGCAGGGTGTTTCTGCACCAAGACACATCTTTATAGCTATTCAACAGAATAATCGATTAAATAATCAAGAACGAAGTCATATGATTTTTTATAATTTTAATGCCAGTGAAATCTCACTAAGAATAAATGGACATCAAGAACCAATTGAAGAAATATCACTAGATTATGAAAATAATTCAATAGTATGTGGTTATCACCAATTATGGAGTTACATGGGACGAGATCAAAATATAGACACTGGATTACAAATATCACAGTTAGATTTTAAAAATTTCTATCCGATCTATTACTTTTCACTGGAGCATCTTGATTTGATAAAGCAGTCCGTTGTTGATAAACATTTTAAGGCTAGAATAGTTAACGTAGGTCCACCTGCTCCTGTTCAATTTAGGGCTATTGCTGTTATACGTAGCGACAGAACTATGCTTCTTGAGGGTGTTAGTGGTCGTATGAGAATCATCGATGCTCCAGTGGAGAAAATGTAATTTAAATCAATCGGTTTATTTATAAAAACGCCATATGAACACGTTACTGTTACTCTGACTCCGAGTCAGGCGAAAAAACTTCAATCAAATACAGCAAAATACTGTGGGGTAAAAGTAACACTGAAAAATAATTAGATTCAGGGTGGACCAAATAAATTATCGCTGACTAAAACACAGCAAGCACATTTCAGTAAAGCTAAATCAGCTAATGTTGGAGTTCAAATTAATCTATCTGCTGGTGCCATTAAGGGTATGATTAAAACAGGTGAAATTTTTCGACTGTTAGCTTCGATACCAGCATTAATAGCCGCAGCTGCACCAGCGTAGCAAAAGCCTGCTGCGCTGGGTGCTGTTGGAGTGGGAGCAAAAATGGCTGCCAAAAAAGTACTAGGTAAAGGATACAAACAAAGGACGAGGAGTTTATCTGGGAAGACCTCCATGGTACGGAAGAGGTCTCCGATTACTATGAACACATCCACGGTAACACCGATGTCTAATTTTTATTTAATTGACGCCGCTAAAAAACTAAAAATAAAATTCTTCCGAGGTGTATTTATGCGAGATCAGTTACCAGCTCGTCCAAATAAGTATGAAACAGGAATTATAAATCTCGATAACAGCACCGGACCGGGTACTCACCGGGTTTCCTACGCTATTAATCCACGTGAAGTGGTCTACGCTGACTCATATGGATTAGCTCCACCACGTGAGTTTTTAAATTATATATCTCAGCTAAATATTCCAACGTGGTATTCTACGCTGCCAACACAAACACTAACTGATTCCCCGATATGTGGCAGTGAGGCAATTAATGTGAAATACGTGACGCTAGATTATATAAATAATCTCTTATCGATAGCAGGAGTAGATCCTGATGAGGTTGCTGTTTTTCAGGATCAGCACGGAAAACTAAAAACCAGTAATGTTAAAATAGGTGATATAATCAAACGAGACAAATATAGTACTCACGTAGGTGATTTTAATACCATCAGTGAAAATGTCAAAAAAATAAATAAGACTATTAAGAACGCAGATGAACTTGTTAAAAAAGCCAGCAAAGATATCGAGATTTTAAATGGTTTATTACACCAAAAAATTGGTACAACAGTATATAATGAAGATATTGATAAAATTAATTAAAAAAAACCTTGCTAATATTAGGACCACCGTTGACACATTTGAAGTGAGTACTGTATTACTTCCTGGAATTATTGAGAAAACTAGCTTTACTAAGATCCCACCGACGGTAACATCGTCAATGATAAATAATTTGGTATTCACCTTTGCAACGGGATCATTTAACTGGACAAATAAGACAAATGAAACTTTTAAATACACAGTACCTGTTACTGGCGCGTACAGAATAAACGTCTTTTCCTCAGAGAGATTTAGAATCATCTGCAAAAACTACATCTGGAGACATATCTCAGACAGATACATTAGTATGCTGACTATATTAATAAATAAAAACACCGAGGAAACCTTTAGACTCGAGATTTTTATTCCTGAAAAAGACAAAGATAAGTTTATTATACCGTCATCGGTACCTGTACGGTGGTGTATCGGATTTATCTCTGAGGTACCTCAATCATTTAACTGGACGTTGAAACCATAATCCTGATTTGATTAAACACACTAAATATACGATGAGCGCATCCAAATAAAGATATAATCAAGCGCTTGCGTGGCAGATATCACTAAAGAATATCATTGATATCTACCAGGTAAAAATAAAAAATACCAGCGCAGATTAGTCATAATTGATGTTGTTGTTTATTCTGTCTCAGCGGTCGTTGCTGGTGCTGGTATAATGCTATCTGCGCTAACGATGATGGCACTGGTAGCAGTCACTATTGTTGTCTCTGCGACTACTGCGTTATCTGGTGTATTTGGTATTATAACCAAAACAAAAATACCCTCATGCACTAGTGTAAAATTGGCCAATTACACAGCTAAATTAAACACAGCAGCAGCAGCGTACTCAAAATTGTCATCGTTGTTATCAGAGAGTCTTAATGATGGCATTATATCAGACGTAGAGTTCTCGCTGATAACTAAAATCTACAATCAAACGATTAAAGATGTCAGTATAAATAATGACAGAGTTGCTGCAACAGATAGCGACGAACACAGTCCCACAAAAAACAATAATGATGTCAGCGAGCTCAACTAAGCCCGAGTTCAGCATTAATTTTCCTACTCCTACTTCTATCAGTGAAATCCCATTAGCACAGCTAAGAGTATACTACAGCTGGCCTAATATTAGAGCTAAATCATTTGGAAATTTACAGTCAAATAATTCTCTTGTTTTTGCTAATAAAAACAAACCTGATGGAACACCTGATTGGACCGTAGTCGGATTACCAACAGGCACCTATGAAATTGATCAGATTAATGACGAGCTGGCATGGAGAATAAAAAATATAATCGGAGATAAAGATCCTGGAATAAAGATATCTGTACATGAGCCGACGCTGACTTCGATTATTGAAATAATTTTAGATTATATGGTTGATATCAACGCTAGCTCAATAAGAACTGCACTAGGTTGGCCTGAGATTCAACCACCAGCACCGCCAATACCACCAGAACCTAAAAGAGAGAATTCTAATATTGACAAATCAAAATATTATAGTCTTTTTTACAAATCATCTGCAGATTTAATATTTAGATTAAGTATAACAAATGTTATTATTAGAAAAAAGGATGATATGTTATGGAAATTTTATGGTGGTCGTGATATTGAATTAAACACCATTATCGACTGGTTTAATGAACTTGAGCAAAAATACAATGAGCTTCTACAGCGGTTACGAACTTATTTTCAAGAGTGTATTTTTGATATAACAAGTTCATGTGATAAAATTGCTGATCAAATAATAAGTATAATAGCAATTACATCAACTATAGAAAAAATTAATCGTTTCTTAATCTCGGCAGTAAAAAAATCTCATGCAGATAATAAACAGAGATTTTTAACGGCGTACTCGATAACTGAGGATCAGTTATCAAATTTTAAATTACCTGGATACAGCGCAGATAGACTAGAAAAATCTCTCAATACCACCACCATCCATTCTTAAACGCGATAACGCACCAGATAGTACCGGCAGACACATTTCACCTGAGGTAGTAAATATAACCAACGTCGTCGCAGTTAATCTCAATTGTGATATCGTCGAAAACAGTTACAGCGCAGACGCATCAGTTTCTGACCAGGCAAAACAGGGATTTGTTTTATATTCATTTTCACCAAAAGAATCACCAGGATATTTAATTATACAAGAACCAATTAATCCGATTTATCTTCGGTGTCATAATAATTTATTGTCGCGAGTGAATTTGTCACTAACTGATCAATCTGGAAATCAGCTCGATATGCGTGAGGAAATCTTAAGCATAAATCTGCTAATACGATCTTAAATCTCGTGGATTTTATTGATTATTTTTTTTTGTCCTATCATTTAGTCTTAATAATATATAACACTTGTGATGGGTAAAAAAAATAATAATCAGATAAATTTTATTGATCACCATTTATCAGTTTTCTCAGATGTCTCGCACCAGTGTCAATCATTCTTTTAGATTCGTATTCGTCAGATAATGCTGATCGAATCTTTTTAACAGCACGTGCTAGTGGAGTAAAATCTGATATATGCGTGTCATCGATGTTAATAAGTGATTTATACATCGCAGACTGTATTTTCTTTATAAACCTATATTCGGACGACAGAGTATATCGACCCTCTTGCTTGTTTTGCATCAGTGTTTCAAAATCCATAGTGATTTTATCAGCATCCAGTTCATCTGATAATGGCATTTCTTTGATTTTCAACACCTCAATGGATTTGATTATATCGTTAATGTTTTCTTGGTTCATTATATATTTTTATTTTATTTTTAAATGTGTGAAAAAATTGCTTTTTGTGGTTATTCTGAGTCTAGTATCAGAGGAAAATAGCTAAATCTGATCCAGCAACCGAATTTATATGAAAAGACTGATTTGGTTCTCCTCTCTGCGACAAATCGCACTAATGCACGATGAATACCAAAGTACTTACCAGCGAAGTTCATTGATTGAAAACATAACCCTTCGCCGGTTTCTGCTCTCATTGATTTTACTGCCTTGGCTATTTTTTTGCCATAACCAGTATTACCTTTAAGCGAGTTTTCGCTTGATGTTATTGCTTGAAGGTTTCCTATGGCGTTATTGAGTTTATTTCCATTAATGTGGTCAATTACAAGACCATTTCTTATTGGTCCGTGCAAGCACTCGTATATGAATCGATGATTAAGATAATTTTTTCTTTCTAAACGTAAGGTAACCAATATTGATAATGTTACCAACTGGTTTTTTCGTTTTGCAGTTTCTAACAACACCATCACTCGATGCTTCGTAGTTATCGTGGATTGGATGCTTCATGAATATGGGGTTCATATACAATATTCCATTTGTCTAAATCAAAGTTTGTCTAAAAACCTATTTAAATAATCCTCCTCACGCCTAATAGCGATATCACTATCTAGTGATTTTTTATTATAATATCGTTTTAGTTCTCGGGATTTTTTCCAGCGCAGTCTGAACAAATACGTGTTTTTCCTCGAATCCCAACATTACATCTGATACATCTAGTTGGTCCTGTTCCACCTCGTCGCATATAAGCTAAATGTATTCCACAAAATTCCTTTCTACATGATCTATTACAACAAACTAATGAGCCGACCATCAGCCATTTGCATTTATTCATTATTTATTTAGATATTTTTCTAAAATATAATAATGAGTGTATTTGATCTCGATGAGATTGAGTATGATATACCTGAAGTAAATCAGACCAAAAAGGAGTTCTACGATGAAGGAGCAGCTCATGTATTGTCGACGTGGAAAACAAACGACATTGATAATATCATGAACGATACAAGAGCTAAAAAAATAATCAGTTCACTTGGCGACGATAAATATATATTCAGAATAAAATTTATTGTTCACAACGACAACGATGTGTGGATCACTCGTGATAAGCGTGATCCTATAATTGGTGGGAAAAAATCTGTTACTGTGAGTAATAGTTCTAAACCCGGACTATTAACAGGTATAGATAAACCATATTATTCACGATCGTATCCTGTTACAGCTGTTGTTTATGGTGTTTATCGATTAAATAAACCAGCTGTTGAAAATCTCGCTAAGATGAAGATGTCGGTAAAAATAAACTGAGTGGCTGAGCGAGTGATGGAACATTTTACAAATGCAAAACGCGGAAACGGTTTAACAGATTTACGACGAGAAAAAATAAATACCTGGGCTGAGTCTGTTGCTGATGGTGCATCAGTAAGTAACGTAGCTGCGTTATCAGCAAAATTAAAATTCCCGATAACAGTAAAAACGTTATCTGGTGAAATTTTATACTCATCTGCGTATAAATCTAAAGGAACACCTATTGAAATAATTGATCATAATTCTCATGCCTGGACTAGTGCGGTAACTATTTTCCACGAGATCGTGTTGTTAAATTTTACAGCGGATACGTATTCGATTTTATTTATAAAATAAGTAAATCTGATCCGGTATCCGTGTGGTTATTTTCCAGTGATGAAAAGTATGATCAGTTCGTAAGACCTAATGGATATTTATACCGAATTGAATCTCTACATGATTCAATGACAGCAATAGCAGAAAAATACTCAACAAATAAAGACTCGTTAGTTAATTGTTTTACAATTTCATCTGTCGTTGCTCACGCAGCAAGAGAAAAAAACCTGTGGAAACCAATCCGACGTGAGTTTCTTAAAGATACTCAACAGAGTTGCATTGAATACGGCCACAGTGGATTGTGGAATACTGATTATAATTTTACCACGATGGTATCATTTGACATGATTGCATGTTATCCTGGTAGTTTTTTAGGATTAGGTGAGTGCAATAAATATTTTACTCAATTTGGCCACCCCACTGACGAGATGACCAGAGTATCGATTAATGGTTCGTTACCAGATTTCCCATTAACAGGATTTGCTCGTGTTATATCGTTTATGTTTGATAGTGGTTTACATAAAATATCTTACGTTTGGTTTGGCAGACACTTTTCAGAACAAAAATGGACTCCTATAGTGTTGCTGAGATATATGCTAGATTCTAAGATGTTAACGTCGCTGACGGTCAGCGAGGCAATTATTTCGTATAAAAAACAAACTCAGGTTTGGCTACCAACTGAACATGATGATGCAAAAGATTTAGGCAGAAAAATAATCGGTAAATTTACTGAAGGTGGTTCATGTGATCATCAGAGACATTATTGTAGATTAATCATGGACGATGCTGAGTTAGATTTTATAATAGCTTATACTGCAGAAACGGGTATATTTTGTAATCGAGAGAGTATTTATCTGTCGGATGGAACAAAACTTGGTACCGTGGTTAGTTATATCGAAGGAGAGTCACCACAGTATACTCATTTAAGATCATCGATGTTGGCGTATGCGAGTATAAATCTGTTGTCGATGATAAATAAGTTTCCCAATGACGCTGTTAGAGTGGCTACTGATTCATTTTATATTGATAAAAAACATTTATCTGTGCTGGAAAAGCTAACCGGCGACGGCTCATGGGGTACATGGCGAGTGAAAAATGAAAGTATTCTGTGTTATTGTGAAAACGCTGATGTGATTACTGAGAATAAATACTACTCTGATAGTATTTTAGAAATCTCGACCGCACCATCAGTACATGATCCTGTATCAAGATATAAAACAGTCTACGTAAACGGACTAGGTGGATCAGGTAAAACAACACGAATTATAGAATTATTTAAAAACTCTGACGTAATTGTACTAACGCCGACACACCGATTAGCACGAGGAATGAGACAACGTGGAGTTAATTCATGTACGTATCACAGCTTTTTCAAATACAACGATGGTACATGGAATCCTTCGCGGATGGGAGAAAAATACGTGAACAAGATCATTATCTGGGACGAGATTTGTACTGTATTTGTTAAAACGCTGAAAATGTTCATAGATTGGTTATTAACAAAAAATACTGCAGTGATTATGTGCGGCGATCATGGTCAACCCAATCCTATTGATGGAGAATCACCTTACGAGTGGTTGAAAAATTTTGTTGATTATTATGAAGAGGTCAACACCGATTACAGGTCTCTTGATGGTAGATTAAGCGAGTTTAAAAGATTAATTCGATTGCAGTCAAACAAAACTCAATGCAGTGTGATGCGTGAAATAATGCCAGAAACATCAATGGAAGATATTTTTATCAGCGTGGACACCAAATGACCTGATAGTCGCTAGCAGAAAAATAATTCGAGATGTACTTCAACAAAAACTATTTAAATTACATCAGAAAAAGTTTCCGCTGATGCATGTGCCGTTATGTTATAGACCAACTGATACCAGACTACAGAATATTGACGTTGATATACCAGGACGGGAGAAACAGAATCTTGTGTTGAATGATATAGTCACAGTTGATATCAATCTTGCCGAGGACGCATTAAATGCAATAAAATCTCCGTGGACGCTAGGTTATGCTATGACTATCCACTCGTCACAGAGACTAACTATAACCGATACTCGAGTTTGGATTGTTGATGACTACATAGAATGGTCCAGCCTGGTATATTTAGCTGTTTCTAGAGTTAGAAAAATAACACAACTAGGACGAATTGTTTTAGATAGATTGATTATTAACGATGAAATTGACGAGCATGTAATTAAAAAAAAATTATTCAGTTACAAACAGATTGATAAAAAAAATAACCGCGAATTCGATTTAGATGTCGAATTCATCTTATCACTGAAAGAAAAACAAAAAAATCACTGTGCAGGCTGTAATTGCATAATGACATGGAATTATCAAAAAAACGATTCCAGACAGTTTACCGTAGACAGAATAAATAATAATTTAGGTCATAATCACGATAATGTTACTCTGACGTGTTTAGAGTGTAACCGACGTGGAGTTGATTATCTAAGCGACTGAGGAGGTAACTGAGTATCAACTGGTATTACTTGTAATTCTTCACGAGTAAAACCACGTTGAGGTGCCAATGAATCGAGTATATAAATTGCTGGTCTACCTGATGATCTTGTTACAGATTCTATCTTATGTGTCGTTGTGCTCCAAACAGGATCCGTTGCTCTTTTTCTATCACCCTCAGCCTCACCTGGTTTGTATAAATATCTAACAATAACATTACCGAGAACAGATCGAGTTGAAAAATCTCGCCGTCGGATTGGTATAAAATTTTTTGTGATTGCAATTGCTGGTTTCATTGATATTGCTCTTGTTGTTTCATTATTTAGCACCGATATAACATTTGGTAATCTAGTAACCCAATCATTAGATCTCTTATTCTGAATAAATTCCATAGCATACTGATAACCAAACAGCCGCTCAGCTAGTGTTCGATTAAATCTCTCTACAATTACCTGGTCATTATGAATATTAACCTTACCGCGTCTTATTTTTGTATTGTTTTCTTTCATTAAAGAAGTAACAACACCAAGGAATTCTCGCCCAGGATTAACATGAAGTAAGTTTGGCCAAGTCAATGGTCCTCGTTGGTATACTTTTTCAAATGCACTAGCTACCTCAGTGGTCAGTGGCTGTTTTAGCAGTTAGTGGTTCAGCTTCCTTGTATCTGCTAGCAATATCTACTATCGTTAGTACGTACTTGTATGTTTTGTTGTTAACGGTATCGTGTGGTAAAAACATTATATCAGCCTGATGAACCTCATTTGGTACGCTGACATCAAAGTGTGCGTATTCAATTCGTTTAGGTGGTGGTAGATAAATTTGCCATATAGCTTGCTTAGATAACCACGCAGCAGCCGTAGATGGTTTTACTCGAGCGGCTTTTGCTAGTTTTTTTAATAGCTGGTTTACCTCGCCAAAATCCAGCAGGAGAATAATAAATCGCTTCCATATTAATTACCAGCACCAAAAACTAATTTGCCCTTCATGGCAGCGTTAATTAACCATGTGGCCATTTTTTCCTTAATAGATTTATTTTTTATAGAGTTTATTGCGTGAATTAATTTTACATCAGCAAGATGACGCTGTTGAATATCTTTACTTCGATAAGCTATATCATGAGTTAGACAGGCCTGATCAATTGCATTTAATGGATCCTCACCGGGATTCGGTTGATCTTGATTATTTAATCTGATATCTAGTCTGGTTCCCGGTCCACAGTAATTATATCCTGGTAGGTGTTTTTCTCCGGGATATTTAGCCCAAAAGAATCCCGGTAACGATCTTAACTTTGATGTGATATCACCTCCGTGGATTCTTTTTTTTTTTTGGGCCTGATGAAGTAAATCGAAACTTTTTTATACCACATTTTTCACATTTACCGGTAACTGCTGATCTGTTATTACGTGTAACAACTGTAGTTAATCTATCGTTGATGTACGTGTTTTACATCTAACACAATATAGATCCATATTATAATTATATTATGAATATAACTGATTTCTCAGCCACGAAAAGATCAACCCGGTTAAACACCATGCTGCGTTACCTAATTCAATTAGAATGATAATAATTGGCCCATCTGGTAGTGGAAAAACTCAGTTGTTGTTGAATCTGATAATGAGGTGGTTGAAATGGGATAAATTATATTTAGTTGCACCATCAGTTGATGATGAACGCTGTTATCAGGTATTAAGAGAGTTTAATGAAAACGCAGCTTTGTTAAATGACGGTAATAATATTATAGAGTTTATAACAGATATTGAAGAGGCTCCATCGGTAGATTCTCTAGATGGATCGATTAATAATTTAGTTGTTTATGACGATATAATGTTAGATAAACAAACTAATCCAGCTAGAATATTTTCCCGTGGCAGACACAAAAACACCGACGTCATTATGTAACTCAGAGGTATACTCAAATACCTAAAGTAATCAGAGATAACTGTAATGTTTTAGTTCTTTTTAACGGTGTTCATGTTCATACTTTAAGAAATATTCATCAAACTTGGTGCGGCGGAAACATGGATATAAATAAATTCAGAAATTTCTTTTCACGAGCACAAGCTACTCCCTATGGTTTTGTGACGGTAAATTTATCTGATCCCAGATCAAGATATCGAATAGGTTTAGATAGAATCTTTTAACGCTGACTGGTGTAATTTTCTCTCTTTTTACTATAGCAGCAGGGAGGGCATCTACCTACAGTTAGTCGTACGGAGATAAATAAAAAAAAAATTCACGTAGGATACTTTTTTTTTCAGCTATCTCTTCGAACTAAGGTTTCATTGATGGAACGGAGTTCAATAAAGAATAAGATTCTCCAGGAAGCTTTTATTTGTTAATCTAAACCTTTCAACGGGAAAGTTTTCTGTGGAAGCTTTATTTTTTGTCGGAACCCTTAGGTCTGTTCGCCCTCCCTGCTGCTGACATACACTAGATACGTACCTATTTCTCCCTGCTGCAGGCTCAGGAATGTTGAGTAGGTTTCGATCCGCCCTTCTGTGCATTTGCCTTGTCATTCAACCGGTGATGTTCCAGCTGTGAAAGCCTTGGGCGTTTCAAAAGAATGCAGTTTCTATAGAAAATATGACTTTTTTAAAGCATTTTCCTCTGTTTTGCTTTAACTTTATTTTGAATGCATTTTTGTAGATACATAAATTTATCACCGTTTTATAGCAAGGTGTTTGATGATGTGACCTTAAATTGACATCGCACACACAAACACACACACACACACACACACACACACACACACACACACACACTAGAGTTGAAAGGCTGCATTCCTGTAGAAACAGCCATGTAAAGTTCTGCAAACAGAACCGTGTTTTTTATATTGTTTTTAATATATTTGTTTGTCTTGTCTATGTTTTGAATTGGCATTTGAAAAAGACTCATTAAAGAGTCGAAAGCGGTCAGGATAGCTAGATACTAGATTCGCACTGTTCGTTGTCACTTTATTGCATATATATATATATATATATATATATATATATATATATATATATATATATATATATATATATATATATATATATAATAGGCCCATTTTTCCCCGTTAACTTTTCATAGTCAGAATCATGCTTTAGTTTACGATATTGAACTCGCGTGCGATTCATATTGCATTCACGTACATAAAAGAACTACTTCCTATGGTATACAAACAATGAACTCAAACACCAGCACTTTGACTTGTAAACAAATCATGTTCACTCGCGTAGTAGGCGCTTTACATTTTGGTTGATTAAATTTATCTCTGAATGAAGTAAAGCAGCTATTTCTTGGACTGCCACATACCAGCTTCTTTGCCACATTTCGCGTTAACTGTTTTGATACAATGTTTCGGATTTAGGCTAGCTATACAGCAGACGCCAGAAAGGGTCATTACAAACAACATGCAAGTGAAAGGAATAAACGTGTCTTCTTCAGCTGGTAATAAGAATGGCAAAAAATGTAATTACAGTTTTACATCCTGAATTTCCCCAAAATGTACTTTCTTAGTTCTGCAAATCCGAATTACATGAGCCATGTCATACGTTCTCAATCTTGATTACACATTTCGAAATTGTACTGTAATTTTGAATATATTACAAGTGCAATTCTATCCTCCTTACTGCACTGAAAATTAACTAAGCATTAACTTCCATATCGTCTTTTCGATAATTGCACTTGAAGACTTCATATTTTTCCACATTATGATCTCAAACATTCAGTGACAGAAACAGAAACATATTTGCAGATGTCAACACACTTCTCTCTTGCTTCTTCAATCAGAGATATTTCATGTGGAGTTGTCGCATAAAAATCGAGTCCATAATCATTAATTTCCTAGAATCAACAAAATTACCGAAATATTTTCATTCCAGATTAAATGGAAAGTTGTTGCAATGCACATTCATTCAAAATATGACTCTAAATGTAAATTTTAACTAGACACGCCATTTTCTTTCGAAAGTTATGTTTAGCGTACGACTAAGTTCAAATTTATCTGGGCGGAGTTATGTGCTCATTAATAATAATTTGTTGCTGTGTATTGATGAATCTGCGATTGTGTATTTAGTTTGTTATACGGCATACATTCAGTTACATTGTTTCTTGTAGTGTATTTTTCTTTATGTAATTAAGCCTTAGGTAGAATAAGAAATGAGTATATAATAAAAAGGTTACTGCATTTGTATGGGAAAATATGAACTTGTTTTGTCGGAAGGATATACTTCACTCCCAAGGTCGTGCAGTATTCCATTAAAAGAACTCGTTCATATTTTCCCATACCAATGCAGAAACCTATATATATATATATATATATATATATATATATAGAGAGAGAGAGAGAGAGAGAGAGAGAGAGAGAGAGAGAGAGACTATTAGTTTACTAAATGGTTTTATTGTGATGCAGGATACCACCAGATAAGTAAACCTTGTGACAGATATTAAATGTCAATAAAGTAATATTTTAATTATTTGATAATTGGTTGATTATTGTAGGAAGTATATGTCCCCTTTTTCATCTGCTAAAAGCTCAACACGGCACGTCTTCCTTGCTAATAAATGTAATATCATGTACGTTATTGTTTTTTATTTCCTTTAACTGACATGTTGCGTGGAGATTATCTTAGAGTATCCATACATTTCGTATTGTTCTCCTTCATTCTCTGACTGTGGATGCAAATCAAAGCGAATAAGCCTAAACTCAGAAAGCCTCTATTATTTAAAAGTCAGTACATGCCGTTCGTGTGTATAGAATACGAGATTATAATGAAATTATTATGTTTACATTATGAGATAAAATTGCCCGTCTATCACGTATACAGGCCGAAATGTGCCGAAGTACCATTAAACCTATACATGCAATACAGTTTGAAATTATGTTTCTCGATTCGATCTCAAATAAATTCACTTTTATATGCATCCAGTCTTTAGTCTTATCTATTAATAACTTCTCTATTTTTATTGGATCTTCACTTCGTGATATATTCCACATATGTGACATTTTTCATACGATTGATTTTCTGCCATTACTGCGATCGTATGAGTGATTATGAGTATGTTCACTGGTCGGCATAGGCATTGAAAAGAGATGCAAGGGTACAATGCTATATTTCTACAATTGATTTCACAAACGAACAAAGAATAAATAAAATCAACCTGACGCATACACAAATCTTAACAAAAGAATAATAATTACTGTTCCCTAATACGGACCGTCGTTGGCCTAGTGGTTAGAGCGTCTGCCTTGCTTGTTGGAGGTCGCGGGTTCAAACCCCACCCGAGTTATAACAAAGACTTATGTTTAAAAAAAATGGTACTAACAGCTGCCTCACTAGCCGCTGGAAATTAAGAGGTTAGTGTTAGGACTGGTCGGCCTGGTGTCAGAATAATATGTGGGTAGGACATCATGCTACATGCCTGCATCATGATTCCCCAGTTCTTGATGTCACTATAAACTGCCACACTGCAGACATTGCAGCGATATGAATGAAAAACTGTTAAAACTATGTTGAAGATCCAAATCACACACACACACACACACACACACACACACACACACACACTCACACAACGCAATATAGAAAACCTTTTACAGTCAGGAATATTTTCTGTACGTCACGCTAACTGTTGTATAGCAAGGACATTCATATCTTCCTACGTATTTACTGAAACAACAATATCAAATAGATTCACCAAAGTTGGTACTCAAGTCGGATACAAGAGATGAATTATTGGTTTGGCAGTGGTGTATCCTCCGCACTCATGACCAGAGCGGCGTCTACTGTACTGCACACTAGGACAGAGTGGGGACTGGTGAATTACACACTAGGCTATAGGAGGTATAGTGGAGTCAAGTGGACTACACTCTAGGCCAAAGAGGGGACCACTGCACTGCAATGTTTATTTCCTCTAACACGGGGGCGGCAGCCTATTTCACATAGCATGTCACTTTTCCCCCGGAATAATTAGAAAATTAACGAGCGCGTAAGAGAACAAGACTGAAAGAAAATCTAGATTTGTGGCTGCCTTTCGCATGATTGCATGGCGCTGCTCGAATTACCAGTTCATTCAGTTAGCATATATTCTTCGAATTATATAACGGAAAATGTATAAATAACGTAAGATAAGCTATCCATGTAAAATAAAGCTTCAAGTTCTACGCTTGTGATGCGTATTTGGAAATATAATTTATATGAGCTATTATGGATGCAAATTTTTTAATTAATCTAAACTTTAAGTTCAATATTCTGTCACAGTTTAGTCTCAGCAATATTTTCCGGAAGAGTATCGCCGCAGTTTACTTCATATGTATCTAGTGCCTGGTTTAACGATCAGCCATCCAGCTCATCAAAGCCTGCCAGATTATAAAATTTGCAACCATTTAATGCCTCCGTCCCCGTCGTTAGCAGTTTAAAAACAAATGTTCAAACCATTCACAGTCGACTGCTCTGCCCCATGATTATAATATCTTGTTGATAATTCAAACATAATTTCAGCAGCAGAGATGGTGAACAGACATTTTGCTGAATCGTCATTTTTCATGCGAAAACGAGGAAAAAGGTCAGTAAGGCTAACACAATAAGAGAGACTTTCGGTAATTAGATGCTTCGCGGGAGGGTGAACAGACCTTTTGCTGAAACGTCATTTATGAAAAACAAAACTTCATACAATTTTTTTTATAAAATAAGGTTAATAACGTCAAACCAAAACTCTCTAACTTACCGAAAGTTTCTCTAATTGAGTTAGCTTATTTTGTTACTTTATCTTTGTCGTTTGTGATTTATAAAACGTATGCGCGTGTGTTTGCCACTGGGACGTTTCACTGAGATCGAACCCACTCTGCTGCTGCAATTAAATCAATCTCTCATCCAAAGATTTTATCAAGACCTATACGATATCGTAATCGAGGATCATGTAAATTTATTGTTATAAAACCGTGCGGAGTAGATTGTGCTTTTGAAAAGAAGTTTTTGAACATAATCATGTCCATATCTCCACTATACCAAGTCTGATGAATATTTTGCAGAGTATGTGAATTAACTCCATTAAACACATAAAATATTACAATTATCTCTGGTCACTTTTGGTATTTGTGTGTATCGCTGGGTAACATATATAAGATCGTGTTTGCATGCTTACCGCAAGAAAATATCAGAGCTTATTTGTTTGTTTGTAAAGCATTACGTCGTCGTATACTTCAATATTATTAATAAATCCATCAAGGTCGTCTACGGATGGTGCTTCATCAATATCAGTTATAAAAATAATAATGTCATCGCCATCTTCATTTAACAATTTTGCTTTTTCATTAAACTCTTTAAGTACATCATAACACCGCTGATCATCAACTGACGGTGCTACTAAATAAGTAATAATTGCGTTTTACCAGACCCAGATGGACCTATGATATTTGCTCTGATAGAATTTGGTAATGCTGGATGATGCTTAACTGGTTCTTTCTTTCGTGTCACTGAGAATTTAATGACATCCATGTTATACAGATATAACAAATACTATGGATTAATATTGCCTTCCATGCAGAGCATCCACACCCACGCGTGGACTTGCAATATTAATAACACAAAATGAAAAGCGTGCACTTATAGGTAAATGTGTAAGATGTAGTACAAAAAATATAACTGTTAATGGAACACGGAGGGGTCGATCCTTTGAAAAAAGCCTGCACCATTGCAAAAGTGTGTTCCTTAGTGTACCGCCAACGATTCATGCCTGAAAACAACCTGGCTATTATTTGTCCTCAAACGATCAACTTTGGCACACGTCAATATTCTGTCAAAGCCCCACGCTGGTTACATTAATTGTGCAACAAGAAAGACAAATGGATTCAGCATGTCCGCAACGGAGGAGCGAAAAGACAACTGGAACGTATTCGGTGGATGGCTGGGACTTAGAAAACCCCAAGATCGTGTACGAGTTTCACGGTTGATTATTTCACGAATGTCCCGTCTGCTACCTTGAACGTGGCACTAAAAATGACCTTTTACAACGAACCATGGAAGATTTGTACCAGGCCACTTGTGAGAGGCGTTTGAAGTTAGAACAGCAAGGATACCAAGTGGTGAAAATCTGGGAACACGAGTACGATCACCGTTTGAAAACCGATCCCGAGTTTAAACGCATCGTGGAAAGTTACAAGTTGATGGATCCCCTGAACCCGAGGGACAGTTTGTACGGACGACTGACAAATGCCACTTGTTTGCTGTACCACGCCGACGAAGAGAAAGGAGAAGAAATCAAATACTTGGACGTGTGCTCACCATCCTTCCGTGTGCAAATAGTGTCGCTTTCCTGCAGGGTATCTGCAATTTCTGACGGAACACATCGACCTGGACAACATTCGACAATACGAAGTGTTGATCAAGTGCAAAGTCTTGCTTTCCACGGACTTGTACCATCCCGTGTTACCTCACCATTGCCAAGCTGATGTTTCCCTTCTGCCGTACTTGTGCCAAAATGTGCAACCAAGACAAGCCTTGACAGCACACCCAGTAAGCACGCGCCTTGACGGGAACCTGGGTAAGCGTAGAATTTTTCAAGGCTCTGGACTTGGGATACCAACTGTTAGAAGTGTACGGAATTTACCACTTTCCCAAGACACAACAATACCACAAGGGTGACCCCACTCAGAAAGGCATTTTCGCAGACTACGTTGACACCTTTTTGAAACTGAAACAAGAAGCCAGTGGTTATCATTCCTGGTGTCACACTCCGAAGATGAAAAGACATTCAAAGAGAAAAACTAGGAACAAGAAGGCATCACTTTCGACCACATCGAGAAAAACGAAGGCAGACGATCATTTGCCAAAGTGATGTTAAATTGCTTGTGGGGCAAAATGGCAAAACGACCGTATTTACCCAAGACAGAATATTTGACAGAACCTTCCCGCTGCTTCCAGATGATTCACGACAAAACCGAAGTAATGAAACACGTGGACGTCGTTCGTGAGGATTTGATCTTAGTCAATTACGAAGAAAATCTGGACTTTGTACAAGCCGACGAATTTGGAAATGTCATCATTGCGGCTTATGCGACAGCCCATGCTCGCTTATAATTCTACGAAGATTTAGAAGTGTTACGGGATCGTTTTCTGTACTTTGACACGGACAGTAGCATCAACATCGATCGCCCAGGTCAACGTCACCTTGACATCGAAGGAGACCGTTTAGGAGCCTGGACAGACGAGCACACCGACGAAAAGATGTTAAGTTTTGCTAGTGGCGGACCTACAAATTACGGCTACGAATACCGGGACAAACAAGGAGAAGTGTAAAGTGAAAGGACTGACTCTGAATTATCGTACCAGTCGGGTGATCAACTTTGAGGTATTGAAAGAAGCCTTGCAAACCGGAGAGGATGGAAACCACTCACCAATCGAACAAGATTGTACGTTTACCCACTCACCAAATCGTCAGTCGACCCTTGCAAAAAGTCCATCAAATCGTGTACCAGAAGCGAGTGTGACTTCCCAATCACTTCACGTTGACGTGCGGTCACATCAGTATTGTTCAGCATATAAAAAGGGACAACGTCCAAGATCGATAGTGTATTGTGAGTACCAAGACCAAACGAGAAAGATGAATTCTTTCAGAGAAGCACAAAAGAGGACTGTCATGGACATTCATGAAATACCATTTCGGCAGGATACTTGTGTGACAATACCTCATGTAAAACCTATCAGAACATTACACCCTGTCCCTAGGACATCTTAGTGACCAAACAATGGTTGTACAGAGACTTGTTTCTATTCCACTTTGATCGTTTTCATGTGCATGCTATCGTTGTACATAACCTTTTGGCTTTTATGTATTTTAGTCTTTCGTGTTTATTTTCGAAACATTAATAAACGTGTCCTGAAAAAGTATATAAACTTTAGTCTTGTCTGTTTTCGTGTCACAAGTGACATTTCTCACACTATGGGTACCTCTGATGTCTCTGCTCCCTCTTCCTCCACTTTCAAATGCATTGACAAACACTTAGATCGTGCCAGTTGGGAGGCTTTGTATCTTCGTCATCCTTCTAACATGCTCATTGCTGGACCTAGCGGTTCAGGCAAAACAAAAACATTTGATCGATCGTCGACCTCAACGAATCGTGTGGTGTTACAAAGTGTGGCAATCGGCGTAGAGCCTCTTGTTAGACAGTCAAGGCAATTCCATCGTCTTTTGTGGAAGGCATTCTGGTCATTTTCGACATGTTAGGAGAAGACGAAGAAGACATTAAACTGTGGTTTACGCGCAAATTGCACAATCATAATGCCAGTGTCATTTACATCACTCAAAATTTGTTTCAACAAAGTTAAGCCCACAGAAAAAAAGCTTCTACCCGCAAGAGAGGCGCTTCGGTCCGGACGCAAACTTACATTGGCAAACCACGACCTGCAACGACTGTGACCGCGTATACGGTAGCCTCAGGTTCATCAACTTCTCCGTTGATGACACCATGGAGGCCCGTGTCTCCAAGAACATCTCCTCCAGTGGTGACACCCTCCTCTTCAGTGGCAGTGGCAGCTGCTCCCAAAGTACCTGCTCCCAAAATCAAATTCCAAGAGATATTGGGCATGTTACAAAGTTTACTGGATTTGTCCAAGCAAAAACTGACTCGATTTAGTCCTTTGCCAACCCCTTCACGACGCGTGATGCCTGTCATCAAGTTGATACGACGTAAAGACAATCAGTGGCAACGCGTTCTAGTATACAAAAGGTCTGATACAAAGCCTGGGTGTCAGTGTTTTTGTGCTACTGAAGACTCAAAGATGTCACCCCCCAAAAAAATCCCTCATCTAAACCCAAAGGAAAGAAAAGGAAAGGACTGCCACCTCGTTTAGTCAAACATGGGGACATGCTGTCTGTCCAGTCCAAAGCTTCTCCACCCATGCGAAAAAAAAACTCATTCAAACGGCATCCAAAGATGTCATCGATACCGTGTGCGAATGTTTTTTGGACGTCTTGAAAAGTACGATCCCTTTGTCGAAACACCAGAAACAACGCTTAGGAAAACATCGTCACGTTCTTCGTCAAATGGTCTAAAAGAAAATCCCCATTCGTGATAAGAAGGTCCAACGTTGAGAAATTCTGCCACTATTGTTAGGACCTTTGTTGAAAGGAGTATTGCGAACCATGATGGGAGGACTCGTGGGAGCAAGATAAACAGGACCTCTGGAGTCCCGAAGTCACAAACGTGACCCATGATATCGAATGGAAGGACGAAATCTAGCTTTAATGCCTTACAAACGATGAATGGAATACCATCGTTGGCAAGAACAGCGGACCTCGCATTTGCATCCCAATCCCAATTTGCACGAGATGTCCCAGTTACAACACGAATTGCAGTCAATGATGGATCGCCACGATTTTTCCGAAACAGAAAAATCGCAACACTACTGTCAACTCTTGCAACGACTGCCAACTCTTGCACCAGAAAGCTTTAGACGAAACAGCTCTACAAACTCTGAAAGATTTCAAGACCTTGAAATCCCCCATACCACCACCAATACTATCCCCAATGGTCACGAGAGACGCCACTCCACGAAAGCCTGAAGAAGAATAGATACCAGACGTTTTTCAAACACTGTCAGCAACTCCCATTTCTAGTAAGATTTCAGCGTCCTTGTTGAACCCTTCCCCCACATCCCAACGAGAAGAAATGAAAGCTTGGGTTAAAAAGATGATGTCCACTCCTCCTTCGACAGAAGTAAAAAAAGAAAAGAAGCCCAAAGACATTTCATTACTACCTCCACCACTAGCTTCGACTTCTACTCCCGTGGCCCATCGGACACGTAAATTCGCTTCCAAACAACCCTTTCGTCCCGTCCAAAGTAGCATCAGCGACGACGAGTGGGTGACTTATTAACAACAAAAGGTGGAGAAGGTGTTAGCCAGCATTTATTACGACCCATCCAATCCTGCAGGTTACGGAGGAGTTCAGAAGTTGTATTCTGCTGCCAAAACATGGTTGAAATGTCTCCGTTTACCCCAAGTGCAAATATGGTTACAAGAACAAACTACTTACACTTTGCAGAAACATATTCGACACAAGTTTTTAAGACGTCGCACCCAAGTGGAAGGCATCGATCATCAATGGCAAGCCGATTTAGCCGATGTCTCTCATTTGGCCACCTGCTATCGTGACTACAAATATTTGTTTTGTGTCATTGACGTCTTTTCCAAATTTGCCTGGATCGTGCCATTGATTTCCATATCGAGCGGCGGATTAGTGCGAGCCCTGCAACGGGTGTTGAAACAAAAAGGTCATCACCCTCTTCGATGGCAAATGGACAAAGGCACCGAATTTCTGAACCAAGCTTTCCAAAAAGAATTAAAGAAACGTGACATTCATTTTTTTCACCACCGAGAATCCCGAAACCAAAGCCAGCATTGAGGAACGTTTTCAACGCACTTTGAAAGAACGCATGTGGAAATATTTTACCCATCACCACACTCTGAAGTACATTGACATCTTGCCGCACCTAGTGCAAGAGTACAACCAATCTTACCATCGAAGCATTGGACGTGACCCCCAAGAGGTGACTCCCGACAACGAAGTGATGGTTTCTGATCGCCTGTTTTGTACGTCCCCGACGAGGGATGTACCCACGAAAAGTAAAGTGTTGGCTGTGGGAGATTTGGTCCGCATTGGCAAAACCAAACGAACTTACGACAAAGGTTACTTGCCCAACTGGACCACCGAATTGTTCCTGTCACTGGACGAGTGCATGGCCGTCATCCTGCCGTCTATAAATTGGAAGACATCAACGGAGAAGTGCTAAAAGGAACATTTAACTTGCCCGAGTTACAACGTGTCACCAAAAAAGAAGACGACGTGTATGACATCGAAAGCATTCTCGAACGCAGAATCCGTAAAGTGGGCAAACGTTGTGTCAAAGAAGTTAAAGGAAGCAGGAAAGGATATCCACCCAGTTTTGATTCTTGGATCGACGCTTCGCAAGTCATCGACTATATAAAGAAGTGACCATCGTGCTCTTTCACACAGACTCATTTACCGCTACCACTGCAGCGACCCCTCCTTCACCCAGTTCTTCTCTGCAAGATTTACAGAAACAACCCTTGTAGGTGTGGTGTGGAGAACGTGTACCTAAAACGCAGATCGTCTTTTTCTGCCAAATCTTTGTGGTGTATTGTGTCATCGGTGCAGCCATTGTCAATTAGAGTTTGCAACAAGGAGACAAACAATTGTGGACCATTTTATTGAGCAGTAGCATTGGATACCTTCTTCCCAATCCATCCCTGAAATTCTCCTCGAATGGCATCAACGGGAATATTGCATCAGTGTCAGTCACCACTCCAACAACAACAACCCCATTTTGGGCGGAGACACGCCTCTGACTTCCAGTAACTCCTCTGACAGCCACAGAACTCTAGAATTATGAACAATCACAACCAATTTTACTTAACCTTATCCAGTGACAATTCCATGAAGGTATTTCCCAACAACACTTTGTGCTGTTACACGGCCGAATTACCTCAGGCCATCCGATTAGATCACGAAGACCATTGGGAAGTGGCTTTGGGAGAATTCATTCACCCGACACAAATCAAAAACGTCACCGAAAAAGAAAACACTTTCCAGGTGGAAATCCTGAACGCACAATTGCAAGAAGAAATAAATAAAATCAGGTTTTATGGGGACACAAGACCAGCAAGCAATCCATCCTTCAGTATCTATACACGGAAAATTCCTTGAGGGTTATATTTTAGTGGTGAACATTTGCTGGACACTATTGCGGACAGGTTCCACTTAGCCTTTGGCAAAGCACTGAAAAGAGTCACAAAAATTGTGAAGATTGAGTACCATAAAGTGGCTCGTCGCCTCATGGTCAAATTTCAGGATACAGATACATTGTCCCTCAGGTTTAATGGTAGTTTGTTTGAAATTTTGGGTGGACATGCACAAATGGTAACAAACAATTTGAGCCCCAAGATCAACAGTAATATGGATTTTTACAGAGCTTTTCGAAAACCGGGAGAACGGAACGAAGACTGAATTTGATCTTTGTGTACTCCGATGTGGTGGAGTACAACGTGGTGGGACACACCTCCGTGCCGTTACTACGTGTCATTCCTTTCAAAGTGGATGGTTCCACTGTCAATGACCAGGAAGGTGGAAACTCCTATCACGTACAGAGTGAATTTGTACATCCTCACTATCTGTCCGTCAGTAAGTCGTATTTTGACACTGTCAACATTGCTATAAAATGAGATCTGGGACAAAATATTCCATTCTCCAAAGAGAACGTCACGGTGAAACTCCATTTTCGAAAACGATTCTCTAACGAATTGCAAGCCATGTATCCTCGACAGCGACGACATGGTTATGGGGGATATGTTAAAATCAGCAAAGACATTTTGGACCGACGAGAAACTCCTATAACGCTATCGAGTCAGGCATTCCTGTTTCAGTGACGCCTCAGCAAGAACAAGGCAGAAAGAGACGACGAAGAAAACACCCTTTGACCAGACTTCACACTTCTAAATCTAGAAAGACAAAGAAAAGAAGAACCGTCCGAGACTTAGACTTTTTGAATATTAAATCACAGAGAGACAGAAGAAAGGATGCACCGAGAGTCTTGTGCCTGTTCCAAGTCGGAACTGGATATGTTTGCCATGCCACCCACCATGATGACGATGCAAGAATCCCATTGGGTCGAATTTCATCGCATCTCCTTTTTTACAGCCTCAGCTCCCATCGAATTTGAAATCAAAGGACAGCCCGAAGATTACAGTGATCTGAACAGTAGTTACTTGTACCTGAAAGTCAAAGTGGAAGACACATCAACGGACGGTGCCAATCTAAAGGACAGTGAGGTAGTTGCTCCTGTTAATAATTTCATGCATTCCTTGTTCAGTGAAGTGGAGTTGAATAACAAACTGGTCAGCAGCAGCATGGATACTTACCCTTCTTGAGCGTACCTGGCAAATCTCTTGACGTACGGAAAAGAAGCCAAAAACACTCATCTGGATGCTTGCGTGGTATGAAAACCTGATACGGCAGGCAAATTTAACGAAACAGACGACGACAATAAGGGATTTATTGGACGTCAAGAGAAAATCAAACTAAGCCGAGGTTTAGAACTAATGGATCGTTTGCATTTGGACATGTGGTTGCAAGAGAAGTATTTGCTGAACGGTGTGGATGTCCGCCTGAGACTGAATCGTAGCAGTGCCACTTTCCATTTGATGGGCGCAACTGCCGATTACAGAACCATCATCCAAGAAGCCAGCCTCTACGTGCGACGTGTGGAAGTGTTACCTAAAGTGGGAAACGACATCAGTCACACTTTGTGTAGAACGAACGCCACGTATCCAATCCGTCGCGTGGAAGTGAAAATCTTCACTATTCCTGCTGTAGAGCGATCCATGTTCCAAAGACAGTTACCCAAGCGTTTAATCCTTGGCATCGTCAAGAATTCAGCTTTCAATGGACTTCACAATGAAACCCCCTTCCAGTTTCAACATCACGACGTAGCGAAAATTGAAGTCAGTCGCGATGGCAAGACCTTGTGTACCCAACCTTTCGAACCTAAGCTGGGTGAGGAAAAGAATTACTTGAGATCGTACTTGTCCCTGTACGAAGCCGCCGGACAATTAGGAACCCACACCAGTCACGACATTAGGTACGACGATTACACAGGAGACTACGCTTTGTGGGCTTTTGATTTCACTCCAGACCAAGGCAGCGATGAGGGACATTTCCACCCTATAAAATCCGGTCAGATTCGTGTGGAACTTCAGTTTGCAAAGCCAGTACCTGCGTATAACACAGTGAACGTCATCCTGTATGCAGAATTTGACAATACGATAGAAATCAACAGTTTGAGAGAAGTCATTCTACACTATTAGAAGCCATGGAAGACTGTTATCCCTCATTACATAGGTCATTATTGTTATCTTTTGTCTTTATCTAGGATACGTAATGTACGTGAATGACCCAACGACTTCCAAGAGTGGAAATCTCAATTTCATTCACAATGTTGCAAATCTTGTTCAAAAAAGATAGTCATTGAAAAAACGTTTGGTAGCTGTTTGAATGGTTCATTTTTTTAAATGTGTTAATTGTTAGTTGTGAGTTGTTTGAATAAAACATGTTTTGTTTTGAAGAAAGAAATGCGTCTGTCGTTTGTTTTGCCATGGGTATCATGAACCATGCTCTTTGACTTCTCTCTATCCCTCATATCACACTATTTGAGCTTTCCGATACTACACTGTGTAGGGATGTTTTCCTCGCGACCGCGCTTTTACCATAAAAGCGGGGTAGTCTCCAGTTTGACCATTCATTGTCGACTCATCTTCCTACGAAGATGTGCTCAAGATTAGCCGAGCTGAACGAACCTACGTGAATTTGCATCGTGTCAGGCAAAGCCTGATACGAAAGCCTGAAGAGATAGAGAATGTCAGAATGTTAAAAGTCACTGAAGACCTGATATAAGAGCGCTTCAGAGAGGAAATAAACAGGGAAAAAGAAGATTGGACGGAGAAGTACAGATTTCTGAAACAGCAGAGAGAACAGAGAGAGAGCAGCAACACAGCAGCAGCAGCAGGAACCTGACAGAGGTTTTGTCGACTGCCGTGTCGACTCCAAAGACTTCTCCTTGTCTTTCCGAAGAAGCAGACCTTATCCTGTGAGAAAGTCTGTCACCAGACGAGGCAACAATCTTAGACCCTAAAAGATTGCCATCACTTAGTTCCCACACAAACAAACAGCCCTTTTCAGGGCTACCCATACTCTCGAAAAGAAATAATCATTTCATTTCCTATGCTATGTTAGTCAGTTAGAAAAAAAAAGAAGTGCGGTTATAAGCACATGAATTCTTTATCTTGGTTAGAAAGTGTGAAGTCCTTCGTTTCCGTCACTAGTCAAAAAATGTTGAATAAGTAATTGTCTGTGCAAAGAGTGAAGGAGTGTTTCTTTTAGGTCCGCGCGTTTGTTTTGTTGGTACTGATATAGGTAATGTAAGATTTGGGTCTTATGGGATGTTTTCCTTCACGCCCATGCTTCGAGTATTTATAAGAAACACTCGCAAATCTGGCTACCCATTGCCGACGAGACCTCAGTGAAGGATGAGTAGCAGAATAAGCAGACTGTTGGAACTCCAGATGCACCTGTAATATTAAGGTTAACAAACAGTCTTGCCTATGTCAACCAACTAAAATTAGCCAAGGGATCATAGAGGAAGGAGTGAAGAGGTTGAGAGGATTAATTAATCCCCCCATGTCAGAGTGGAGACAATAAGAGAGTCTCTGGATAAGGTAATAGACTTCAGATGCTATTTGGAAGAGAGAGCAATGGTCAGAGTGGCCCTTTGTCAAACGTGGTGGTGAACAACTGAAGAAAGCGGAAGAACAGATGAGAAAGGTGATAGATGTAGAAGTGAAGAAGATCAAGAACAGGTGGTTAAAGGATAGGAAAGAAAGAGAACATATAAAAAAATTAAGAGTATGAGAGGCTGAACCATAACTGGATCAAAATCTAGAACAAAGTTAGAGACATGGGCCACCCTGACTGGATGCCAGAGTCCCAAAAGAGGAAGAAGAAGACAGGAACAGTGGGAAAGGTTAGGAGATGGCTGAAGAAGTGGAGAAAATAGAAGAAGCCAAAGGCCCTCATAGGTCTGGGGAAAAAAATGACTTTCTTGCCTAATTTTTTTCTTCATCTTGTATCAGTGCTTGTGTATTGTCTCTATTATCTCTACTATAATGTATTTGTCCCCTTGTCCCTAGACAGACCCTATATTTTTTGTCCCTCTATAGTCCCACCCATGTTAAAGTCCCATTGTGCCAAGACAAGCCCACAATGTTAACGTCCCATTGTCCCCAAAATTTATATACCCTTTTCTAACGTTAAAGTCCCATTGTCCCATGACAAGCATGCCATGTTAAATTCCCATTGTCCCCAGAGTACATGGCCCGTTTTTGCCTGTTAAGTCCTATTGTCCCTAGGGTGGCCCCATACACTACTGGTGTCCGGTTGATATCGGGTTTGAAAACCACGCAAATGCTTAATAGATCGTATCACTAGTTTGTACTGATTGTTCTCCAACTTAGGGGATTTTTATTTCAACATCTCTCAGACATTATATAACTAGGGACCGGTTCTAACAGTAATCAAGGTTTGAAGAAAATTTGTAGAGCTAATTTCGAGAAACTAGCGGCTAAAAAAAGGATGTCAAGCAGAACACATGTTGTACGTTTATATCTTACGTTTACATTTGGGCCATTACGTACCCTTTTCCCTGAGACCTGATACATTTCGTTGAGAGGAAACAGTTCAATACGGGGCGCCCTATATGTCCCGTGTATGAAATACCCGCAAATGTTAATAGATTGTATCACTAGTTTGTATTAAGAGTATTCCAACTTAGATGATTTTTATTTCAACGTCTCTTGGTCGGTATTTGAACGGGGACCCGTTCCAACAATAGAAAAAGTTTGAAGAAAATTCGTCAAGACCTTTTTGATAATTTTTAAGCTTGATAGGGAAAGTCGAGTACAACGCTTGCCGTCAGAATATTAGATCATACATATATTGTAGGGTCATTACGTCCATTCTTGTGTTTTTTTACATGGTCCTTTATTTGGAATTTTATCACTAGGGGACAGGAGTCCATCCACGAAGGGAGCCCTGACCAAGTCTTCAAGAGATAGGAACGAAATTAGGTGCAAACGGTACGGGTAGGAAAAACACGCAAATGTTAATAGATTGTATCACTAGTTTGTACTAACCGTGCTCCAACTTGACTTTGATTTCAACGTCTCTTGGAGAGTATTAAAGTAACGACCCGTTCTAACAATTGGAAAGTTTTGAAGAAAATTCGTAAGCCGATTTCGAGAAATTTACCGGTTTGATAAAGGAAGTCGAGCAGAACACATGCCGTAAGATTTTATCTTATGTTTACTATTGAGCCATTACTTCACCTCTTTGTACTCTTTTGACATTGACCTTCCTTTGTTATTATATACGTACGGGATAAAAACAACCTAGTACGATATATTGACGAATTTCATCTTCAGAAAACAGTGAAATAAATTGCGCCTTATGTGTCCGCGTATAAAAAACAAGCAATATTAATAGACGGTATAGTGTTTATTAGGTGTACTCCAACTTAGAGAACAATATACAACAATTTAGCTTGCATCAACGTGTGTGTCTTCCCTAGGCTTTTCTACTCAAATTAGCAGCGTGGGTGGGGACAGGTTATTTTACCAATCATTAAGCATATAGAAATTCGAACAATCCGCCACCAATGAACAGCATACAGTACCGTAGCATGAGATTTATTCTTGCGCCCCACAAGTATTTTTTTTTGGACACGAAACATGTACTTTACATTTTCTACAAGAAATTCAGGCCATCTCAATCCTTCTCCTGTCCTTCCGGTTGTATATTTGAATGAAGACGTTGATTACCTGACTTTCGTCTTTATTTTAAGCAATACATTTTACAGACCATTGTCTTGCGATGTAATTCAGTGAAATATGTTTAAATAGAGACTTTGTAAATAAGTTTTCATTTCTGTTTAATATAAGTCTTTGGAAATCAATGATCAGAGTTGACAGTTGTGTTCAGATATATTTTCAGATTAATTATTTATTTAAATTTTTCACGCAAAGTACAAAGTGCTCATTGAGGTTCTAGCTAGTTAAATATCACAATCTTCAGAAAGAAAAAAGAAAAGACAAACTTAGACAATTCTCCACTCGCTTCAAGCCATTTTATTAGTCCTAGAAAATTATTCTGCTTGACAAGGGTTGTGCTTCAGTGTGTACGTGTGTGTACGTGCGCGTATGTGTGCACACACACACACACACACACACATATATATATATATATATATATATATATATATATATATATATATATATATATATATATATGTGTGTGTGTGTGTGTGTGTATGTATATGGGTGTATGTGTATGGGTGTCTGTGTATGGGTGTATGGGTCTGTCTGTCTGTGCTAACGTGTATTAATACTAAATTGATAATCATAGCTAACCCGGATAATATGAATTTAAATCTGATAGTTTTAATAATTATAGCTAAACCAGTTGATATGAATTTAAATTTTATTTAAATATATATTCATTAGTAATTTTTTGACTGAAAACTTGTATGACACACCCTTGAAGCAAGGGTATCGTGATATGGTCTAGTTCGTCCGTATGTCCGTAGTAATTACTGGGAGACTGCTTTTACGATTACGTAAAAACCATTTGACACAGACTGATGAAATCTGGCAAGGATATATATGTATTCTCAGAACATTTAGTTGTATTTTCTGGCTGTTGTATGTTTTGTTGGTACTTTTAATTCTTAATTTTTAAACCTATGAAATAAGGGCCTTTCAGAGCAGCCATTTTGGCACAAGTCCACTTTACGCTTTTTGTCTTTTTGGAGATGATATTGTTCAATTTTCATGAATGATTTGAAAGAAAGAAGTAAATACTATAAAGCCCCTTTTTGGTCCAAAAATTCACAAATCATCAGATAGCACCATAGCGAAATGTATATAAAACGTTCGGAAAACAAACATTGTAATTGATTTTTGAAAAATATTTTGATATGACACCATCAGCACGTGCTCATGACGTTACGTTTGGCTATAAAATATCCATTTAGTGCAATAAATCGGAGCAATCTTTAAAGAAATAAAGGTGTTCCACATGCACGAACCAAATTCATATTTTTATAGAAAATAAAAGTATGCGTGAATACACTTTTACCAGAATTTCGTGTTGTTTCCCGCAGGTTACCATGTAAAAACGCCAACATAATTTAAGACCTCAGCTTTCATTTGTACCTATGTATCTCTGCACTGGTCAATTATTTAAGACATCGAGATTACCGTTTCTGCTACAATGAATGCATAAATTAATTTTGAAAATACCACAATGACTATACATCCACTGTAACATGTATACATATGGTAGTGAGACACTGAAATAAACATTTTTGTTTCCCAGTTAAATGGGTGAATGTTTGTTAAAACACGTACATTTCTCCATGATTGCACATCTTCAAAACACATAAAAACAGCAAGATCGTTGTGAAAATGCTTTATTGTTCTGACAGACATTTTTAAAACCATCTAACACTTACTTGCATTTCAAACCTATTCGTGTTTGCGCTTGTCCTAAAAAAGAGACAAATAAGAAATCATTTGTAGCTCACCCCTTATGTCCCTCGCTAAATGGACCATACATATCAATTACAAAGTATCACAAAATATCCTTTTCTACTCTCTTTTAAAAGAAATAATTGGCATTCATGTGTCGCATATCATTTGTAATGGTTCTGCATCGTTTCTTCCGATCGCATTTTTGGACATTCTGTATACGGGCATGAAGAGAGTTAAATATTAGAAAAGGCGTAGGAAGGAAGTCAAACCTCAACAACAACAACAACAACAAAAGCAGTTTAAGGTATTCTTTTACTGATGGTGTTAATAAAGTAATGGAATGAAAAAAAAATAATAGTGTATATTTTCCTTGCCATGATAATTTTTCATAGAAATTATTGTTTCATGTTATTATATAGACATTATTCTACTATTGTATGAATTAACTTTCTTGAACTTAGTACGATAAAATCGACCCACAAATATACAAATCATCCATCAATTTCAACACAGATTTGATGGTTCGATTTTTATCGTACTATTGTCTATAATGCAGATGTCAAAATGTTTACTTTCTGGATGAATCCACTGAATTAGATTCACTTAATAACTGATCTAACATTAAAAGTTAAAACTTCAAGAAGATTATTACATACCCTTAGGGAGTTAGGTGATGGCTGGGACTTTCCGGAACTTTTTTTATTTGTTCTCTGTAAAAGACAACTAATGTTGCATCAAATAACACCAGACGTAAGTTGCATCAAATAACACCAGACGTAAGGACAGAAATGGACAAATGCTTTATCAACTGCATATTGTGTGTGTGTGTACTTCTCGTTGACAGGACACTTCACCGTGTAGAGGCTCTAAAGCACGATCAGGCCATGGTCAGGGCTAAGCCAAGGTATTCTGAAAAAAGTCCAATTTGTTGTTCTGATGTGCAAGTAGTATTGAGTATTACAATGAATTGATCGAAAATATCTTTAAATGAACTCACAGTAATTCCAAAAATAGCTACTAATTCATAATGTACATTGCAATTCCAATGAATGGTTACAATAAATAAAAGTCCTCTCAGCTGATTTGAACACAACTATTTGTTCTAAAACTGGTGTTTATACATGGAATAACTCAAATTCAGTAAATTATCCTTCATATAACAAACTAAGACGCAATTTCATAAACAAAATGAGATTCGGATAATCAGTTCAAAATCATTCTTACTTTGTCAGGACGGTCAAGTAGTTTAGATATTATCCAATGAGGAATTAGGTAATCATATTCTTTTAATGAAATCTCACGATCGGTACACATCACATCAACATGGTTATTTCTATCCTGTAACATAGTAATGCCCTTACTAAAATGACACATCCTTAAGGAAAATTGTTAGTTTATATAGTATTTCATTAATGAACCTTACAATCTATAATAATGAAAATTAGCATACATAATTTAGATATATATTACAGGATGCAAAGTGAATTGACCTATCAGATGAAAATGTCCTCTGTCAGTCAACTGTAGTCTAAGACAGTATCCAATGTCACGTGGACCAGTATAATTGTTCAAATCATAGTGAGGGTCAACTAGACCAAACAGAGTTTGAGTTGGTCATGCGGCCGGACATGAGTGGATCACCTATACAGTTTGCCCTCAGTAGAGTATACCATTTAAAATTCTTACAAACCACAATATTGCTTTTTCATTTCTGTGACATTTTCACCATATATTTAAAAGTCTCTGGGAATAACCCCGACTTTTTTCCTTAGTATTCTCTTGAAATAAGCTGGCTTCTATATTAGTGTTATTTCAAGGAGAGAAATGCCGAACACAGAAATAATGAAGCTAATTTGTATGTGAGATTTTTACTCTTCTTTTTTTTTTTTGTTGTTGTTGTAAAATAGAAAAGTCGATCTCCTACCAAATTTTAGATATGACATTCAACTCTCAGGGCAATTATAAGAAAGTTGCAATGTTCCTGTAATTCAAAAAGATTGGCTGGAATCTATATGTGTGCATAGAGTTTATAGCAAGTCGACAAAATAGAAACTATATCGCACTAATTAAGAAAGTGTAAACAAAAACAACTGCAAGAAAATATGTAGAAACAAAATCCCTTACAATAAATGGTGAAGAAATGTTTCTGTCAATTGCATATAAAATATAAAATATAAAATAAAAGTAAAACAGGAAAATACTTCATATATATTTACAATTTATTATATATACCTTATAAAAATATTTTAAGGAGAGATAGTTTTCCTTACATGCGGAAACAAATTCCGCTGCTTTTCACTTAAGGGTGTACTATATTGACTAAAAGTGGAGTTGAAGCACGGGAGCCGACCACACCTTCATCCGCTACTAATAATGGATATTTAAAACTGCTTGTTTTGAGTAATTCGATCTTAGGCTGGGTAACTGATTAGTTAAGGTACAGCGTTGCATTCTTGTTTACCACTATTTCTTCCTCAGCTGTACGACATTCAACGAAATCTATCTAACCAATATCTGATGTGATTATTGCACGGAACACACTAGTATTGGGCATATAATTTCACAAACAGCCTTACAATATTCTTGCAACTAAGACGATAAAGTCTGCCATTGTTATTTTCTTGTGTGACTCTTCTCATCTTTGATATTTTATAAGCATTAGGAAACGTGACTTCTGTCTTCCAGCAGCAAAAACTATTGGTTGAAAAATTAACCAGCAACCGAGAATAGACACTGAAGCAGCCCTATGTATAATGACAAACGGTTTACCCTTCCTTGATGCCTTAGAGTCATTGATGGTTAGAATTCTCTTTCGAACATTTCTAAGGTAAGTAAAAAAGTTTGTTTTTCGTTAGCCTTTACCTTGAAAAGTCTGTCAGTCTTGTTTTGATATTGACCCAGAGGTTATGCAAACATAGGTATACTCTCACTCAGAAACATCATCAAACAGACTATAATAATAATAATAATAATAATAATAATAATAATAATAATGTAAACTTGTGATATAGAATATAATCGCATTAAAATATACTTAAGAATAACGATTAGTAAAAGTTTCGTGTACGATACGCTTTCACTGAGACTGAAAAACACCAACTGAATATTCGCTGCTTTAAAATGCATAATAATTTATTCGTGTCTGAAGAGAGTATATGTATGCTTTTACATGGAAATTACTTTAGGAAGCGAAGGACACTGAATACTAAAGTCCTTTTCCTCCTGGCAAGAAAAGGTATTTTTCTTAGAAACCAGGAAATTCGATCCCCACGAAAATGATGCTGCAGTGTTTTGTACCGGCAATGATCGATTCAAGAAAGTCTGTATTGTAAATACAGACTGAGTCTCTTTATTTCGGAACTAAATATTTTTTAGGCAATCAACTATCGGAATACTTGGATACGTCTCACCTTTAGCATGAGTTTATTTCTATAAATTCAGGCCTGGATCTAGTAAAAAAAAAATTTATTTTCTTTTAATATTTGTTTTGTATCTTCTCGCAAGTGATGTTTCTGATTGTATCGGAATTTATGATTATGTAGATATAATGCAACGGATGATACATTACCTTTTAGTTTTAAACTTGTATTTTTATTCTTGAAAACAACGAGTCGAGACATTTAAATATTTAATTCAGTGGAAGTATATTTTAGACGTTTTATGGAAAAGATCTGTTCCCTCGTGTCACTAAATGTCTTTAAACTTCTCCACAAATTAATATTTTATATCATCTTGCTTGTTATACATCTGACCATGTTGAAAAATGCATAATGGTGGAGACACCAAAATATAGCACAAATTGCTATTAGAATGTATTTTTAAAAATTGTACACATAAGAATGATTCATTATTGACAGCTCAATGTTCAGTGCAAAATGCATTGATGCCAGCAAAGAAATGCAGAGTCATTCAAAGTCTCATTTCGAGAGAAAAACGTTTCAGATATTTATTGAAACTGGGACCTGTCTTGAGGATCATGCCTATCAGAGTTGAAAACCGCAAACAATTTTGAACCGCGGTTGGTATCTCTCACGATACCGCAATATTTTCCAAGATATAACTCGATTTTTATTAGGGACCGATAATTTAATGTTCTTGGGATAGGGAGTGTCACTTTATCTTTTACCTTCTGTCAAAAGGCTGGAAAAATGTCTTGATCAGATATATAGCTTAATAACATCTTATTATATTCATTATCTGAAAATAAAATAAAAATCTCAGCTCAAACGAAAATCTCAGTCCCCAATTATAATCTAAAAGTTGCAAATAGAGTGGGACGATTAAGTTTACACCATGACTGAACCCTTTGAAAGACGCTTTGCTGACGTCTGCGAGCTTGATGAAAATAGGAAGTGTTGTGTCATTTATCTGCAATATACCAGCTACACTACTGATATAACTGGCGTGGAAATTTGGAGTCGCATAACACCGCCCGGGCAAGATATTATCCGAGATGGACACTATACATCCAATAAATATGGCACAGACGTACTTAACAGACGAAAGAACACAGTGTATGGACTTCGGAAATTACGTTAACTTCATTACAAGAAATAACTTTACTCCTGAAATGTTATGATGAATCGAAGTCTTACATATGAATACATGTACCTAATGCATTAACATACACAAAATATATATAAATTAATATCTTTCAAAATCCGTCAAAAACTATATTTGAGCCGAATGTCCTTCACAACAGTCCATTTGGCCGCTACAGTGGCATAAATGACAGGTGTCAAATATGTAAGTAGAGGATCATAAATATAATAATATTTGTAATATTCAAAAATAATTTGTTACTAAATGCCACTGTTTTCTACTTTTTTAAAAATTATATAATTATTTAGTCAGTAAAACTGCAAGGACAGTGAGGGGGAGAGATAATGATATAAACCTAGTACAGTATACCTGTATATAAGATGTATATCAATTGACATCTTCATGCCTTCATTTGAAGGACTTCAAATTTTTAAATTACTACCTGCCATCTGACCTGATTTAGTTGCTTATCATGATAAAATATATATAAATACTTTGGGTCTATATAAGAAACTGGTTTTCACTGGTAAATGCTCATTGGTTCAGATGAAGAGGTCTAAGTTTCCGTCGTGGAACAATACAATGTTAATAGCAACGGGGGGAGGGGGAGCATCTTTACAATGTTTAAATAAATGTATTCCATTTTGAAAAATGACGTTGCATAGTGTAATGCGTATTATGGTTTGTATTGATTTCGACGTGCGAGCAACGCCTGGATAGCAGCAATACAAATAGTTCCCTTGCTGTCTAAAGGTAAATAAGCCACATTAGTGGCGATGTGACATTACACAGGTACTGACGCATTTTAAAGAAGTAGTTTTTGTGTTCACTGCAAGTTATTTTGAGAAGTATTTTAATATGATATTGTTTGCCCGGCTCTGTAGGCTGTTTGTATTTTTACAGTGCACAGTTTTGTTTAAACACTAAATGCTAGAATAAACAGAATAACGACAAAATGTCCCAGCTCAGATTGTACGTAAGCTTGATACTGCAGGGAAACGGTCCCACGCTGTCGTTTTTTAATGGGTGTGAAAAGATGAAGCCGGGTTGGGACTGGATTAGGGAAGACACCAAACGCAACTGCGTTTACGAGATGTTTATTTATAAACGCAGTTTAAATATTAACAAATCTGACAACATTATAAACAAAAAGATAAGGAAAATTATAAAGTTCCTAACATGGAACTATCAACAACAATTAATTCGAAAAAAAAATCAAACATGAATTTAACAAATGGAATTTCAAACAAACTTGAATTAAGTCCTATCACGGATCAACACAAAAGTTATATGATATACACCCCAATATAAACAAAATCTTGAATGTATCGTTCATATAACGATATTGAAAAGCATGTAAATTTGAATGTATCGTTCAAATAACGATTTTGAAATGCAGGTAAATTTGCATGTATCGTTCGTATAACGATATCGAAATGCATGAAATTATGAACCCATCGATCGTTCATATAACGATATTGCATTAGGAATGAATGAAATTATGAACCTATCGATCGTTCGCATAACGATATTGAAATAGGAATGAATGAAAATATCCTCAGATAGCAATAGTGAAAATAACAACGTGGAACACTATATATAACTATCGTGGCGCCCATTTGACGTCCGGGATGCAGCACCGGTTCCACTCGCTCTAGTCAATGGTCAGAGAATGACCCACGCACGGTCCGCTCATCTCAGTCTGTTGAAGGGTCCCTCGAGAGCCCTCACATCAATCACAGACCCGATGGTTGCGAAGCCCTGATCCCTCGCATCGAGAAAACCAGCACACTCTTCCGAGCCAACGTTACCATAACATAGTGTATACGTCACACGAAAACACACCGAGTTACGTTACCTCACATCAAACCATTATAAGGCATGGCAGCATGTATAAGGCAGCTCTACAGCTGGAGATTTGCTCCCGTAAAGGTGTTAACACCTCTTAGTCCCATCCCAACACATATGGTTGGTTAGACATAGAAGAGCTGAACCAAAGAGTCCATGGGAAGGTATTTGTATATAACGTTATGGATTCTCAATAAGAAATATGGAGGACTTATATAAAAATAATAAATTAGTCGAACTGGAAATTACAAGGAAGTTTAGAAGTGTTAAAGAATTAGTTTTAAAATATAGGGATATAAAAAAGCTTTGGGAAAAGGAGGAAAATTTTACATATTTGGATAAGAGAGGAGGTAACAACAATATCAAAAGCACAGTAGAAAAAGAAAATACATACGTTTATTGGGACAGGGCATGGCGAAATTGGACAAAACTAGGATCTTTGAAAATTCAAAGCCTCTGCTTCAAATACATGCAGAATGCGTGGTTGACAGGAGAGGCTGCAGTGAGACGGCGTATGGTCAGAGTACCATTGAGATGTCCACTGTGCAAAACAGGACCATTTTCAGAATTTCATGTTATGACGCAATGTGCAAAACCACATAATGACCATTTAAAAGTTATACATGAAATTAGGAAAACTCATCCCTATAAAAACCAAAATGTACTATATTTAGATGGGAATTTCACAGAAAAGACTGAAATTAGCAGCTAAATTGTATCGACAATGAGGGCATGCGGCCTACTGAGTTATTAGGACTTAATATGGAGGGGCGGGGGCAAGGAGAACTACCCACAGGGGATAGTTACCTTAAAATGACTTGGCCCCCGTACTCCCATATATACATCATTAATACTAACAACTGTACTGACACTAGACCGCAAAAAAAGGACATAGAAATTACACCGTGTTTTTTTTTCCAAATAGTGTTGTATGCTATGGGTTTCCCTGTACACCCACTAATGTGTTATAAATGTTTTATAACATTAATAAAATAGTATAAATAATTTAGCAGAGTTACTGTTTTGTTCGTCAAATGTTATTGGTTTGATTATCCCTCTGAGGTTTGGAGAGAATGTACTATCTTCCCTTTGCCTAGGCTGGCAGTGGGCCTGATTTCCATTTTCTCACAAAAACTTAGGAGAGTACTAGCTCCCTCTAAAGGTATATAAACTTTGAGGTAGTTTTCTGCCCCTAATTTTGCTTATTTGTTTGCTATATTAGTGACTCTGCCAGAGTCAGAAAGTCCAATGTGTGTTCGTGGTGTTGATGTATATTGTCCCCATATTTGTGTATGGACGGCATTATCTAGGTCAAATTCATCTCAGTGAATATTCCTTATTTAAGGCTTAACATTTTTAAAATGAGGCTTTGCCTTTAGATCCAAATGATAAAATAATAAAATGTCTATATTGCATTGTTTTTATGTTTATGAATGCATGTTGCTTTGTGTCCATTTAATGTCTTAGCATAAGTTATTTGTTTATTATATGTATTAATGGTTTGGTAAATTTTGTGCCATAGCACTTGCTTTGGTCTAATTTGGTTTTTCCATTTGGAAAGTATTTTATTATTTGTTCATTTCTGTATATCATTTTGGAATAGGTTGTCCCTTTAATCCGAAATTATTTAATGAATAGGTGTCTAATATGCATTGTTTTTCTGTGTTTCTGCGTGCGTGTTGCTTATTTGTTTTGTTTTGTTGTTTTTGTATTCACTTTATGCCATAACATCAAATTATGTTTTACGTTTGTTTTATGTTTGTACCGTAGCACTTCAAAGTCAGTTCGTGGTATATGGTTGTATATAAAATTTCAATAGATTAGAGGAGACAGTTATTCCACATTATCCGAGTTGTTATACCACATTATCCGAGTTGTTATACCACATTATCCGAGTTGTTATAAAGTTATAGCGATCCATTATCAGTTCATAGTTTTAAGTCGTATGTTAAAATGACGAAGTTATTATGCCAGAAAAATTGGTAAATGTTCCTTCGGTAGATTGAATATTATACCGAGTTATAACAAATTAAAAGGGAGAATTATTCCCTTAAGGAATTGCAAAGTAAATCCAAGTTATTTGAGTTATTAAATAATAAATCCTATTTGGAAATAATTGATAAGTATTGCTTTGGCCAATTGAAAGTTATAACCAACTTACTACCTGATTGTCTCCGAGTCTTCTGGGTGTGGCTCCGTTGCAGAGTCTGTACTATGCGGGGTATACTTCCCCTAAGGAGTACTAAGTAATTTCCAATTCCAAAGTAATGAAACAAGATCTATTTCTTTAGAACTTCCATTAAACTTCACAAGAAGAATTTAACAATATTTGTTAGTAAAATCCATTAACCCGAGTCCAAGTCCTTGCTCGTTCCATGTACATTCCATTACGATTTGTTTGTTTTGTTGTTTGCAAGGTAAAGTCCTTGTACGTTTTCGTGTTTATCCTGTTGTTTTTTGTTGTCTTTTTTTTTTTTTGATTTTCCGTTTTCCGATATCCTGAATCAGACTAATTGTTCGTTCCATGTCTTTTCCGGTATGATGTGTTGTTTTGTTGTTTTTTGGGGTTGTTCTTGGTTATTAGTTAAAAAAAAAACTTCGTTAGAGGTACTAATGATCACTATCGTTTGTCCTGACACGCCGATCCTGGTTTAGCGAGAGAAGTGCGCTCTTTCCTTCGCTCCCGTACAGGGGTAAGCTACCTGACAAGACTCGGCGTAATGTAATTTGGTTATAGAGAATTTGCTCTATATGTACACTAGCTGTGACAGATATGCACAGCTAGGTACTTAGGTTTTTCGCCGCAGGCAATTCGCACGTGCAGCATGGTCAGAGTTTCGCTCAAGATTTCGAAATAACTAGAGCCGAAAAATTTACCACCAACGGGTAACGCTGTACGCGGCAACGAAACCCGAGTACATTTTTGACAACATATACATATTGATATAGCTCATACACAATTCCGTGACAACACGACATTTTAAAAAAAGGTTAGATTTTAACGTGAAATTTTAATCGCGGCCATTGAAAAATGGCCCGACCGGGTCAGATTTAACGAGGGTCAAACTTGAATAATACACCAGCGCAAGATATGTGCGAGTAGTGCACTTGCATAGGTCTCTCTGGACAGTTTATCTGGTGAATTTGCATCCGACAATGACATATTGCAGAAAATGAGAATAAATTTGCACTGAACATGCAAATAAAAACTAATATTTTTTGCAGAAAGAATACCTGTGAGACTTTGCCCGAGTCAGTCTGGTTAATTCATTATACAACTGGTAGCTTTTATACTCACCAACCCCTCTTTTTACATTCATTATTGACAGCAAAGTGCTATTTTTAATATTTTTCTGTGACAAGAATCAATATGTGCCTTATGCATGAATAAAGTTCACTAGTACTATAACAAATCAGCATACTTTTCATCACCCCTCAACCATATAGATGTTTTAGATATTTACCTCTGTAGCAAACATATGTAACTACGTAAGTCAAGACGGCTGTTCATTTGCAGCTAAGTTACGCATTTGATCTATATTGTTTGTTTAAATGGGACAGGCAGTCACTAAACAGGAAAATCTATTTCAAAACGTAGCTAAAAGCAAATCTAAACCACGTGACATATTTAGTTACTGTGTGAATCTAAAAATGCTAGGCTTATGATAATTAGGTTCATGCAGTCTACTTAAAAATTAGGGAGGTGTCAACATTAGAAACTATCCAATGAGACCATAGAGCGCTGTTCTCAATGTGGTGCCAATCGAAGAAAAAGGGGGCGCAAAAATCAAACAGGGGAGCTAAAATGAAACAAAACTTTTCTGGGTTTTTTTCTTCATTTGAAACCTAATTTTTTGGTCATAATTTACATCAATTTCTTACGTGTTTTCTTATCAGCAAATATTTCAATAAAGGGGGAGGGAGCACCAAATGGCTGTTATGCAGACTTCGTCATATTGTCTCGTGCCGGCCATGAAGCAGCAGAGAGACTGGGCCCACCAACTATTTCGTCCAACAGGACCATCTATCGAAAACTTTTCTGATAGAAGGTCTTATTTCACAAAATAAACCCTTCTATCCAGAAACTATGATGACTAAATCCTCTTTTCTGGATAGAAGTGTTATTTCGACAAAGATAACTCACTATAAAAAATGTTTCTTCACGTGGTGACGTCGACGACGACGTTGGCGGCCCAGTCTTTCTGCTGCTATCATGTAAAATATTTTAGGATTTCTGTTGTGAATTAAAAATTTAAGTTAACAATAATTGCCAACATTGGAGAATCACATTCCGCTAGACTAGCTCGAGAGCGACTAGAAGCAATAAAAAAATTTCTTCCTGTTCGTGATAGTGTCAGAGAAAAATTACAAGCACGGCAGCAAGCACAAGTTGAATTTGCAACAGGTGTAGAAGAATTATTTAAACCCGTTACAACAGCTACTGAAAAGGCTGCGGTGGTCACAGAAAGAGCTTTACTAGGAGAACCTAAGGATGATATCAAAGAGGAGGAGGAACGAAGAAAGACTATTCTTCCAACGCTAAAACAAACTGCTGAGCGGACTGAAAAGATTGCAAAAAAAGCTAAACAAACAAAAAGGATTTTACGAGGTCTTCCAGCTGGTATAGCTGCAGTTCAACCTCCGCCCGTCGGCAAAGAAATACTTGAAGGTATTGGGCAAATTCGTGCTGAACTCGCGTCCAAACCAATAAAGGAAAATATTGGACTGATTGCAAAATTTAGGGAGGGTTTTGCTGAAGATATTAGAAATACTCCAAGAGAAGAATTGCCCAGAAAAATATTAATTGGTATGTTTAATAAATCTAGTATCTTAAAACCCGGTTTTGAAAACGTGAATGATGATAATTTTATTAAATGGCTATATCGTATATATAAAAACAAAAAACAAGCCAGAGACGATGATTTAGAATACAGAGGTCTCCTTGAAGAAGTAAAAAGAGTTTATAACGAACAGGTAAAACAACTAGAATCCTCCCAGCAGAAACCTTCTACACCTTTACAACAACAACGGCGGAGGATAATAGATACTGACCTAGTCCCGTTAGGTGAATATGAGGTTGCATCTGAACAAAGTCCACGTCGTCAAAAATCCGAGCCAACTAGGTCGCCGATAATTGGTTTAACAACATCTCCTGAAAGTTTACCGCAAGATGTTTTAGCCCCAAGAATTGTAGAACAACCAAAAACCGGAGATGGTCTAGCTGTTTGTCCTGATAATGTTCTCAATGATGTATCACGGCTAGAAGTTCTCATCGGAGGAAAACGAGCTGGAAATAACTCTCCGGAAATAATTAATAAAGCGGCTGATATCTGTCAGCGACTATTTCGCGGCAGTATCATGGACCCCTACATCTATCGAGAACTTATTGATGAGCTCATCGACGATTAGAGAAATAACAATTGAATAGCATGATAGTACACAATCCTCAACGTAGACCAGTCATGGTCAGAGTGATAAATTCACGACTACCCGTATACAGGATGACTTATGGAAACGGATTCGGCGATGTTGTTACGGGTTTATTTGCGGGAATGGCACCTAAAGCAATACCGATCGCAAAACAATTAGGCATGAAAGCCATTGATGTTATTAAAGATAAAGCTACTGGCGCTGTTGGTAGCGCTGCCGGTAAAACATTCATGGCAATCAAGGGCAGACTAGCACGACTGATACGTAGAAAACCTCCACCGGTAAAATTACCAGCCACCGCAGACATGCCAGCGGATGTCAGTAAAGTAATAAACGAAGCTGCAAATCAAAAGCTAGCCGCGCTAGTCAACGAAATTCCTGAACAAATAAATACGAGTTTGGTCGCGGGAAGTGGTCTTCGTTTTAGACGATAACTTTTACAATAAAATGTTCAAATGGGAATCCGATCCAGCATTCGACATAGACGAGCCAGTCTCTAAAAATATATCAGTGCGTGATTATCAGTATTATTCGTATGACGCACGAGAACCAAACAGACGAGGACGAATTGAACTTCAGGTTCAGGATACAAGTAGATTAGATATTTCCTGCCTGCTGAAGCATTCATTGAGGTAGAAGGTGAAATTATAAGAGACAATGACACAGAATACGGACCCCATGTTAAAGTCGGTTTTGTCAACAATGGAATTATGGCCTTGTTTAGTAGCGCTATTTATATGATTGATGGAAAAAATATCGAATCGATTCAGAATGATGTCGATGTTGCTACAACAATAATTGGTTTAGCGAGATATTCTGATGATTATACAAGATCAGCTGGTCCATCAATGATGTTTGCCAAGGACACTTCTAATTTTCCTAACAGTGATCAGTACAATATCAGACGACCAAGAAATAATGCCGATAACAATGACGCTGATGTGTGGCCGGTGGTTCATGGTGCTAATACAGAATTTAATTTAGGTTTCGCTACACGTAGACAAATGCTAGCAGGTAATCGTAGAAATTTTTCTTGTGCAATTTTGCTGTCTCATATCTTTGGATTTTGCCGGGATGTCAGAAAGGTAATTTTCGGAGCAAAACATACAGTCGTGCTTGTTAGAAAAGGCGACGACAATGATGCGCTATGGCGACCTATAGGTGACCCTGGTAAAGTAATAATAAAAAAGCTATCACTGTGGATGCCGGTATTGTCCCCTGCACTTGCCCAAGAACAGCGACTGCTTTCTTTCATGGATCAAGGTGGCAAAACGCTGCTATTGTGGCTTACAACAACCACAGATAGTTATCAAAGTAACGTTAATGGTACATTCACATGGCAGATAGCATCACAGCAGGAGGTTTCAGCGCCGCGACATATTTTCATTGCTCTTCAGGATGTTAGACGAATAGGTGATCAAACACGTTCGCATATGATATTTGATCAACTTGGTATCACTGACGTTTCTCTGAAAATAAACAGGCATCAAGAACCAGCTGAAAATATACAATTAAATTTTGCTAACAACCATGTTGCACGTGCATATCAACGATTGACAAAGTATCTAGCACGTGATCTAAATATCGACACTGGTTTGCAAATATCACAGTTGGATTTTGTATCTCATTATCCAATCTATTACTTCTCGTTGGAGCATCTTGATTTAACCAGACAGTCTGTCGTTGATATTCACTTTCGGGTTACCGTGAATAGAGACGTAGGAGCTATAGCTAATTACAGAGCCGTCGCTGTCATACTTTCCGATAAAGCAATGTTGCTTGAAGGTGCTGGCGGCCGAATGAGAGTCATCGATGCTCCCGTGGAAAACTTGTAAACAATTAGATCAATATCGTATTAAATAAAATGTCATACAGTCATGTTAATGTCACACTGACTCCTGGTCAGGTGAAGAAATTACAATCGAAAAACGCGAGCACACGTGGGACATCAATAACACTAAAACACGATCTGCTAGCGGGCGGTCCAAACAAACTGTCATTGACTAAAACCCAACAAAAACATTTCAATAAAGCGAAACAAGCAACGACTAGAGTTCGACTTGATCTCTCTCCAGCCGCGGTCAAAGATATGGTCAAAAAAAACGGCGGAATACTTCCATTTCTTCCAATAATTGCCGCAGCACTAGCACCAGCAGCAGCCGCAGCAGCAAAGGCATCCGCGTTAGGAGCTGTTGGAACCGCAGCTGGAATGGCACTAAAGAAAGCCACCGGGAAAGGATACAAAAAAAAAGGGATCCGGTCTAAGACTTCCAGGAACTCCGCCGTCATGGTACCCAAAAAAGTTCTAAGTGTTTTGAAAAACGCTAGCGTTTTTACACCGATGTCCAATTTTGATTTGCTTGATGCTGTTAAACAATTACGTATAAAGAATTTCAGAGGTGTATTTATGCGAGATGAATTACCAGCACGACCGAATAGCACAGAAACCGGTATTATTAATCTCGACAACAAGGAAGGTCCTGGAACTCACTGGGTTGCTTACGCGATCGATCCACGTGGAATTATCTATTTTGACTCGTACGGGCTAGCACCGCCAGTTGAGTTTTTCAGGTACGTCCAAAGATTTTCCAACATTCCAGTTTGGCAGTCAACGTTACCAACACAAACACTGATTGATCCTCCGATATGCGGTCGTGAAGTATTAAATGTTCTTGATGCGATCTCGAAATCAGCGAGTCCTCCTCACAAAGTCGTGCATGAATACACCACAAATTTAAACAACCCCATAACTAATAATGGTTGATATTTACGGAAGATCAAGAAGAACAAAGGAAGAAAAAAAAGATATTGATTTATCAGCGTATGCGACCAAAGATGAAATTGATAATCTTTTAACGTTAACCGGGATAGACCCAGATGAGGTTGTTATTTTTCAGGACAGGCACGGCAAACTAAAAACCAGTAACATTAAGTGGAATGACATAATTCGCAGGGTTATTGGAGCTACCACGGACAACATCGTTGTATTCACTGACAGCGGCAGAATCAGAGATTCGTTGATATCAATCGCGGCGCTTCGAGATGATGCACAGAAGGCTGCAGAAAGACGTGTAGCAAAGACCGGTGATACAATGACAGGTGAACTCAGCATGAACGGTAACAAAATAACTGTGTTAAAAGATCCGGAAGGCCCCGAAGATGCCACCAACAAAAAATATGTAGACACCATTGACGGTAAACTAGCCACGTTGCGGGCAGAGTATGATGTTCACGTGGGCTCGTTTACAAGACTTCGAAGAAACTTCGCAAAAGCTGATGAGTCCATTGATAAGTTCTTTGGGGTTCCTCCAGTCATCGACATGACACTTTCTGAAATCAAGACCGACATTGACACGATCAAACAAACACAGCAAAACATCGTAGCGGCGATTCCTGAGATCGTTAACAAAACCAGTCTGATTAAAGTCCCCACTGGAGTTACTCCAGGGCATATCACCAACATCGTATTCACGGTATCATCGGGATTCGCAACATGGTCCCGACAAAATAATACTATCAAATACACAGCAACAGCCACTGGCGTGTATAGACTGTCTGTGTTTTCCGCCGCTAAATTTGAAATCTTCACAACATATCCCTGGAGACATTCCACCGATAAGTATTCCGGGGTTGTAACTATAATACTAAACAGCGGAACCGAAGAAATATTTATACTTGAAGCCGCAGACAAGAAATTAACCGCAACATCTTACTGGTGGTGTTTGGAATTCGTCGCAGAAACACCTCAATTGGTTACGTTGTGATTTAGTCACAACGTAAATAATAATAAAAATGAAATCAGCATCAACGACAACATTAGACGCTCAGCAATACCGGTATGATCAGGTACGCGAATGGCAGTCAACGTTGAAAAGCGCCATTGACAAATGCGTAACAAAAATAAAAAAATACAAACGGCGTGTGACCGCGCTAGACACAATAGTGTATTCGGTATCCGCGGTAGTTGCATCCACGGGTGTGCTATTGTCTGCGTTAACTCCGGTAACGACCGCAATCGCGATCACAATCACAATTTCAGCATCAACGACGATCGCAAGAGTTGCTAATATAATTGCAAAAAAAATATCCTCGTGCGCGATAACAAAATTACACGAATATGAGCGGCTAAACAGCGCGGCCAACAGCGCCTACTCGAAATTGTCCTCGTTGATATCATCCAGCCTTGACGATACAACAATATCAGATTCTGAATTCACGTTGATGTCTGGCATATACAACGATTACGAGCGTGCAAAGAATTTTAATTTGGAAACGATGAAGATAAATAATGACGGAGATACTTCAAGAGATATCCGCAAATACAACTCCGGTAAGGACCACAATGATATCAATATCTTCGACGCAACCAGAATTCGATATTAATTTTCCAACTGCAATTCCAGTAAAAGATATCGCGCTGGCACAATTAGGAGTATATCACAGCTGGCCCAACATCAGGTCGACATCATTTCACGGACAGTTGCCAGATAATTCATTTGTATTTTCATATCAGAATAGCGCTGATGGCACACCAGATTGGAATACTATTACACTTCCCACTGGGAGTTATCAGATAGAAGAAATCAACAAAGAAATACAGCGTCAAATAAAACGAATCACCGGAAAAGAAGCAAAAATCAATATACAGCACACGAGCCAACGCTGTCCACGATCATCGAAATCTCAACACCGGGTTACCACGTAGACATTTATAACAGTTCAATCAGAACCGTGCTAGGGTGGCCAGAAAATCCACCACCGACACCACCGACACCACCAACACCAACGAAGTCTGATTACGTAATTGACGCGCAGTCATATCATGGAATTACACCGTCATACAAAAAACAACCGGATGATCTAAAAGGAGCAAAGTTGTTTAGCTGGATTCCACATGAAGACGGCCGCGATATTGATTTGAGTTTTTTACAGATAGGGATTGGGGGGGGGGATAGGGGGGCTAGAATTCGTCTAAGCGAAATTACTGAATATTTTAAAATTGTTAATGTGTTGCACCGAGCACAACTAGCGCATCTACGGTACCGATTCCAAGAACATCTTTCCGATGTAACAGGTTCACGTGAAGAAATTATTAAACGAATTGAGATATTAAATCAGATTGCCGCGGATATGGAATATTATAACCAGCGAATGATTCAAACAGTAATTGGCAGTGAACCCAGCGATAAACAAAAATTTCTGAATAAGTACTCGCTGACCGAAGCTGAACTACCGAATTTTAAATTACCAGGATACGTCCCCCCGGCCACGCTACGAAAACACGTCACTGATATCGTCGATGAATACTTCCCGGATATTCTTGACCAGTACAAGCGAATATTGCCACCGCCAACTATCTTAACACACAATAATTCCACAGTGAGCGATGGCCGGCATATTTCTCCGGGAATCGTAAATATCACTGATGTCGTCGCGGTCAATCTTGTATGTGACGCAATTGATGGCAGTTACAACATAGACACAACAATATCAAATCAAGCCCAGCAAGGGTTTATATTATACTCATTTACTCCTAAAGAACCACCTGGATTTTTGATTGTGCAAGAACCAATCAATCCTGTATTTCTGCGGTGTCATAACCCTACGCTGACAAGGATAAATTTTAAAGTCACTGACCAGCAGAGTAGACTTTTGGACCTACGTGGCGAGACTGTTAGTATTAATTTGCTGGTGAAATCGTGAAACGATTTCCATCTTAAAGGATTTTCAATGGAAATTCAGGGAATTTCAGAAACGATTTTAAGACTTTCAATTAGCGATATCATTATCATAATAATGTCCAAAAAATCTTCGAATTACCAGAAGTATGATGATGATGATGATGATGAAAATCTCTCTGACAGTTCTGACGCTAACGTAACAACACAAGGTGTTTGTGAATCACTAAGTGATTTTGACAGTGATTTTGTTGTCAGTGATGAAGATGTCTCTGACAGTGATTTCGCTGACAGTGACAGTGAAACACAAAGTGATTGTGAATCACAAAGTGATTCCGATGATAGCACTGTGGGAAACGCTAGAGACATCACCATCAGCGACAGCACTTATCCTAAGACGGCACAAACACATAACTTATCCTAGGACGGTACAAACACAATGCGGGGTTATAATTCTACATCCAACAAGTTGCACACCCACCCCTGAAATCAACCCTGTTTTGGGGTAAAAGGTTACCCCGAAACGGGGCGATAACGGAGAAAGTTGTGCAACTTCGTTGGGTTTCGAAACCCCAATACGATATCAGGACGATATTGTATACAAACTGACTGATACCCGAAAGTTCAGAAATAGCTCAGCGTGATTTGTTTAAAACGTATTTTCTTAAATATTATCGTGTGGAAACCATAGATGAGCCATAAACCCGAACAAGTGTAATAAAATAGCGATATTGCCTGTGAAAAAAAGATAAATACGCGTTTGCTTTGATAAAATCAAAGGGATAAAATCATTCTTGTGCTGTCACCTTGACGCTGTCAAAGGGAAATAAAGGGAAGTTATTTACTTCCTTGTGCAGAAAATCGTCTGCTGTTACCTGTAAAGTGTTACAGCGCGCTGGTAACAACGGGGGAATAATAGTATCATTGACTTTTCACGCAGTCGCTGAAGAGTTATCTACATAATAAAATATGATCCAGCTATCAAACTTACTTGAAAAAGTTGATTTGATAACATTTTCTGCGACACGTTGAACCGAACGCGATCCAATACCAAAATACTTCGCAGCTAAGCTCATTGAGCGAAATATATTTACTTTATTAGTATTTTTGTTGAGAGATCTTACAGCTCTGGGGATTTTTGCAAATTTACCAGTGCCACCTCGTGCAGAATTCTCGCTCTGAGTAATGGCTTGCAAATTCCGAAGAGAGTTATTAAGTTTATTATTATCTTTGTGATCAATTACAAGACCTTTTTTGATCTCACCGTTAAATACCTCAAACACAAACTTGTGAATATGATAGTTTTTACCCCCAGAAACCTTAAATTGGAGATAACCAGCATTATTAACAACACCAACTGGTTTTTTCAACCTGCAGTGTCTCACTATTCTCTCGCGAGATGCTTCGTAATTTTTAATGGTTGGATGTCGAACAAATTCTTGATTCATTTATATAATAATATATTTGTCTAATTTATAATTTGTCTGAAAACCTAGTTATATAATCACTTTTGGATTTTAGCGCGTCTCCGTTATTTTTTTTATTGTAATATCGCTTGAGTTCACGGTATCGTTTCCCCCCACACCCCGCACATAATTGTGTTTTATCCCTGACACCAATGCCACATCGCAGGCAACGAATAGGTCCTGTGCTTCCTCGTTTGATGCTCTGTATATGTTCACCGCAGAATTCTTTCCTGCAGGGCTTACCACAGACTGTTACGGATCCAACTTTTAACCATTTGCAGTTGTTCATTGTATATATAATATTTTCTTATTTAAATATTTGTCTTAAATATAATAATGGAGGAGTTTTCGAAATTATCCGCAGTTTGCACCGGGAGATTCGATCTTGACAGGCTAAACCCGGATCCACGACGACGGCATCTAACTGATCTGTTTAATATTATCAACGAGGGTAAAAAAGAATTTCGCGACGACGGCGCATCTCATGCATGGTCGACATTTAAAATTATCCGCGACGTTGACGATGTCAGTGACGAGGACATCGTCGATGCTACAATGACTGATGCCCGAGCAAAAACAATTATTGATTATATTAATTTTCATCAACGTGAAAAGAAATACTTTTTCAGAATAAAATTTATCGTCAACGCTGAAGACGATACGTGGATTATCCGTGACAAACTCGACCCTGTTCTTGCTAACGGAAAGACAATTCTGTTAAGCAGCAATTCCAAACCAGGAATGCTGACCGGGATTGATATACCATATTACGCTCGATCGTATCCTGTAACCGCAGTCATTTATGGAATATATCCTGTAAAAAAAACAAAAATTGATAAACTCGCTCCGATGCGATTTTCAACGCTGAATTGTGTAGCCGAGCGAGTAATGGAACATTTTAAAAACGCAAAACGAGGAAATGGTTTAACCGACCTGCGACGTAAAAAAATAACAGCCTGGGGTGAATCGGTTAAGAATACCGGGGCAACAATAAATGATGTTGCTGCGCTATCAAGTAAATTAAAATGCTCAATAACAGTAAAAACACTAACCGGAGAGATATTATATAATTCGAAGCATTATAAAAAGTCAGGAACACCGATTGAAATTATTGATCATAATTCGCACGCGTGGACTGATGCGGTTACAATATTTCCACGAGACCGTGTTGTCAAGTTTTATCGCGGAAACATATACGAGGTTATTTACGCGCTGAGTAAAACCGACCCTGTGTCAGTGTGGTTATTTAGGAGCTCTGAAGATTCCGAGTATGATCAATTTGTGAGACCCAACGGAGAATTATACAGAACAGAATCGTTGCAACAACAAATGAAAAAACTCGCAAAAACGTATATGAGAAATGCTAGCGATGAGCAGTTATTGGTTAATTGTTTTACAGTTCCAAGTGTTGCCGCTCACGCCGCCAGAGAAAGAAATTCGTGGGGACCAACCCGAAGTCAGTTTCTTTCGGATATACAATTAAGTTGTGTCGAGTATGGTCATGGCGGGTTGTGGAATACTCGATATGACTACCGGGATATGATTTCCGTGGATATGATTGCCTGCTACCCAGGAAGCTTTCTCGGGAACGGCGAGTGCCGCGAATACTTTGCGCGGTTTGGACACCCCACGAACTCGATGACATGAGTCGCCGTAAACGGCGTTTTACCCGACGCTGACCTGACAGGATTTGCTCGTGTGACTTCGTTTGAATTTGCTACTGGGCTTCATCCGATTTGTTATGTTTGGTTTGGCAGACACTTCGTCGAAAAGCGCTGGGCACCAATAGTGTTATTGCGATATATGCTTGACAGCGGCATACTGGTATCGTTGACTGTCAGCGAAGCAATCATATGTTATCGACCGCAGACATCAGTTTGGTTGCCAACACCGGAGCGTGTTACCCTCGAAGAAGTTATCGGCGAGTATGCACGAGAGTGTCCAAATACCCCGATGGATGTCATCGTCAGTGAGGCTCCTAAAATTCTTAAGATCAAACTCAAAAACAGTGAAAGCACAGCGAAAAATCTTGGACGAAGAATAATCGGTAAATTTACTCAGGGTGCAGCATTTGATCATAAAATGCATCACTCGCGGTTGATTATCGATGAAGCTGAATTGGATTTTATAATCGGCGACGCGGTTGCCAGAGACATATTTTGTAACAGGGAGGATGTGTTCTTGTCCGACGGGAAAAAGTTGGGCACAATTGTAAGTTATATCGACCGAGAATCGCCTCAATACACACATTTGAGATCTTCAATGCTGGCTTATGTTTCTATAAATTTGTTATCGATGGTAAATCGATTTCCTGACCCATACCATACTGGTATGGCAGTCAGAGTTGCCACGGATTCATTTTACATCGACAAGAAATATTCAGAATCACTGACCGGTATAATGAAATTCTGCGGCGGAGATGAATGGGGTTCGTGGAGAATAAAAGCGGAGATGTTACACGAGTATTGTGAATCCGCTGATGTTGCAATCGAGGATGATTATTATAAATCAACAATGCCAGAAATATCTTCCGCACCGTCTGTGGATGATCCAATCACCAGACATAAAACTGTTTATTTGAACGGGCCGGGCGGGTCTGGTAAAACAACTCGAGCGATTGAATTATTTCGAAATTCAGATATGATTGTGCTAACACCTACACACAGACTTGCGAGAGATGAAACAGCGAGGAGTCAATTCTTGTACTTATCACAGCTTTTTCAAATACAGCGGCGGTGTATGGACGTCAGATCGAATGGGAACAAAATATATCAATGATATAATAATTTGGGATGAGATATGTACGGTGCCGCTGGAAACGTTAAAAACATTTCTTGATTGGCTGCTAACGAAAAATACTGCAGTGATTATGTGCGGCGACCACGGTCAACCACCTCCGTTTGTCGGCACATCTCCGCATGATTGGCTGAGGAATTTTGTTGATTATCACGAAGAAGTGTCTGATGATTACCGAGCACTTGATGCAACGCTGAAAGAATTTAAAACACTAATCAGGCTACAACCGAATAAAATTCAATGTGAAATTATGCGCGAGATGATTCCTGAAACTTCGATGAGTGACTTTTTACGAGTGTGGAAACCAGACGATTTGATAGTAGCAAGTAGAAAGATAGTCAGAGACACACTTCAACAACAGCTATTTCGGTTGCAACAAGAAAAGTTTCCAATGCTACCAACGCCGTTATGTTATAGACCAACTGATACGCGGTTGCAAAATATAGATGTTGATATTCCAGGAAAGACAGAGAAACAGAATTTAGTATTGAATGATATTGTGCTAGTTGATATCAATGCTGTCGAGGATGCACTAGCGATGAATAAATCCCCGTGGACGCTAGGATACGCAATGACCATTCATTGTTCTCAAGGACTGACTATTTCAGATACAACTGTCTGGATCATTAATGATCGAATCGAATGGCCAAACTTAGTTTACTTAGCGGTGTCCAGAGTCAGAAGAATATCTCAACTGCTAAGAATTGTCTTGAAAAATCCTTCGGATTTTCATTCAAACGCTGATAAAATTAATAATGAAAACAACAGCAACATAATAAGAAAAAAACTCGCCGGTTACAAACAGAGTGACAAAAAAAATAATCGCGATTTTGATCTTGACGATGATTTCGTTGTTGCGTTGAAACAACAACAGAATAATCACTGTGCGAGCTGTAATTGTATAATGCTATGGCAGTATTCGAATAAAAATTCAAGACAATTTACCGTAGACAGAAAAGATAACAATCGCGGTCATACACGTGATAATGTCATGTTGACCTGTCTTGAGTGTAATCGACTTCGGGGTGCCAGCGCTAGTTAAGTCACTTCAGTGATTTTGGCGGCAATTGTGTGTCCTCGGGAATTACCTGAAGTTGCTCACGGGTGAATCCGCGTTGAGGAGCAGTTGAATCTAATCTATAGATTGCTGGTCTGCCAGTGGATCTTGTCACGGTGGATATCTTATGTGTGGTAACACTCCAATGGGATCAGTCGCTCTTCGTTTACCACCTTCAAGTTCACCTGGTTCATATAAATATCTAACTGTGACATTACCCAGTATTTGCTGTTTTTCTTTCTTTCGTTGTAGTGGTATATTTTTTTGAAAAACACCTTGTGTTTTTGTGATCGCAATGGCAGGTTTCATGTTGGTGGTTCGGGTAATTTCATTATTTAGCGCAGCTATCACGCTTGGTAATCTTGCAACCCATTCGCGCGATCTCATATCCTGAATAAATTCCTTCGCGTATTGATATCCAAATAACCGCTCAGCAAGTGTTCTATTTATTCGCTCAACAATTGCCTGATCACGGTGAATTTCAGTGTGTCCTAGTCGTATGGTGACGTTATGTTGTTTCATCAACGATGATACTGCACCTTGAAATTCTTTGCCAGGATCAACTTGTAATAAATTTGGCCATCGCAGAGGTCCTCGCCGATAAATTCTTTCAAACGCAGAAGCAACCTCAGATGCTGTTTTAGCTGTTAACGGTTCCGCATCTTTGTATCTACTGGCAACATCAACTATGGTTAACGCGTACTTGTATGTGCGTCTTCGGATAGTATCATGTGGCAGAAATAATATATCAGCTTGATGAACCTCATTTGGTACACTAACATCGAAATGCGCGAAGTGAATTTGTTTAGGGCGCGGTAGATAAATTTGCCATATTGCCTGTCGGGATAACCAATTTTTGGCAACCGCGCGTGTTACTAATGCCGCGCTGGCAAGTTTATCAATTGCTGCGTTACCTCTCCAGTATCCGCTTGGGGAATAATAAATCGACTCCATTATATACCAGTACCTAACGCTAATTTACCTTTCATTGCGGATTTTATCAACCAGGATGTTAACTTTTCTTTGAAAGATTTATCAGGGATGGCATTTAACGCATGAATTAATTTCACATCCGCGAGATGGCGCTGTTGTAAATCCTTGCTTCGGTAAGCTACATCATGAGCATGACACGCGCTATCAATAGCATTTATCGGATACTCACCGGGTTTTGGTTGATCTTGGTCATCAAGTCTGATATCAAGTCGGGTTTCTGGACCACAGTAATTATATCCTGGAAGATGTTTTTCTCCTGGGTATTTAGCCCACGGAGCTCCTGGCAGCGCTGTTAACTTGGCTGCGATATCACCTTCTTTTTTTTTAAATAAATCTAAACTTTTTTGTGCCACATCGTTCACACTTGCCCGTGAGCGCTTGTCGATTATTTTTTGTTGTAATTGTTGTTGTATCCGTAGTTGGGGTACGTGCTCGGCATTTCACACAATATAAATCCATATTTATTTTATGATATATTAAATGGAAATCACTGACTTTTCCGCGACAAAGCGACGAGAGCCAATCAAGCATAACTCAGCGCTACCAAATTCTATCTGAATGATTATCATAGGTCCATCTTGGTCGGGTAAGACACAGTTGTTACTTAATTTAATAATGAAGTGGATGAAGTGGGATAAATTATATTTGATAGCCCCGTCAGTGGACGATCAGCGGTGTTATCAAGTGCTAAAAGATTTTAACGAAAGTGCAAAATCGATAAACGACGAAGATGTTATTGATTTTATAACCGATATCAATGAAGCACCGAGTATCGATGATATCGATGGATCGATTAATAATTTAGTCGTGTACGATGATATCAGGTTGGACAAACAATCAAATCCTGCCAGAATATTTTCACGCGGCAGGCACAAAAACACCGATGTGATTTATGTAACTCAACGGTATACACAAATTCCGAAAGTGATCAGAGATAACTGTAACATTCTTGCAGTGTTCAACGGAGTTGACGTACACAGGTTACGAAATATTCATCAGACTTGGTGCAGCGGAGACATGGACATAAATAGATTCAGAAATTTCTTCAGTCGTGCTCAGGCAAACCCACACGGGTTTGTGACGATAAATTTACATGATCCTCGGACACGATACCGAGTTGGGTTAAATACATTTTTTAACTAAAAATCCTAAAATATTTTACATGATAGCAGCAGAGAGACTGGGCCACCAACGTCGTCGTCGACGTCACCACGTGAAGAAACATTTTTTATAGTGAGTTATCTTTGTCGAAATAACCCTTCTATCCAGAAAAGAGGATTTAGTCATCATAGTTTCTGGATAGAAGGGTTTATTTTGTGAAATAAGACCTTCTATCAGAAAAGTTTTCGATAGATGGTCCTGTTGGACGAAATAGTTGGTGGGCCCAGTCTCTCTGCTGCTCATGATCTTGACATACGGGTAAATGAAGATGATGACGTAAGATTTCATGATCACCAGATGTTTTGCCGGAATTTTTGTCTGCAGCCACTACCGAAGATAGACTGTGTGAGCGAGAGGTTAAAACGTGCACAATCTTAATTTGAATTTATTTATTTATTTATTTATTTATTTATTGGTTTATTTACTCATTTACAATACAATAATTAGAACAATTCAAATAGGCATTGGCGAGAGTGGACACATTGTATCATAATGTCCATGTATATTTGTCCTTATCAAATTAGTGGTTCAAGTTCTATTTTAAAATAATTAAAACCATTTTTAAAGGCCAATATAAACATCAGAAGGTATTAATATTCGAACAACAATTTTGTATACTCAAAACTACATATTTTTTTTTCCGGAGCCGAAGGAAATGAACGAATTTGATATGATGTAGGAATACATTGATGATACCAGGCTGATGCATATTTATAACCCGTGTCAGATGGGTTCTATCCCCGACAGGGAATAAAGAACCAATGAGGTTTATTTAGTAAATGAAACGCTAAACAAATAAACGTTAGATTCACTGCGTCAAAAATAGAATGAACTAAAGTAGTTCCAGACTGGGTAAGTGATACGGAAATATTGATTGAATACATTATCGAACCATTTACCATGTAATATTGAATCGCAATGTCAATAACACAAAAATGTATTTAACTCGAAATAAATGAACCAGAATGCCTATGACTGAAACTTCCTGTTGGTGACGGCATTTCGCTTTCATTTTCTCCTCAGCATGATGTTGCCACTAGTGTTAAAATAAAAGTGCCTTAAATACCCCCCCCCCAAAAAAAAAGAAAAAACAGACCAAAAAAAAATTACAAAGCAAATAAACCCAACATACAAAACTTGAAAAAGGCAAAAAGCGTTGGTAAAAAGGTTCCTTCCCTTGCTTCAACAATTTGATGCAAGTGTGACCCGTTCGTCCAGCAAACATGACCGGAAAGTAGTGATTGAGTTCCCTATTCACACACGGATGGTTTAGAAATAGCCCATTGTCCACTACAGTAGTAGTAGTGATGGTGATGGTGGTGGATTGCGAACTACGAATTGCATCTGCTTTATTTAACATTTTACAATAGACAGAAAACACGCCCATTGCATACATAGACTGGAATGAATTAACTCGCAGGTCTATATTAAATATTGTTCACCCATATCAAGGTAACTTACATAATGTTTATAGCACGAATCCTCTTTTTCTTAATATTTATTAAATACATAGTTCTTAAAGGTTTTTTATCGAAAAGAAAATTTATTTCTGCTGTGTAATATATTTCAAATAAATTTTATATTCCTCTGACAAGATCCCCTCAATCGTTTATATTCGTCTGACAAGATCACTTAAAGACAAGATCCCCTCAATCGTTTATATTCCTCTGACAAGATCCCCTCAATCGTTTATATTCCTCTGACAAGATTCCCTCAATCGTTTATATTCCTCTGACAAGATCACCTCACTCGTTTATATTCATCTGACAAGATCCCCTCAATCGTTTATATTCTTCTGACAAGATCCATTCAATCGTCAACAATCACGAACTCGATCGTTATAGTTTAGAGTGAAAAACACCTCCTTTTTTGATCTTAATAATATACACACGTGCAATCGTATCAGGAATAATGGCCTTCGTTAGAAAAAGGCAATTAATATTAATCTATTTGACATGGTGTCTGCGTTAGTTCAAACGTATTGTATTAGCTAAATTATGCAAAATGAATAGGACTGCAAGTTCTCACAATATTAGACAGGCCTTCCCCATATAAACATAGTGGCACAAATTAATCAAGCATGGCACACGGCAGAAGAAAAAAAAAACACAATAAGATGTGTTGCAGATTTAAAGATAATTTAAAAATGGAAACAAAGAGAGGTGCTATCACACATACCAGGAGTGCCAGAATCAATTTGGGGCGGAATGGAGCACGGGGGTGGGGGTGGCAAACATGTAGTGGTCAGATATTGACTTTTACCGATGCAGTCCAAAACATGTTAGAGGTGAAATCCGGCGGGCATGAAATGTAATTGATCACTGCATTATGTGCCAGAAAATTACTTTCCGTTTAGAATGTAATTAAGATGCATTTGTTACAACGCATTGTATCCTTAATGCACTTTTGAAAACAAGTTATCAATATTCAAATTTTCTTCAGATTTAACCTCAGGCGGGCCAAATAAAAGCCAAACAAAAGTGTTTGCAGAGAACGGAAGGACAAAACATGTCGTTAAGACTATTTATTCGGTTTTTCGTTTTAATTATGTATGGTATCGACATATATCGATATGCACTTTCAGCTTGCACCACACAGCTCCTACCTATCAGCAAATTGGTCATTTTTAGGATCGCTACATTGGTGTCTGATCCTGTTATAGAAAATACATTCTTTGTTTGTATTAAGATTATATGATCTTAAACCAAGAAATAAAGAAAAACAGAAAAGCAAAGACAAAAGGTTTAGTACCATTCAGCAAACATTTATTTCGCTAATATGCAAAGTGAAAATTTAAAAGGAACTTATGGTCTGATGAATAGAATTCTAAATTCGACCTAATTTTTCTATAACAAGTCCAAAAATATATAGTGCTCCAAATGGATTCCAGTACTGAATATGCTGATGTTTAAATAGTGTTTGATGCGATAATGTGACAACATTCTTGATGTATCACAATATCAGTAATAAATCCCTTTTCAATGTTGTTGTACAAAAAAGTCGAAAATGTTAAAAGAAAGTCACATATTATTTATAAAAGAACGAAAGGACACATAATTCTAAGCTTAATTATTCCAATAACAACGTCCACAATGACCACAAGCCTGTTGCTTCGCAGCATCTTGGGGAAAATCAGATTTATCAAGAGCACAGCACGTGACTGCCGCGTTCAGATGTGCTCTCTGAGTGAAGAAGCTGGCTTGGTGGCGGAGAAGTCTAACCTTTCGATAGGCAACTGACTTTAGCCCTACAACCCAACATAAATGTCCAAATGTAAAAAATGGGGAGGAAAGTCTAACATTTTAGGTACCTCTAGCAATAGCCCCAGGGTGGTTCGTTTCATTCGTTCGTTCTAAATCATCGAAGTTAACAAAATGCAGACTGAACTTTTGATATTGTCAAGGTTGTGCAACAGCTTAATCCATCAATCGATTAAAGTGTCAACAAATGTTTGCATGCCTGATATAACAATAGCAGTAAGCAAATGGTTTTAGTGTGTTTCACAATTACACGTAAGTTATTAATCAGGTTATGGCTCACTGCGTGATCTGGTTGAGCGATTCTCCCTATCTATCTTTACTACTGAGGTGTGGGGTTTATGGCTCACTTTTTATGTGGCTCATGTTTGTGTGGTATGTGTATTAGAGATGAGTTTAAAGTAGAACTCAGATGTATTTTTCGATTTGGCCTGGAAAATGCGGTTTTCATGTTGGTGTTCGCAGGTTGAAGATGGCAAAGTTGTTGATAGCGTATGCGAACAATGATCTGAGTTATGTGCTTGAGATGATATATTATGAGGAGAGTGAAGAAGAGGAGAATGGGTGTGGCGTAGTCATAGCCATCAGCGTCCACTACAGTGGAACTATCAGATTTACTACATCAAAAGTAAGCTGAGGCCTTTTCATTTGTCAGTGTCTAAGCGAGATAAGTTTTAATATCGGCTGAATACGGTGACTCTAGCTCAGAAAGAGCATAGGCTATGTGTATGATAAGATTATTTCAAATGCGTTATCTTCTCCGTTTGGATTCACGAGCTTCATGGTTCAGGATAGACACACAATTCGACGAGCGATATTTTGATCTTTGGTATAGAGGACTTTTTCGATTCTGAAGACGTCCTGGCATGTTTATTTACGAACACTGGATGTGTTCTCCTGAGACGTCTTTGAGCGTGAAGGTGACTTGAATAGTTTTCTGAACAGTATCAACGACCAAGACTTCTTCAGTCCAGTTGGGTGTGTATCCTTTTTCGAAAGTAGTTTTTCGTCTGTTAATTCTGACGTGGTCACCTACTTTGAATTTGAATCGATGAATTAAGGCATCTGTGACTGTTGTTGCCGAAGGGGCTTACGTGAGTGTCGGGTTATTAAAGAGGCTTCCCTGTGTGTCCTTTGAATGCTTCGATGCCGCGTTTGATAGTACTGATCAACGATGTCTGATACAAAATCTAAGTACCGGAGAGTGTTATCGCTGGTGAATGTCTTCCTCATGCGACTTGTGAGAGTTCTTTTAAACCGCTCAATGACAGATGACTTGTGTGCTGTACACGTCAATATTATTTTGAAGCCTCTCTCAGACGATTTTGTACAAAAATTCACACCCATGATTTGCCCAGTTTATGGGGTTTACGTTCACCTACAATGTTAACCAGTGCATCCACAATAGACTCTTCGGTTGTTTGTTTTAGATGAATGACCCAGACGTTTTTGGTAAACACATCGATGACCGTCATGAGACAGTGGAAATGATCGTTGTGCGCGTTTTATTAGCTCATGTCTTCTAGATCTGCTGACCATATATCATATGCTGCGACCACGATGACTCTGCGTCGTGGATAATGCTTTCTTGCTGGTTAGTGCAGTTCTGCTGAGAGCGATCGCATTGCGCTTTATCGTCTAGATAATGTCTGTAACAGATATCGTGTTTCATCGCGATGACATTGTAGTGATCTTGACTGGGCAATAGTTGACCGTGTTCATCCAGTTGCTGGTCCAGTGTACTCCACGGTCCGATTTATTTGCGTCCTGGAAAGGTCTGAGTAGTTTTCCGATCTGCACTCACAGTTCCCCAGAGAATTTGTCGCTTCTGCAGTCTTTGCAATCTCCCACACACAAATTTCTTTCCACGCGAAGGTTTTCGTTGCTCGTATCGAGATCGCAGTGCCTGTTGTAATACATCTTTTATAGAGATCAACTATACATTTTAGGAGTCGCTTTACCGGCGACGATGTATAATTGTTTAGAACTACACACGGCACACACTGATGTAATCATGAGACGAATTTTCGTGACCACCTTGACGGTGTCAATGCTCTCCGTTTTGGTCTTGTACTTCAGACACCACGAGTCTGGAGGATGTAAACCAAACGGATCGAAATACTCAACTTCACTGTAGTTTGGATCGTGGACGATGGTGAGCCTGTGAGTACCATGTCCATGGCAAAAAAAATTGTAGGTTTATGACTCTCGTCGAGAATTATATAATCGGGAAGTTGATATTTATAAAAGACTCCTCAGAAACGTTCAACGCTAGTTCCTAAGAGGTGTTCGGGGTCGACGTCAGCTCAAACCTGTTGTCTTCATGCCTGTACTAGCATGCCCATTGCCCCGCGTAGTTTCAGGAAGTTGAAGTCTTTTTTCTTTGCCAAGCAATCCAGACAGTAACGATCCATGGATCCCTGTTAACAGGGGTCAGATGAATCCTCCTTGTTTAGACAGCTACAGCGCTGATAAGTTTAGAGCAATGCCCTTCCATGCAGCCTTGTGTGGCCATATCAGTAGCTTGACATTTGTCAAAATAAGTCTGTCTGATCCGATGGCACTGACTTCTTCAGCCTTATCGAGACAAGTCGTTTGTGACTGGCTGCCCAGCGATGCTATTTTTCTGTTGCTGTGACAACATGACATCAACTGGAATATACGACAGCATGATATTATATGAAATACTATTATTAGTTTTTCTTTTTGACATTTCGATATCCAGTGCATGAAGTGACGATAACACGTTTTTGTCGTCCCCCGCGATGAGCTGAACTGCAAGTTCCGCTGCCCATGACAGCTTTATTGGGTAGCCCCTGAAATGGCTCCCGTTGCTGCGATCAGTCCTAACGGTACAAAAGACCAATGCAGATAACTTTGGAGCAATAGTCTTGATGAAGGGAATGATCTCATTAGCAATGCCATGTCCGACAAGTCGTCGCCAGGATGACTTTTTTCTGGTCATGGTTGTCTAGACAACAAGGTTGCCTATACAAGGATATTCATTTTTTCCACTCAGTACGTCCAATGTCATGAATCGTTCTGAGATCACCAGCGCGTAACAAAGGTAATCACCCATCTAGATTCACAGTCGACCGAATATCGATGTCGGCGCGAGAATCTTTCAGACGTTCAGAATGTTTGGAGATATCAAAGTGGAAGATGAGATACAAGTTAGATAAATCGTCCAGTGACATGCGTTCCATTATCCACGTCCTGGTACTTCTGCATGACTTCCATCAGGATCCTGTACGCGAGAGAATAGTTGCTGGTACCGACGGCGAAGTTGCACTCGAGTTCTCGCTCTGGACATTGTCTAGATTTGACCCTGACACGAATGCGAGTCAGCCTGAGATGCTTAAACATGTGCTTAAGTACAGTTTTTGGATGAATCATGCAGGCGTTGATTCCAATTCGAGGAAGTGATTTTACGCATCAACAGCGACCACCACGTCATGTTGAGTTGTCCATCATCGACTAAAGTTGTTATGTGCATATATTGGGCTTGATAATCACGTTCTAGCACCAGCGTGTGCTTGACACCCCTGAACACCTTGCGGATATCTCGACACACACCGAAGATGCTAATGAGGGGAGCGAAGTGCAGATCTCGTGCCTGATACCGGTGGGAACGCGTAGGGCTGCTTATCCGACGTTGCATTCAGAATTACATGCGAAAGCAAAATTGCCTCTGAAACTGAGCTTGTTGACCTCAGGAGCATTTTCTACGTCACCCGCTAGAAGCATGTCCGCGTTGGTGGCGAATTTGGTACTGACCGTAGATCTCGTCACTGTATATTTGAACCACACCATGCTGAACATGATGAGATTCAGAATGGTGCTGATTTTGGGTAAGTAGCTATTAATTGAAATGCACATTAAAAGGTAATTCAATTTTATAATTACAGGAGAGGAATTAACCATATAAATTGGATATTATTCATGTATGTTGAATATGAAATGCACATTGAAAGGTAATTCAATTTTATAATTACAGGAGAGGAATTAACCATATAAATTTGATGATATTCATATATGTAGAATATGAAATGCACATTAAAAGGTAATTCAATTTTATAATTACAGAAGAGGAATTAACCATATAAATTGAATATTATTCATTATTATCTGATTATTATTATCATGTTGGTTGTAAAGAAATTAGTCCAGACATAAACAAATTATGTCGATGAGTTTTTGCTGAGTAATAAACACAGCTCACATGAATAGTGTGATATCAACTATGTAGTCTATTTGATAAGTAAAAGCATGAATAATCTAGACCCAAAATAATTTGTTTACTTGGGGGTAGGGATGGGCCAAAATGCGTGTTTCAGTGATGCACAGATTTGTATACAAGTACGTAGAATATTCAACCAAATGTGTAAAATTGTGTGCATTATTTGTGCAAGCCCTATATTTATTTTATTGTTAAATTTCTTGTATATTCTGAATTGATTATTTTATGCACGAAAAAATGAAAAACGTTGGAGCTAATAACGAGAAGCAATACATTTAAAAATAAATTTTAAACTAGAGGTTAACTTAGCCTCTTTACGCATTTGTTTTTTTTTTTTCCTTCCATTGCGCTAGTTAACTTGAATTCTACATGCGTAAACAGTACCGAAACGATAATACTTTGTTCAAGCATTAAAATTATTTTTCAATTTGCTGCAGCCTGAGCAGAGGACACAATTTGACTGCTGTGGAGCATACTGATTTTGACTTTAATCTGACTGAAATCCAGAAATTCAATACACAAACAATAAAATAAAGTCATGGTAAAATATACATTGCATTGTTTTCCTTTTTCATACCCATTTGTCTCTTCTTAATTAAGTATTAGTATGACTATATGGTCTTAAAATAAGTAACAGTAATAAGTGAGAAGAAACAAGCTTGGTAAAATTCAACATATAATTTGTTTTCATAGCGTAAGAATCGAAAATGCTAAATAAACTTACGGAATTGAAAATTGAATCCCTTACAGTCATTTTATTACAGAATTAGTCCTAACGTTTAAAGTTCTGAATGAACTTTGTTGAAATCCAAATCAAATCTAACGCTGGACGTGTTGATGTGTCTGTTGTGTCGATGTGTCTGAGGTGTCGATGTGTCTGTGGTGTCGATGTGTCTGTGGTGGCCCCTGTGGTAATGATGTGCCAACAGTCTTCTGTTGAATCTCAATAATACAATGCAAGAATATATCGTTATTTGAAATTAAACCATAAATCCTTTTCTCCTTTTTTAAGAATATTATTTTGGATGAGTACTTTGTATTTCCAGTGAATAAATAATTTGAATAAATAAATTCAAAGCGAAATGCACAACTGGACACAACAATAATACAACTGATTCTGCTAATATCTTAAAGCGAATGAATGCTTTCTAAAAACAACAAGATTATATAATCCTCTATTTGACCATAGGTCGCAGTTATCATTTTATAAAACGAACTTATTACCCAATGAAAACTAACCTTCCAGCAGTTTCTTAAGATTTAGAAGGCAAAGTCTCAACTCTAATTAGAAAGTCTATCACTAAAATTATAACATAAAATATGGTAAACACAACGTCCTTCACTCAGGTAAAGATAATAATCCTAATAGTTACCCACACTCAGATTTTTTTATACCTATGTATTAGTTGTTTACATAATTTAAAAAATTCATTGATTCAGGTCAAGTAGAAAATGAATTTAATATTGGTACAACATAAAGTCCAGAATAAAATTATCCGTTACCAATACCATATAATGAAATAAAAGAATGATAAATTAAATATACAAAACAAGTAACCTTACTATTTTGGATTCTTATTCAGTTTATCGGTACAGTTAAATAAGAATTCCATACAGTACAGAGTGCATTTTGATATCTGCGACTTCGAACTAATTTGCAGGAATTATCACGATTCACTGCCTTTCCATGTCGCATATTTGCACACTGGTTGAGTGACGTGTGCCCTCCTGTGCCCTGGCATCTTAAATCTAATTCATCTATTATGGTCAAATGATGTGTGGTGTTTAGTATGTTCGAAACCGAAACTATGCAGATCTGACATCCAGTATGGCGATAATGACATCAATCTTGAAAATCCTGCTATCTCCACTATTCCTAGATGGATGGTAATGTTGATAATTTTGTAATGTTTGATTGAAGATTTGGATTGTTTTGCCAGCAGTGTGGCATATGGGTTTCAGAAACAGAAGCAGATTTCTTTCTCCACTTTCAGTTTAGATTTTGAATCATATCAGAATGTTGTAGGAGTATTACTTTGTGACGTTAAACAACAACGTTGTAGCAATATTCCATTAAGTTCACCTAAGCATGTTGCCACAACGTTATATGACAACGTTGCCACAACCTTAATACAACGTTGCTGCAACGTTGTTGCAACGTTGAAATGTTAGCTGGGAAGAAGGATGGAAGAGAAAGACTGAAACTGATAAGTAGAAGGGAAAACACAAAGAACATTAACTCCGTCAAGTGCAGACCGGAAAATTCAGAATGATGAATTATCTTGTTCAACTGGAATAGGATTAACCAGATCAATTACTAAGTCTTTTGAATCGACGGAAATTTAAGCCTTTATGTTAAATATATTCATTAATTTGTTTCTTTAAATGTTTTAAAATAAAATTTGTATCTATGAAATCTTTAGTTGTTAAAGGTATTTAGGGTGTAAGCTTTTCCTGACCGGAACTCGACTTCTTAATGCACATCTGCTGCAATATAATTTATAATACGGTAGCTGAATCGTGACTACTAGCATTTTAGAAATGTATTATTTATCGTTGTGGTCCAGACTAGCATAGAATTACAACTATATTTTGTTTACAATTTTGATGGATCATTGCCACTGCATCAATTTCTGTTACAAGCTTATACATACATACATACATACATACATACATACATACATACATGCTAGCAATTGGCTACTTACAAACAAGAATCGTAAAAACGAAGTCTGTTCGTTATTCATAGACTAAATCCTTGTTTGATAAACGAACAGGGTTCGATGATAAATAGGAACGGGTCCAAGATTTTTAGTATGATATTTCGATTTTAAGATGTGATAGTTGTTGCTTAAATGCGTGTATCACCAGCTTCCTCTGCTTTTCACTTAAGGGTGTACTATACTGAATACAGATGGATGGAGTGAGGGCGGGGAGACCGACCCCATGCATCCGTCTATTATCAGCCACCAATTGACGACATTTAAAACGGCCAGTTTTGAGTAACTCGATCTTATGCTTCAATAGATTTGTTAAGGTAAAGCCTTGTTTTTTTTTTTTGTTTGTTATTAGTTCGTTCTTTAATTGGGTCTAAAACGGTTTCCAGACAATGGGATAACCCAAAAAGTAAAAATAATGACTTGAAATCCCATTCATTGACGGATAATTTTAAAAAATAATCTGTTAGGGTACATGAGCACTGGGACCGTTAATTTATTGATTAGTCGTTTAAATTTAATCAAAAGAAAAGCTGGTCAACATTTTCTGTACAACATTAAAGCAGCCTCTTGGATAATGATACACGGTTTAACCTGCACTGAAGCCTGATAGTCACAGCTGGTTAGAGTTCTCTTTTAAAAACTTCTAAGGTAAGTAAGTCTTACAAATTTTTCTAAAGTCTTTACCTTTAAGAATTTGTCAGCCTTGCTTGACATTGAGCCAGAGGTTATGCAAACATAGGTACACTCATAATCAGAAATATTATCATGATAAAAATCAGACTATAATAATAATAATAATAATAATAATAATAATAATTATGCAAAAAGAAGAAGAAGAAGAAGGAAACCGTGCGACACAGAATATGACTGCCTAAGAATAACGATAACTTAAAGCTCTGTATTAGGTACACATGAACTGATAGGCCTCCTGAATAAGTGCAATCCAATGTTCGCTGCTTTCAAACGCACAAACAACATGTGCGTCTGAGAAGAGTATATCCGTATACATGGAAATTACTTCAGGAAGTAATAGACACTGAATGTTTATGTACTTCTTCGCCCTTGCGAGAAATGTATCTTTTTACAAACCACGAAAACTGATCCCCACGAAAATAAATGACGTTACATGTTGTTTTTTTTACCGGCAATGATCAATTCAAGAAAGGGTTGTGCAGTTCGAGTCTCCATTAATTTCTTTTGGAATTGAATATCTTTTAGGCAGTCAGATTTCGGAGTACTTGGATACGTCTCACATGGAGCACGAGTATATTCTTATATACTTCGGTTCTGGTTCTAGATTCAAAACTTTTCTTTTTCTTCTAAAATTTGAAGTTTGCACCTTCTGGCTCATGGTGTTTCTGATAGTAAATGGATTTATGTTTAGGTAGATATAATGCAACGGATAACGATTATATTTTAGTTTTAAACTGTTCGCCCTAGAGTATTTTATTCTTGAAAAATGAATCGAAACAGTCCAAAACATTTCTGGAAATCCGCACGTTTTTCATTGAGGTAAACCAAGACGAATTTTAGAAAAAAATATATTCGTTTCTTTTCATCCTCTTGCCTTCTGAAATTTTCGTGAAAAGAAAATAAGTCAATACTAATCAATAAAGATAGACTTTTAAAAATTTAAGTCAGTGGAAGAAAATTTAGAAAACGTTTTAGATATTCAATGAAACTGGGGCCTGTCTTGAGGACCTTGCAAACTAAAGTTGCATACCACAAACAGTTTGGATCTGCGGTTGGTATTTCTCAACATGCCGCGATACGTACCACGGTATAATGCGATTATATTAAGGGCCAGAATTGAATGTTCTGGGGTCGGGCTTGTCACATTATATTTTATTTTCTGTCTGTCAAAAGCTGAAAAAAGAATCTTGCTCTGATTATATTATTTTTGTATGCGTGTATTTACTTGAACTACAATAGACTGGGTTGATAAGCAGACGGAATGGCATTGACCAGGGCAACAATGCTCTTTACATTATATAAATGCGCAGTTTGAAATAGTTATACCTGCAATACTTTTTGTTGGTCATGAAATGTTCTCCAAATATGGAAACGTCTTCTGGCAATCTCCATAGATTTAAATAAATAATAAATGTATATCCGATCTCAAGGAAAAGGTTATATTCAACCAATTATTCAGTAGGTTGCGCTGTTTTAAGACTTTGATTCTATGCCGTAGCTATCGAAGTTCCTGTGGACTGAATCTCATTATTTACTATGCACTTAAGTATATTTAAAATAAAATGGTGCATGACAAATTTGAAGTAAGGCATGGCGTTATTATTTTTTCAAAAATATTCCATCACTAGTATGTTTAAATAAATGTATTCCATCCTGAACCGTGACGTCCCATGTTGCACTGCATTTTGTGGCTTGTTTTGCTTTTCTATTTGCGAGCAACACTTGAATAGCTGCAATACAAAACAGTTACCTTGTTGTCTAAAGGTCAAAAAGCCTTATTAGTTACGACTTGAGATTTCACGGACAATAACGGCGTTGGATCACTTGGTTTTGTGTTCACTGCAAATTGTTTTGTGACGTATTTTGGTTCCGCAAGCTTTTTGTACTGTTACATTGCACAATTTTGATTAAACGCTAAATGCCGACAAATAAGAATAACGTCAAAATCTCCCATCTCAGTTTGTACATTTACGTAAGCATGAACCCACAAGGACACGGTCCCCACGCTGTGTATTGCAATGAGAAAATCCGATGGACTGTAATTTTCGTTTCGTATAAGCTAATATTCGTTTTGTTAAAGTTTATGTTTGATTTTAACTGTTAGCGAGCTTTGTAGCACCGACTAGCGTCTTAGTTTTGGGGTGACGTGCGTCGGCCTGGTTATACATACGTGCCAGCTGTGGCTGCAATGGTGGTGTGTTATGAAGCGGTATTATGTGAAGACGTCCCCATGCAAGTGAAGCAGTATAACCATCTCACCAGAGCAAGCTCATTTTGTAATAGTTCACCGAACAGGAAAGGGCCAGACTGGGGGGAAAAGTGTAGGGACAAGTTATTTCATTAACCAGAATACATGTACTAAAAGGCTCGTACATGAAGCGCAAAAATCTTGGAATCACGACCCTGCGAAAATATAAATTTTAATTTAACATCTCTCTTCTCTCATGATTTAGCCATGTTCTTCTCTCTCTTTCGATCTTGAGCGACTATCGACGTGCGACTACGACCTTAGTGACGACACAGACGGCGACTCAGCTGACGACACAGTCGGTCACAAGAAGCCTTACAAAAGACGGTATCCCGCTGAGGTAGAAATCTGTTGCACTCTGGAGCGCCAGTCGTCAGACAGATAAAGCGGCGTATCACTCCGAATACAAAAACCTATCCTAAAGAACCACATATAGTGAGACTCAGGGTAGTGAAGCCGAGGAGGTTTACTCTACAAATTGGTAGGCATCGCATGGATGGATCGTAGAGTAGAAAACATAAGATGCCTTACAGAGTGTTAAACTTCGGCGACTGGATGCTTACTCCCGAAATGGAAGTAAGGACATCCATTCCTTCCGAAGATGAGAAGGAACGCAAAGATTTGGAGAAAGGACTAACTGCGAAGAAGGGGACTATAAATAGGAGTGCAGAAACGACCATGAAGGCAGAGGAGTCGTCGAGGAAAGGAATCGTCTCCAGACGACAGATTCATTTTAGTGGATCGGCGATGTCGACACCCTCAGAGTCACCGAAGATCAAGAAAATAGCTGATATCACATCAAGAAGATAAGAAGTACAGGCCGCTCTCAAAGACATAGCGAGAAATCAGAGCAAGGGAGCAGTTTCAGAATGAATCTTTGAGGCGACCGATCTTCCACAGAGAACTTCAAGAGGCCCATTGTTACACCGACCTTTTACGACCGGGTGTCACCCTTGATGGATTTTATCGTTCACTTCCAGATGTGTTCAACCCTATATTATTGGGCAGAAGAAGAAAAGAGACAGTGTTTAGGTGTTGAAATTAGGGGTCAAGCACAGCAATTGTTGGCAGTACTTGATAAGAAGTCTTCCGCTGTATTGGTTGAGGCTTCAAACAGAGATTTGCACCACAGAACGAGACCGAGTTATACCGAGTTCAGACAAGGAGTAGAGTTCGCAAGAACAGAGAAGCGTTACCAGAACTTCCACAGGCTTACGACTTTAGACTACCCACAGGCGAGATTTGATTTGGACGACACGCTCGCCAACAGATACCCAGAAAACCAGATTCTTTATACAATGACAAACATTGCTGTTTTTTAAGTAGTCGAGAAGTCGTCGACTTAGAGAGGAGTGCGACCGTTCATTGTCTTTAAAGTAAAGTGTCTCAGCTTCGAGTACCGAATCATTTAGAAGAACTGGCTCAGGCATCTAAAGAATCACGCTCTGACTAACAAGCAAGAGAGGTGGATAAGTTTATGTGGGACTATCAGTCACTCTTTGTTGTATCTGATGTTGATCTTGGAAGGACTATAAAGCCGCTACAAAAAAACTGAAAGCTTGACCCAATACATCTACCCTTGAAAAGAGTTCAAATTCACGCCAAAATCGGGTTTCCGTAATGCACCCGGGTTCTTCGAAAGACTGATGGAAACAGTTCTATTGGGGCTGAAGTGACAGATATGTTTGGTGTACCTCGATAACATAATAATGTTTGGATGCACTTTCGAAAACGAATTGGATTGTCGGCGACAGGTCTTTTACAGGTTGCTGCAAGCTGGTCTGAAGCTCAAGCCAAAGAATGTCGTTTGTTAGCAACAAAAGGTCAAGTACTTGCGACATGTTGTCAAAGGAGGGAATACGTGTAGATCCAGAGAAAGCGACCTTTACGTCGCAGGCAAAACTTCTCAGCTTTCTACGACTATGCTCATACTATCGACTATCAAAGGGATTTTCCGATGTTGCAGCTAGCTTATATGACATACAGAAAAAGGGAGACCTTTTGTCTGGACTGACCATTGTCAGTCTTCATTGGACAGATGAATAGGCGATTGATAACGTGCATTGTATTATCATTCTCAGACCGTGGAAAGCCCTTCATTATTGATACAGAGGCGAACGACAGTTGACTTGGAGCCCTCTTGTCGCAAGTTTACAATGGATGCGAGAGGGTTGTTACATATGCTGACCGATCGCTAACGAACGTCGGTCGTATTCTTTGTGAACTATTTCAAGCATCACACGTATGGATGACGTTTCTTGATTAGGACAAACCACAGCTCCCTGAAGTGGTTACGGCATTTCAAGAACCTGGACGGACAACTCGCAAGATGGATCGAAGTCATGTCACATTATCATTTTGAGATTCGACATTGTCCCGGAAGATTGCAGCGATGATCCGGAGACAGGCAAGGAATGGAGTGATACGACTAATTTGACAGTAGCTGAGATAAGAACACGTGTGGTAGCGACGAATTCGCCGAGTCTCATAAATCTGACCAGGATGTAGCAATTGGAATGGGCTCCGTTGAAAGCAAGCAACGACCACCATGGGAAGAGGTTACCAAACAAAGTGTATTGTGAAAATCCTCTGGAGTCAGTGCGATCCTATAGATATAAAGAAAGACATACTCTGTCGCAAATCGGAGTCACACGATGGTGGAGAAATTCACAGTCACTCTACTGTTCATGAGAAAAGAGAAATAATGTTCTATGTATGGTTCACGATTCTCGCAGGGGAGGACACCATGCCATCATACATACTCTAGAGAAAATCTGAAAAGGGTATTACTGGGTCGTACTTCAGAAAGATGTGCTACTGTGGTACCTGAGATGTGAGGCCTGTGCTATAAGAAAGTCACCAGGACAGACAAGGCGAGCTCCAATGCAGCTGATTTCGTCACGGCGTCCGATTAAACGTATAGCTGCCAACATCTTATGGCCATTTCCAAAGACAGAAAATGTAAACGGTTACATTCGCCTGAAGCAAGGCCAACAGTTCGAGGTTATACTCTCTCGTTGACTGTCTCGACTCCTTGGACCAGTCCGTTCCATGCACAAGGCGACGGCATGGTAGAAATGATGAACTGAACGCTAGAGAGCATGCCATCTGCTTTCGTTGAGGAACGACGATGAGGCTGCTAAGAGCACCTCCCGTACCTAGCGATAGCATACATCCATCTCTGCTGTGCAGGAAACCGCAAGTTTTGCTCGCAATTACATGATGATGGGAAGGGAGGCAGACCTGACATTATACGTTGTATTCGGAAAACCACCCGACCACCGTTACAGCAGTTCGCATGAATGGATTCAAGCATTGGAAAGAAGGTTAGAAATTTTCCATGGTTTTGCCAGAGAGAACGTGGCATGCAACTCATGGAGACAGAAGTGTTATTTTAATAGCTGGACCAAATGTGATCGATTATAGACAGGTGATCTTGTCTGTACGTTTTCGCCAAGGAGAAGAAATGCGATTTCGCCGAAATTGCAGGAGTGGGCCGTACGAAATCATCGACAGGCTGATTTACGTCAATTGTAGAGATAAATGTGGTAGATATGGGAGTTCTCTCGTATTTGCATGTGGGTCGCTTGAAGAAGGTATCATCCATGTAATAAAGACGCCGAAGGAGCGATGGAATTGGATTCTGAGTAGGCTTAGAGTATTGATAAAAATCAAAGGAACAACGACCTCGATGATACTAGTTTTGTTGCGCCATACTCAATCGACGCAATGCCGAGAATTCTGGCAGTGAACGAGAACGACAATGGCAGGTCAACAACAGCCGGTGATGAGCAAACTAAGAGATAGAGAGAGAGGGGGAACTATCCAAGAAGTTGGATGAATTATATGTTCAACTTTTCTAACCTGGAATAGTGAACAAGTGTCATAATGGCTTGAATGAAGTACTGTGAAATAATGACTGCCGTTCGAAATGAACATTAATCCTTTTCTGGTTATTTGACAATGTGTTTTCTTGTCATTTAGCCGCGTTTTACTTTTTTTTCTTTAGATTTATTTCTTTGATAATCCATTCGTATGTGCGTGGAAGCACATAATAGTTTAGGCATGGGTTGTATAATGAGAAAACCCATGGACAGTAATTTTCGTTTCGTATAAGTTACGTTTTATCTCGTTAAAGTTTTGTTTGATTTTAAGTATTAGCTGGTTTTGTAGCACCGACTAGCGTCTTAGTTTTTGGGTGACGTGTTTCCGCCTGGGTATAAATAAGTGCCAGCTGTGGCTGCAATGATGTGTTATGAAGCGGTATTGTTTGAAGACGTCCCCATGCAAGTGAAGCAGTATAGCCATCCCTCCAGAGCATGCACATTTGGTTTAGTTCACCGAAAAGGAAAGGCCTAGGCTGGGTCATTTACAATGTGTATGGACAGTCTCTTTCGATGACCAGAATACAATATACATTTTAATTAAAAATGATCTATCTTCTCTCATCATTTCGCCTTGTTCGTCTCTCTCTCTCTCTCTCTCTCTCTCTGTCAATTTTGAGCAGATATCGACGAGCGACCACGACCATGTCTACGACACAGTCAGTGACCAGAGAACTACACATGTGGCGACCCAGTCAGAGACCCATTCGACTACCCATTTACTCAATCGGCAGCACAGACTGAGGACACAGTCTGCGACCCAGAAGGACAACCCAGTCGATGACTCAGCGACCCACTCGACAACACAGTCTACAACCCAGTCAGCGACACAGTCGAAAACCCAGCGATTCAATCGACGACACAGTCGACGACTTGACAACATAGTCAGCGACCAAGAACGATGACAACCAGCGACCCAGTCAACGACTGAGCAACCGAGTCATCGACCCAGAAAATACGACACAGTCGGCGAACCAGAAGGCCAACCCAGTCGACGGCTCAAGAACACTGTCAGAGACCCAGAAGGACGACACAAACAGCGACCCAGTCGGTGACTCAGAGACAAACTCGACGACCTAATAGGCGATCAAAGGACGACCTAGACTGGTTCTCTGGCCGAACAGTAATTAATGGTTCAGTAGCTCCAGCAGATATGGTTTGGTTTGGGTGGTGTTTTAGGGTACAGAACCTCGATAGTAAAGGTAGATAACTCTCGACCAATAAGATTATAAAGCTATTTTTCGTAACTTATAAACCTGAGTAGTAATAGGGGATACATTACGGACAATGGGAATTAGCATTACAGGGACCCCTGGGTCAGATTACGGACAATGGAAATTTAACATGGCGAAAAATCGTGGGTCAGATTACGGACAAGGGGAATTAACATGGGAATAAATCGTGGGACAATCTACGGACAAGGGGAATTTAACATGGCAATAAATCGTGGGACAATCTACGGACAAGGGGAATTTAACATGGGTTTTTTTTTTAAAAAATTTTTTTGAAAAAAAGGGGTAGGCAATTCAAAGACTATCTCTTTTCGAGAAATATGGCTGGCCCTGAAAAGGGCCTTTGGGTTTTCTTCTTCTAATTTCTTCTTTTCCTCCACCAAGTTCTTATTTTATCTCCTACACTCTTCTTCTCTTTCTTTTTTTTCTTCTCCTCCTCTTCTTTCTTCTTCTCTTCCTCCTCTTCTTTCTTCTTCTTTTCATTTTCTTCTTCTTTTTCAATTTTTTCGTTCCAATTGCGTATTCTTATTCTTTCCTCTTCATCCTCCTTCTCCTCCTTGATCTCTTTCATGACACCACTAATCTTGTCCTTTGCTTTCCTTAAGTTATTAATTTCCATCTTCACACGATGGGGACTATAGGAATAATGGTCTTCAACCAGTCTTAATAGCATCTGTTCCATTATTCCTAAGTTGTCTAAAACGTCTTGCAAGGTTTGTATTTTGTCCATTTGGTTTGACGCCATCTTCTTTTTATTCTTTGCAGAATGGTTTGAACAACTAATACTGTGGGTTCTTATACGAAAAGCGCGGACGTGATGGAAAACATCCCCCTAAAAACATAAAATGGATCTTACCTAGATCATGACCCAACATCGCGCGGACGTGAAGGAAAACATCCCCCTACTTTCTCATTTCATATAATATAACCCTAACTATACTCTCCACATTTGCTAAGAAACCCATAATCTACTATTCACACAAACATACCTGAGCTCTTACAAACACATACACTTCCACTATTAATAAAGAGTTAGTGTTTATTTTCACACTACTCTACCTACACACATTGGCAAATTAATAGTTATTTCTTTTCTAGAGTATTGGGTAGCCCTGAAAAGGGCTGTTTTGTTTGGAACTTCATGGACACCTGGTTAATGGTGGCACCTTCCAGGCCTGGCGCCACATACACATCTTATCCCCCAGTTACTTTTTACCTTTTGGGGGGAGAGAGCAGAGGCAGGATATGTCGCTTCAGAATCCCAATTTTCACTCTCTGGGATTCTGAAATTTTTTCTTCTCTCCTTTTCCTCCTCCTCTTCTTTATATCTTCTTTCCTCCTCTTCTTTTTTTCTTCTTTCCTCCTCTCTTATCCTTCCCTCCTCGACAATGGCTTCAGCGGCCAGTTCATTTAATATGCGCCTGGCATATTCCAGATGCACATGAAGTTCCAACAGTTTCTCCAGTCTCGTGTTCATTTTTGGTGTTGATCAATCAACAAGGGTAGCTGGACTGCCGAACGAGTTTCAATTTATACTGAAAGCGCGGACGTGAAGGAAAACATCCCCTAAAAACATAAAATTCATCTTACCTAGATCATGACCAAGAAACAACAACAACGCGCGGACCTAAAAGAAACACTCGCTCACTTTTTTATGCTACCCATCACTTCAATAGACTATCCACATACGCAAAGCAATCCAATCTAACCCCAAATATACACCTCAAACAGCCCAAAAAAACAAAAATCATTTTAATCTACTATCCACACCAACCTACTTTATCACTTACAAACACACAAACACACAAACACACACAAACACATACCCTCACATTTTTTAAGAAAGAGTTAGTGTTTATTTTCACACTACTCTACCTACACACACTGGCAAATCGATCGTTATTTCTTTTCTAGAGTATTGGGTAGCCCTGAAAAGGGCTGTTTTTTTTGTTTTTGCTATGGCATTCTTTTTAGTTTCTAAGAATGCGATGTCCTCTGAGGATAGACTTTCTGGCGATAGGTCTGCTTCTTCGGAAAGAGAAGAAGAATTCTTTGGTGTCGATACGACAATCGACAAAGCCTCTGTCAGCTTCAGGTTGCTGCAGCTGCTGCTGCTGTTGCTGTTGTTGCTGCTGTTGCTGCTGTCTCTGAAGTCTGTACTTCTCTGTCCATTCTTCTTTCTCCCTGTTCATTTCTTCTCTGAAGAGCTCTTCTATCAGGTCTTCAGTGATTTTTAACATTCTCACATTCTCTATTTCTTCTGGTTTCGGTATCAGACTGTGTCTGACCCTATGCAGATTCACGTAGGCTTCGTTGAGCTTAGCTAGTTTGGAGCACATCTTCTTAGGAGGATGAGTCGACAATGGATGGCTAGACTGGGAACAACCCGGTTCTTAAAGTTAAAGCGCGGACGTGAAGGAAAACATCCCCCACACGGTTTTCGAGCTGCAACGTTCATGAGAGGGATAGTAAGAAATGAAAGAGCATCAATCCAACATTCTTATAGCTAAACAAACCACAAAGGCATTTTTTTCTAAACACAACATTTTTTATTCAAAAATCACTTAACACTAACTAACAACAACAACTCTAACAATAATCCAACATGATAACATCAAACAATATTTTTTCAAATGACAAACATTTTTTTCTTCAATTACTAACTACTTTGAACAGGGCTGACAACGTTGTGAATGAAATTGTGATTTCCACTGTTGGAAATCATTAGGCCATTGATGGACACTACGTTTCCTAGCTTGAGACAAAAGATAAGCATAATGGTCACAAAACCATCGATCTACTTTCACATCGTTTCTAGCAGAAGAACGAGGATCAAAATGAGTCACTAAATGTTCTAAGGAATAGCCCAGGCTGCGATGATGCAGAAAATACACACAGTACTGTCTACACACCAAGGAATCTGTGCCTTGTAATTTCACATTATTGAATCGGGTGGTCTGAGCATTTCTTCTCATAAAGTCGATGATATCGTCTTCCAAAGGGGGCAATCCGTACGAATCGAAATATTCCACACAGCCTTCTTGAGGAAAGTAGACGGCTACCCAGTGGGTTCCTGGGAGATGACTGTCGTCCGTGTTGATCACGTAAGCTTGATGGTCTTTAGGTTTGCGATGAGGGAGTTCATCTTTAGCACAGACGATAGGATTCCAAGAAGCCGTATACGAACTGTGGTTCAGAAGGTAATAAAGTTCCCAGGTATCCATTGATTTGTGTTTGTTTTCTTCTTCACAGGTAATAATACGTCGTCAATTCGATCCTGACTTTTTGCTTGAAAATGTCTGACGAATAAACGGTTATTCGTTCTGTTTCCTCACTCTGATTCAGGAGAGCTTCGATACGATGGATCTCTTGAGTGGTTAATGGTGGACAAGAATGTTCACGCAAGTCTTTATACCACTGGTGCAACACGTCTTTGTTCGAGATGAGACTCCAAGCTTCGTCCAGATACTCGTCCAATTTTTCTTCTTGACTCAACATCAGGCATTTATCGTGTTGAATTTGACTGGGATGATCGTTTTGACATCCATAGCAATTTTTCTTGATCAATTCCGTCATTTTGTCGACCAAGTGTTTGGCAAAACAGCAGACTAAATGGGCTTCTTGTTCTGGCCATCTCGACTTCATTATGATATCTTCTTCGTCTTTGTCTTGAGATTCTTCTTTTTCCACGGTCTCCTCACATTTCATCTCCAAAGTTTCTCCACTAGGTAAAGAGGCATAACAGTCTTCCATGGCTTTCTAATAATCTAGAATGACTTCTCTCAAACTGTTGATTTCTATGGTATTATCGAATTCTGCATACAGGATGACGTTCACTGTCGCTGGCAGTGGATTTTTAAACTGAAGTTCCACACGAATCTGGCCGGATTTTATAGGGTGGAAATGTCCCTCGTCGCTGCCTTGGTCTGGAGTAAAATCGAACGCCCACAAAGCATAGCCTCCTGCATAATCCTCATACTCAATGCCGTGACTGGTGTTGGTTCCTAACTGGCCGGTGGCTTCGTACAGGGACAAGTACGATCTCAAGTAATTGTTGTTGTCAAAGTCAGGTTCGAAAGGTCGGGTACACAAGGTCTTGCCATCCCTACTGACTTCGATTTTCTTCACTAAAAAGTGTTGAAAGTTCAAAGGATTTTTTTTTATGGCTCCGTTGAAGGCTTCATTCTCGACCATACCAAGGATTAAACGCTTGGGTAACTGTCCTTGGAACAGATGATCTTCGGTTATGGATTGCAGTCCGCTGGGAATGGTGAACGTTTTCACTTCCACACGTCGTATGGGATACTTGGCGGTCGTTCTGCTCAACGTTTGACTGATGTCGTTACCTACTTTGGGTAACACTTCCACGCGTCGTACGTAGAGTTTGGCCTCTAAAATTGTGCTTTTAGGAGGCTTAGTAGGATCAGCAGCTATCAAATGGAAAGCGGCACTGCTGCGATTCAGTCTCAAGCGGACATTCACCCCGTTCAGCAAATATTTCTCTTGCAACCACATGTCCAAATGCAAACGATCCATCAGTTCTAAACTTTTCTTGTTTATGATTTTGTCTGCTCTTGCCTCAAAGCTGGTATTGGATGTATCTGTTTTTTCTAACTTGCCCGCTTCGTCAGCTACCCACAGCACACAGGCATTGAGATGACTATCCTTGGCATCTGTTCCGTACGTCAAGAGATTTTCCAAGTAGGCACGGTAAGGGTATGTATCCATGCTGCTGCTGACTAGTTTGTTATTCAAGTACAAATCCACTGAGCTGAACAAGGAATGCATGAAATTGTTGACGGGACCTATTTCGTCATCGTCTTTTACTGCATTACCATCCTTATCTAGAACTTGGACTTTCAAGTACAAATAACTGCTATTCAGATCGATGTAATCTTCGGGCTGTCCTTTGATTTCAAACTCGATGGGAGCGGAATCGGTCAGTGAGGAGACGGGATGAAATTCCACCCATTGGGATTCTTGCATGGTCATCATGGTGGGGGGCATGGCAAACAGATCCAGTTCCGTCTTGGAACAGGCGCAAGACTCTCGGTGCATCATTTTGTTCTGTTCTTTCTCAATAATCGAAAACGTCTAAGTCTCGAACGGTTCTTCTTTTCTTGGCCTTTCTCGCTTGAAGTCTAGTGAAAGGGTGTTTTCTTCTTCGTCGTCTCTTTCTGCCTTGTCCTTGCTGAATGCCTGATTCGGTAGCGTGCAGGGCATTTATAGGTGTGTCTCGTCGGCCCAAAATGTCTTTGCCCGTTTGCAGCAAGACATTTTTGCCTGCCCTCATGAAGGCTTCTTTAGGGTTTTGTTTGTCGATGATGACATTTTGGAGAAATTCTTTGCCTTGTGTCAGTGCCGCATCTTTCAAGGCGTGCAATCCTCGTGTCACCATCGGTTTCAACACTGGGGCCACCGAACGAAAGGCCGATTTTAACATGTCTCCTAAACCGTGTCCTCGTTGTCGAGCCACCCCTTGGTACACTGGATACATGACTTACTTACGAGTCGTGAGAGAACCGTTTTCGAAAATGGAGTTTCACCGTGACTTTTCCTTTGGTGAATGGAATATTTTGTCCCAAATCTCCTTTTATAGTAATGTTGACCGTGTCCAAATACGACTTGCTGACAGGCAAATAGTGAGGATGGACAAATTCGCGGTGGACGTGATAAGTGTTTCCACCTTCCTCGTCAGCGTTTGTGGCAGAATCCACTTTGAAAGGAATGACACGCAGTAACGGCACGGAGGTGTGTCCCACCACGTTGTATTCCACCACATCGGAATACACAAAGATCAAATTCAGTCCTTGGTTCAGTTCTACCGGGAAACGAAAATACCTCGCAAAAATATCGTTGTCGGAAATGACTGGCAATTCGGGGCTTTTTTTTTGTTCTCCCATCTTCCTCAGCTCCGTGTCACCACCCAATATGTCAAACAATTCAGGACAAAATAAGAAAGACATGAATTTTTTGGACCCCTCAGAAAATTTCATCAGAAAGCGACGAGCTATTTTGTGGTATTCCAGGGTGACACTTTTTTGGACATTACTCAAAGCTTTATGGAACACGCCATTAAACCTGGAGGCTATGGCGCTGACCAAATGATGACCACTGAAATAATAGCCTGGGAGAATGGACAAGTTGTAGGTCCACGTTTTAAGTTTGTCATCATAGGTTTTATTGGTATATGTGCCAATCTTATCCAACTCCTCTTGCAATTGTTTGTCATGAACTTCCACCTTAAACCAATTTTGTTGGGCAATGATATTTTGGACTTGGGTTGGGTGAATCATTTCCACTAAAGCCACTTCCCAATGGGCTTCGTGGTCTAAGGGGATGGCTTGAGGTAATTTGGCCGTGTAACAGCACAACGTGTTATTGGGAAACACCTGCATGGAACTGTCACTGGGTAAGGTCAAGTAAAATTGGTTTTGGTGACACATAATTCTAGAGTTCTGTGGCTGTCCGAGGGGTTAGTGGACGTCAGAGGCGTGTCTCCACCCAAAATGGGGTTCTGGTTGTGGTTGTTGTTGGAGTGGTGACTGGCACTGGCACTGGACACAAGGTTCCCGGGGTTCCCGTTCGAGGAGAATTTCAGGGAGGGATTGGGAAGCAGGTAACCGATGCAACTGCTCAATAAAATGGTCCACAATTGTTTGTCTCCTTGTTGCAAACTCAAATTGGCAATGGCTGCCCCGATGACACAATACACCACGAAGATTTGGCAGAAAAAGACGATTTGCGTTTTAGTCACACGTTCTCCACACCACACCCACAAGGGTTGTTTTTGTAAATCTTGCACAGAAGAACTAGGGGAAGAAGGAGTGGTCGACGTAGCTGCGTCTGATGTGTGAAAGGGCATGATGGTCACTTCTTCTTTTTATAGTCGATGACTTGCGAAGCGTCGATCCAAGAATCGAAACTGGGTGGATATCCTTTCCAACGTACTTTGACTTCTTTGACACGTCGTTTGCCCACTTTACGGGTTCTGTGTTCGAGAATGCTTTCGATGTCGTACACGTCGTCTTCTTTTTTGGTCATACGTTGTAACTCGGGCAAATAAAACGTTCCTTTGAGTACTTCTCCGTTCATGTCTTCCAATTTATAGACGGCAGGATGACGGCCATGCACTCGTCTAGTGACGCGAAACAATTCGGTCGTCCAGTTAGGTAAGTAACCTTTGTCGAAAGTGCGTTTGGTTTTGCCAATGCGCACCCAATCTCCTACGGTCAACTCTCCACTTTTCTTGGGGACAGCCCTCGTCGGGGACGTACCGAACAGGCGCTCGAACACCAGCACTTCGTTGTCGGGAGTCACGTCTTGCGGGGCACGTCCGATGCTTCGATGGTAAGATTGGTTGTACGCTTGCACTAGGTGCGGTAAGATGTCGATGTACTTCAGAGTGTGGTGATGCGTAAAATATTTCCACATGCGTTCTTTCAAAGTGCGTTGAAAACGTTCCACGATGCTGGCTTTGGTTTCGGGATTCTCGGTGGTAAAAAAATGAATGTCACGTTTCTTTAATTCTTTTTGGAAAGCTTGGTTCAGAAATTCGGTGCCTTTGTCCGTTTGCCATCGAAGAGGGCGACGACCGCTTTGTTTCAACACCCGTTGCAGGGCTCGCACTAACTCGCTGCTGGATTTGGAAGTCAAGGGTACGACCCAGGCAAATTTGGAAAAGACGTCGATGACACAAAACAAATATTTGTAACCACGATTGTAGCTGGCCAAATGAGAGACATCGGCTAAATCGGCTTGCCATTGATGATCGATGCCTTCCACTCGGGTGCGACTTCTGGCAAACTTGCGTCGAATGGGTTTGTGTAAAGTGTAGGTAGCTTGTTCTTGTAACCATCGTTGCACTTGAGGTAAACGGAGACGTTTCAGTCGCGTTTTGGCAGCACGATACAATTTTTGAACTCCTGCGTAACCTGCAGGATGGGAGGGATCGTAGTAAATGCTAGCTAAGACTTTTTCCATTTTTTTGTGTTGATTGGTGTCTTAATAAGGCACCCACTCTTGGAAGAGGCTACTCTTTTTCTCTTGGGGTATTTTCTTGGATTGCAAGGCTTTGCGTGTGCGGCCAGCAATAGGTGTCGAAGAGGAGGAGGATGTCTGAGCAGGGGATATCGGTTCTTGTTTCACTTCTGTCTTCACTTCTGTCTTCACTTTCTTTTTCTCTTGTGAGGAAGAAGGGATGGCCATCATCTTTTTAATCCATCCAATTCTGGAGGTAGGTGGTGTTGTTAACTTGCGTACTTTTTCTGGTGGAGTTTGAAACCCTTCTTCTTCTTCTTTTCCTTTTTCTGTCTTGGTCACGGGTACTGGTGGTACTGGTACTGGTGATGGTGCTGGACTTTTCATCAAGGTCTTAAAATCTTTTAGAGTGGGTAGAGCTGTTTCGTCTAAAGCTTTCTGGTGAAAGAGTTGCAATCGTTGCAAGAGTTGACCGTACTTTTGCGATTTTTCTGTTTCGGACAAATCTTGGCGATCCATCAAGGATTGCAATTCGTGTTGTAACTGGGACATTTCGCTCAAATTGGGATTGGGAGGTAAATGCGGGGTGCGTTGTTCTTGCCACCGATGGTATTCCATCCATCGTTTGTAAGGCACTAAAGCTAGTTTTCGTCCTTCCATGGGGTTGTCAGGGGTGAATTCTGAGATCTTGGGACTTCCGAAGGCCTTTTTATCTTGCTCCCATCAGTCCTCCCAACATGGTTCCCAAGACTCCTTTCAGTATGGGGCCTAACAAGAGAGGTAAAATGCCTCCACGTTGGACCAACATCTTCTTTTTTTGACGAATGGGAATTTTCTTTTGAACCATTTTCCGAAGAACGTGACGATGTTTTCCTAAGCATTGTTTCTGGTGTTTGGACAAAGGGATCGTGCCTTTCAAAACGTTCAAACAACATTCGCACACGGTATCGATGACCTCTTTGGAGGCCGTTTGAATGAGTTTTTTTCGTAGGGGTGGAGAAGCTTTGGACAGGACAGATAACAGGTCCCCATGTTTGGCTAAACGTGGTGGTAGTCCTTTTCTTTTCTTTCCTTGGGGTTTTCTGGAGGGTGACATCTTTGAGTCTTTAGGAGCACCTAAAAACACTGATACCCTACTCGGTCACAGGCCTTTTTTATACTGGAACGCGTCGCCACTGATTGTCTTTACGTTTTATCAGTTTGAGGACAGGCATGACACGTCGTGCAGGGGTACGTAACGGACTAAATCGAGCCAGTTCTTGCTTGGACAAATCCAGTAAACTTTGTAACATGCCCGATCTTTCTTGAACTTTGATTTTGGGAGAAGGTACTTTGTGAGCAGCAGCCACTGCCGCTAAATGGGAAGGTCCTGCCACTGGGGAAGTTCTTTTGGGGGTCATCAACGGAGAAGTTCTTGGTGTAATCAACGTCTCCAAGTACTCTTCAGTTCCTGGTGACATCAACGGAGAAGTGGACAAACGTGAGGCTGCCGGAGACGCTGTGGCAGGTCGTGGCTTGCGAGTGTAAGGTTGCGTCCTGGCCGAAGTGCCTCTCTTGCGACTAGTTTTCTTCTGTGGACTTTTCTTTTTCTGGGGACTTTTTCTCTGTTTCTTTTTCTGGGGGCTTCTTTTCTTTTTCCGGGGTGATGGTGGTGGTGTCTGGTAAGAGGAGGGTCCTGCCACTGGAGAAGTTCTTCTTGGGGACTTGGTCTTTTTCTTTTTCTTCTTGGGGCTTCGTTGAACTTTTGTCTTAGGGATAACTTTGGGGGCATTAGGATCCCATCTTAAGAGTAAGCGAATGATGACCCCTCCTAGAGTACCGCTCCCTCCAGGTTTCAAAATGATTTGTTTTTTGGTTTGAGTGTCGATGCGGGGATCGGCCAGTTGGACCAAAGCGACTTTGTTTCGATCGAAAAAGCGTTGGGTTTGATGAGGAATCTGAATGATTCCTTGGAGTAATTGACGTGCCGTCACCGTGAACCATCGTAAGACTTCTTTGAGACTAGCTTCTAAGACACGGGCTCGTGTTTGTGTATCTTTTTCTCGACTGATGCCATACAAGGCACGAATCAATTTGACGGGAAGATGCGACTGAAGGGACGTCATGTTCACACTGTGTGAGACAGACGAAAAAGGGTCTGAGGTTTTTATAGATTTTTTTCATGGGAGGAGTGAAATGAAGTCGAGGACGGAGACGTGTACAGGACAGGCCCTCCGTCTTGGCACCAGTGGTGAAACAAGTGGGTACGAAATCGCAAATCCTCGGGGGTCGTAGGTTTCAAATCGACGAGCAAATAGGCGTGTGGCGTTTGAGTGGCATCGTCGTACGCCTGAGTCAGCCAAGGCGTTCCTAACTGTTTGGCTAAGACTTGCACTTGCGATTTATCTCGAGGGCTTTTAAACAAGACCACGTAATGCGCATTGAGACTGATGGTGCGATGGGCTTTACTTTGTTGAAACAAATTTTGGGTGATGTAAACGACACTGGCATTACGGTGATGCCCTTTGCGCGTAAACCACAATTTAATTTCTTCTTCGTCTTCTCCTAACATGTCGTCGAAAATGACCAAATGGGTTAGACGGGAGTCAGAGACGATGCCGTCGTCTTCTTTAGGAATGCCTTCCACAAACACGATGGAATCGCCTTGACTTTCTCGCAAAAGGCTGTACGCCGATTGCCACTCTTTGTAACACCACACGATCCGTTGAGGGGGCCAATCGATCAAATGATGTTTATGCTCGATCAAACGTTTGACGAATTCGGTTTTGCCTGAACCGCTAGGTCCAGCAATGAGCATGTTAAAGGGATGGCGAAGATACAAAGCCTCCCAACTGGCACGATCTAAGTGTTCGTCGATGACTTTGACAGTAGAGGAAGAGGGAGCAGAGACAGCAGAGGCAGCCATGGTGTGAGAAATGTCACTTGTGACACGAAAAACAAACAAGACAAGAGTTTATATACTTTTTTCAGAACACGTTTATTGAATGTTTCAAATATGAACACGAAAGACAAAAATACATACAACCCAAATAGTGATGTACAGGAATATAAAACACAGCAAAGCGATCAAAGTGGAATATAAACAAGTGTCTGTACAACATGTTTTGGTTAACCAAGATGTCCTAGGGACAGTGTGTAATGTTCTTACAGTCTCTACATGAGGTATTGTCACACAAGTGTCCTCCCGGAATGACCTTTCAGGAATGTCCATGACAGTCCTGTCCTGAAGCGAGTGGTTGTTCTCGGTGACGGGTTCTTCTGGCACCGTCACTAACACAGGTTGAAAAGTAACTTTTTTCCTTGAACAACTCTTGTGCATACTGGGCCACTTCTTGGGTCCAAACCTCAAAACCCCCCTTTTTCCAGTCACGAACATCTGTCCAATGAGGGTGTAAGTCACAAGCTACACACACATCGTCATACACGTCTTGGGTAGCTAAAAGTTGACGAATCTTTTTTTCCTGTTGAGGTCGAGAAGTATCCAGATGAAACCGCAAGGCTTTGAGCAAAAGGAGTTTTTCGTGACCATTTAAGGCCATGGAGGTGGTAAGTACTGATCGTAAAGAGTCCACAAAGAATCGGCTGGTAAACGAAATCCCAAAAAACAAGTCACTAAGACACACACCACTTGTCGTCCCAAATTGAATGGATACAGTTCTTGTAATAATCGATGGTAATGATCCACGGTTTGAATATGGTCATTGAGTTCCTTCCACGGAATCTGTTGGATGACATGTGACATAAGTCGTGGCATGGCAGCCTGTTTTTATAGTCTCTTTGTTTCGGAAACAATACACGTACTTTCTAGCCAGAGATCTTCGTTCTCCAGTAGGGAATCTAAATCTTGCATACTGTAACCGAAACTTCAGAGTCCGTTTAGAAGTTTCCTCTTCCTCTAAGTAGATTCCACGTAAAATATGTTGATAATCCTTTAACTTGTCTTCCTCAATGTATTGCTGTAGGTGAATCTCGAAGTAACCAAAATAATGAACATTTCGATCATTCACTAACTCAAAGTGTTGAACAAGGTCTGACCACTGAAACAATTTCTGACGAATCAGTTCTCTTATACCATTCAGGTACCAGTGGTTAAAGATCTGGTGACGTAACGGATGCAATTGTTCTTTACGTTTGACTTGTATTTTCACCAGCTCTCGGTAAATGCGTTCTCTCAACTCCACAGGCAAAGCACGAATGTTCTCTAGCAAAGTATCCATGAATAGGTCATACTAAATCCTCTTTGGTCTGACACAAGAAATGTACTCTTTGCACAAACATGGTTTTACTTCAGTGTCGAACTTAAATCGTTGAGTCACTAATCTACACATTACAATTCGTTCAGAAGTTTCCTCTTTCACTAAGTTGACATTGTGTTCAAGATGTTGGTAATTCGTTAACTCTTCCTCTGGAATTCGATGCAGTACGTTTACAATGATGTAGGTAGAATCGTCCATACCAAACCAATCCTTTTTAAAACTAGAGGATCGTTGATCAATGTCTGTCCGATGGAACACTTTCAATTGAATCAATCCTTGTATAGCCTTCAGGTACCAGTGGTTCAAACACCGGTGACGTAACGGATGCAATTGTTCTTTACGTTTCACTTGTATTTTGACCAGCTCTCGGTAAATGCGTTCTCTCAACTCCACAGGCAAAGCACGAATGTTCTCTTGTAAAGTATCCATGAACAGATTATTATGGTAAGAAGTTACTTCAATGTCTCGGTCCCACTAAAGGTAAGTAATGACAATTCGGTGACCATCGAGCATGTTCAACGTAGGCCGAATCTTGCGGTTCCCAGTGGTGAAGTGACACACCGCAACTGAAGCACTTGACTTTATCTCCTTCGCCCAAGTAGAAAAATCCGGCTCTGGCTAATTCTTCGGGGGGTCGGTCCTCCCAGATACTTAGGCCATTTTCCTTTGAACGATTGAAGACGATTTTCAAAGTCGCAGTATTCCGACAAACGCACAGGGAACGAATATTCGTCTTTCACAGGTTCGTTTCGATGAGGGTTGGGTGACAGGAACAGGAGTTTGCTCAGGGCTGGATGACATCCGTAGGGAGGTAAACGTGAAGGTCGACATTCCCCTTTAAACCCGGTAAAATGTCTAAGAGGACGAGCGGCATCGCTTTCACATCCCTCAGGTTTGACACGCACAGCATCACTTTCCATGACAGGGGCAGTGAGAACAAAGTTCCCATGATGCTTTACGGCATCGCTCAGGTCACAACGTACAGCATCGGTCCCATCGCAAGGCTCACAATCGCACTCGTCTGCAAACTCCGTTACGCAATTACAATGGTAACCACATGGACAATCGCAGTTTCCTTCCGGACATTTTCTGTCGCAATGCCTGGGTCTTATCCATCCAATATTAGTCACACTAGATGAAGATACAACTTTTTTACAATCCCCAAACTGAAACGATGTCTTTTTCAAAGTATTCATCTTGTTCGCTCGGTCTTGGTAGTCCCAATGAACTATCGATCTTGCCTAGGGTTCCTTTTTATATACAGACCAATACCAACGTGACCGTACGGTAAGGTGAAATGATTGGGAAGTCGCACTCGCTTCTGGTACACGATTTGATAGACTTTTTCCAAGGGTCGACTGACGATGTGGTGAGTGGGTAAACGTACAATCTTGTTCGGTTGATAGGTGGTCACTTTAAAGTTTCCATCCTCTCCCGATTGCAAGGCTTCTTTCAATACCCCAAAGTTGACCACTCGACTGGTACGATAATTCAGAGTCAGTCCTTTCACTTTGCACGTCGTGTGCACTTCTCCTTGTTTGTCCCGGTATTCGTAGCCGTAATTTTTGGGACCACCACTGACGAAACTTAGAATCTTGTCGTCGGGATGCTCGTCTGTCCAGGCTCCTAAACGGTCTCCTTCGATGTTAGGGTGATGTTGAATCGGGTGATGGATGTAAATGCAACTGTCCGTGTCAAAGTACAGGACGCGTTCTTCTAACAGTTCTAAAGCTTCGTACAATTTTAAGCGAGCATGGGCTGTCACGTAAGCCGCAATGATGACATTTCCAAAAGGGTCGTCTTGTACAAAGTCCAGATCTTCTTCGTAATTGACCAAGATTAAATTCTCTCGAACGACGTCCACGTGTTTCATGTATTTGGTTTTGTCGTGAATCATCTGGAAGTAGCGGGAAGGTTCTGTCAAATATTCCGTCTTGGGTAAACACGGCCGTTGTGCCATTTTACCCCACAAGCAATTTAACATCACTTTGGCAAACGATCGCCTGCCTTCGTTTTTCTCGATGTGGTCTAAAGTGATGCCTTCTTGTTCGTAATATTTCTCTTTGAATTTTATTTGGTCTTCGGGAGTGTGACACCAGGAAGGATAGCCGCTGGCTTCTTGCTTCAGTTTCAAAAAGGCATCCACGTAGTCGGCGAAAATGCCTTTCTGAGTAGGGTCACCCTTGTGGTACTGTTGTGTCTTGGGAAAGTGGCAAATTTCGTATACTTCTAACAGTTCATATCCCATGTCCAGAGCTTTGAACAATTCTACGCTGACCCAGGTTCCCGTCAAGGCCCGTTCTTCCTGGGTGTGCTGACAAGGCTGGTCTTGGTTGCACGTTTCGGCACAAGTACGGCACAAGGGAAACATCAGTTTGCCTTGACAATGGTGAGGTAAGACGGGATGGTATAGGTTCGTGGGAGGCAAAACTTTGCACTTGATCAAGCCTTCGTATTGTCGAATGTTTTTCAGGTCGATGTGTTCCGTCAGCAATTGCGGGTGCCCTACAGGAAAGCGACAATATTTGCACACGTAGGGATACAGCGAACACACGTCCAAGTATTTGATTTCTTCTCCTTTCTCTTCCTCGGCTTGATACAGCAAACAGGTGGCATTGGTCCTTCCTCCGTACAAACTATCCCTCGGGTTCAGCGGGTCCATGAACTGGTAACTTTCCACGAGGCGTTTAAACTCGGGATCGGTTTTCAAACGGTGATCGTACTCGTGTTCCCACATTTCCACCACTTGGTATCCTTGCTGTTCTAACTTTAGGCGTCGCTGACAAGTGTCCTGGTACAAGTCTTCCATGGTTCGTTGCAAAAACTGATTTTTAGTGTCACGGTCAGGGTAACAGACGGGACATCCGTGAAATAAGCAACCGTTAAACTCGTACACGATCTTGGGGTTTTCTAAGTCCCAGCCATCGACCGAATACGTTCCGATGGTTTTTTCGCCCCCTCCGTTGCGGGCATGCTGAATCCACTTGTCTTCCTTGTCGCACAAGTAATGTAACCAACGTAGGGCTTTGACCGAGTATTGACGCTTGACAAAGTGGGTCGTTTGAGGGCTGATGACAGCCACGGTGTTTTCAGGCATGAATCGTTGTCGATACACTAGGGAACACGCTTTGGCAATAGTCCAAGCTTCTTTCAAAGGATCGACCCCTCCGTGTTCCATGAACAGTTCTCGAAATTTTCCACAGCAACGTCGTAAAATGTCCACGTCGGAACGACAATACTTTAGCATTTCTTCCTGAAAGTCGAAAGGGTCCGAGGCGTGAATCTGGTACCAAGCGTAGAAAGCTTCTCGTTGTTCGGTACGCATGTTGTCGGGGTCGTAATAGTGAGCCTCAGGTAAATGGGGTAGAACGGCGTGTTGATTGGCTTCCGTATTGAAAAAGTGTGGAAAGTACCCTTTAGCCATTTCTGTCATTCCAAACGTTTTAGGCATTCGACTCAAAGGCATGGCCAAATAGCTCATCGAATCTTTAAACTGTACTTGTCCCACTTGCATGAAAATGATTTTGGCTCCGTTCAAAGTCACTTTAGGACGCTCGGTGCCTTGTTCCGTATAGTATCTGAGAAGAAACTGTCCATCGTATCCGGAGAAATTGTGAGCCATCACCGTGGCATGGCGATGACAATCTCCGTAACGTTCGATGTCCTCTTGGCTCCACGTCTTGTCGACGGGGTCTAAGACCCATTGGGCAAGATCGGCTAACGTGTTTGGTCCCCGAAAGATTTTTTCACGCCCTCCGGGAATCTTGCTACAGTGAGGGCAATGACTGAAGATAGGTTCTTGAATGCACTTCTCGCACGCTCGATGAGCCACGCAGAAATTAGGAATGTGAATGCCAGTCTCTTGCATGCATTCGAAATCGAAAAAGATGAAATTGCCTTTCTTCTTGTGACCGTCCTCTTTCTCTGGTGGGGGTTGGTATTTTTGCACGTAACATTCGTGTTCCAAGTCCACGATGTGGTGACAAATGTGACATTTTTTCTTTCCTGAACATACGTGTGCCTTGGTATTATTGGTACGTATGCCTTGTCCACACGTAGGGCACAATCTCAGGAGTTGACAAGCGCATTTCTTCTGTGAACCTTGCGTCTTCAAATGTTGTTGGTAACAGGTAGGGCTGACAAACGTGCGCAGACAAGTGGAACAAGGCACTGGTTCTTCGCTCAGACAGGGTGGAGAGGCCAAACATCCTGAGCATTTCCATCCACAATGTTTGTGTTGCTCTCGATTATTATAACCATAGTCACATTTCTCACAGTAATAACCGTATCCCAGGAATCCGGTGATACTGGTAATGGTATCGAAATGGTCATCGTGATGATAAACATGAATGTATTTTCCGTCCTTAAAATCTTGGCCTCGAAACAATAGAGGCCCGCGCATTTCTTGAGGGTGCACTTTCAAGGTGTATCGTGGAGCTAGGACATCTTGCAATTTTTGCATCTCAGAAATGCCGCAGGGTGTGTCTTTGGGCAGTCCGGCTTGTTGTAACAGGAGTTCTGCTTCGTTTCGTTGTTTGGCTCGGTCGGAACGTTGAATAGTGTCCCAGGTTCTTTTCCATTCTACCGTGTTGTTCTTGTTGGCATAGGTTCGTCCCACCACGATGGCACGGGCTAAACACATCTGGTCTTGAGGGTTGTTAATTCGGACGAGACTCTTTTTGGTGTTGCGAAGGTCGTCCACCAATAACATCTTTTTGCGTCCAGTCCCTTGAGGAGGAGAGACGTGGGTCATGTCCAATGTGGCTTTTCCATCGGTGATGTCAAACTGATCATTAGATTGTTGTACGTGTTGAATCTTGTCCATGACTTTGGAAGCAGTTAATTCTGCAGGGGTGCTAAACTCGATCCAAACAGGGGATTTCAAACCGTCGTGTTGTATGGAAAGTCTCAAGCGATCGTCTTCTTTGGGTTGACATTGTCGCTTGAGTGAAGTGAGCAAAGAATCCCACACCTCGGTGATGAACACTTCTGCTTTCTCTAACGGTACGTCGGACTTGAAATCTTTAAACTTCACCGTGTATTTGTAAGCCGTAGTTCTAAATTTTCTAGAGGAGCGCTTTTCCGTCTCTCGAATGGAATAGTACTTTTCAGGGTTGACTAAGGGTGATGAACTTGGTTTAGAGGGTTCGGATTCTGGTTCACTCATGTCCTCTTCAAAATCACTGGCATGAATTTGTGCCAAGATTTCAGCCCTGGTACGAGGCGATAGATCACGTTTCTGCCTCTTACTTTCTTCTTCTTTCTTCTCGAATGAATGGGATCGTTTCATCTTGAAAGCAAAAAGTCAAATGACTCAAGTTCAAACACCATAAACTACTTTATAGTCATAGCAGACCAGCGTATATAAAAGGGTGTGTGTCTTGTCCTTTCACTATTCATTTCACTCTCAAGCCGAGCACAACGATGGAAGAGACTAACCAGATGGAACGTTTCGTCAGAGCTTTGCGAGGGGTCATTAGAAAATTCTCTTCAGACCAGCCGACGGACTACTCTCCTTCCTTTAGAGATAAAAGTCAAGATACTTGCTATATCTGTCAGAAGAAAGGGCATTGGTCTTCAGAGTGTCCAGACCGTCAAAAAAGAACAAAAACAGGGACTAAAAAAGACAAAAGTCAAGATACCTGTTATTATTGTCAAGAAAAAGGACATTGGTCTCCAGATTGCCCAAAAAAGAAACAAGAGGAGTCAGAAGAAAAGAGGAATTCTTCAGAAGAAGAGAGGGATTCTTCGAAAGAAGAGAGGGATTCTTTAGAGGAAGAAGAGGAAGAAAAAATACAATTCTATTTACAAGAGGCAAAGAAACAGGAGAAGAAGAAAAGAAGAAGGGAAGAAAATGAGGAAAAGACGGTGAAGAAATTCAAAAAACAGAGAGACTAAACAAGGAGAAAGAAGAATTTAATGAACTTTTAATTAAAGTGTTGTGTTGTGAATTGTGAATTGAATTGTAAAAAATGGAGAAAAGAATAAATGAATGATATAAGGTAAGTGTCTTTGAGTTTTGATTTTAAAATAAGAAGCTACACTCACGCACTCATACACAGACACGTACTATAAGGGTAACATGGGTGGGGTTTTTTTGAGTTAATGGCAAATTGAAATTGTATTTCTTTTCGAGAAATGTGGGTGGCCCTGAAAAGGGCCTTTTTTGGTGTAGGGGTGAGTTTAAGCAATCAACTTTAACTGCCTTATGCCTTTGCCACGGCCAAGGCCTACTTCTGGACTGCGTAATGTTGATGATGATTGGGTTGAAATCACTAAGGGTGGTACGGTAGGCTTAGTCACAGGGTTGACATGTTTGGCTCGGGAAGGTCGTATTCTCTTCGGTCGTGATAAAGAAGTCTGATACATTTGTTTCAGACTTCTTAACTCCGCTAAAATGTCCAACAGTACCGTGACCGTTTGATTTTCACCCTCTTGTTTCTTTGCTGCTACTTCTTCTTGCTGTTGCTGCTGTTGTTTTTTTCTTACCTCTTCTTCTTGTTGCTGTTGCTGTAGGAGAAAAGCCTGTTCCGCTTCCTTTTGTCGTTGTATAAATTTCTCCAATTCTTCTTTCTGTCTCTGTCTAAAATTCTCCACTTGCGGTAATGAAGAAGGTAACGAAGGTTCCGGAACAAATTCTTGCGAGGAGAGAAAATCCACAAAATCCCAATTCACCTCTTCTGAAAGTAAGTCCGGGTTCCCTTGGGCGGTCTCCCCTGCTGGTGCACCCCACTGGATCGTTTTCTGAGTTTCCGTCATGTTGAATCACTATCGCATAGATTGACTGCACACAAGCGCTAGCGAATCTATATTGACTACGTGACGTCACAGACTGCTCTCTTCGGATTGGATGCGGGCTGACTGAATTCTGTAACGTGTGTTCGGATTGGTGAATGAACTCAATCCGTTTCAATCCTTCCTGTCCCTATAAATAAGCGCCGTTCACTACATTGATTCACCTATTCTCGGAGCCTCAACATGTGGACCGACGTTGAATCTTCAACCCTTGTGTCAACAATGATGTTCAGGACGGACATGCTCATGTATGTCCGATCCAAGTGGACCGTTGTCTACAGGACCAACAGCAGTCTGTGGATAAGAAGAGTCTATATAGAGAGACAAGGTTGCCTCAAGAGGACTCTGATGTATGGCCCTGCTGTAAGACGAAGTTTGAGGAAAAGAAGATGTCGCAAATGCCCTTTATGTTAAGGGAATATTAACATAAACCCAAAGGCCCTTTTCAGGGCCACCCATATTTCTCGAAAAGAGATAGTCTTTGAATTGCCTACCCCTTTTTTTTAAAAAAATTTTTTTTAAAAAAATCCCATGTTAAATTCCCCTTGTCCGTAGATTGTCCCACGATTTATTGCCATGTTAAATTCCCCTTGTCCGTAGATTGTCCCACGATTTATTCCCATGTTAATTCCCCTTGTCCGTAATCTGACCCACGATTTTTCGCCATGTTAAATTTCCATTGTCCGTAATCTGACCCAGGGGTCCCTGTAATGCTAATTCCCATTGTCCGTAATGTATCCCCTATTACTACTAACCTGCTAGAACCTTCTCTATTTTTCAGATTCCGCTACAATCATGAAGTGCACAAACAACAAAACGAGCTGCTTCTTTTGGCGTCCCCGTCGGGCTTTCGTTGTTTTAACTGCACTATTGACTTTTTCTTTGGGCCTCATGGTGGTATACACAGAAGAATTATTTATAATATCACATTCACTCAGAAATGTTGGGCCAGAAAATTTAATCAGTCTTTTCCGAGACTTCGTCCATGATTTTCGGTTCCAGCAGGACCCGTTACTTGATTATATCCCTCCCTCTAAATGGATCAAGTAACGGAGACTCAATGTGACGGGAAAACTTAATCTCCTGGTCAAGGAGAAAGCATCGATGAAAGATCCGCGGCTGATAGACTTGATAAGAATGTACATCTAACCACCTTCGGACAAACCTTATGCCCTTAAGAACCCGAATACAACAGACTACTCATGTGGCCAGTCAACCTACATCAACAGCTTAATCATGAATTCAAAGGTAAGGCTATATTTTACCAATGAGGTTGCATTTCTTCTATAGTATATTCTGATGATATTTAACAGATTGTCCAATAATATCCCTAGTGTAGAATTTAGTGGCTATTGTGTGTGTATGTGTGTGTGTGTGTGTGAGAGAGAGAGAGAGAGAGAGAGAGAGAGAGAGAGTATCTGTAGCCAGTCACAGACCACTTCTCCTCCCACTTTTGGTGATATACCACTTATAGCAATTGCTCATAACCCCAAATGGAGCTCTGAAACCAGGAAAGAAATGGCATCTTACTGGATACGCCGCCCTAGAACATTAAAACCAAGCGGTTTAAACCAAGAAAACTAGAAAAAGACAGCCATTCCCAAATAAAATTACTTTTTTGCAGCCGGCATGTTATTCTTGTTTCAAAAATTATCTAAATTTGTTTATCAGTCACCCAGTAACCTATAATCACAACTATAACAATGAAATATCCGGGATATAACTTGCGCATACATACATTTACATCAAATAACAGATGTCGCTGTGGTTCATCAATTTCTAGGTCAACATAAAATATCTTTCAGCATCTGCAACAAGTCCTAGTCATGTAAAGTTTCATAAAGACGATGGTTTGTCTGTTTTATTTGTTTGTCTTGTCTATGTCTTGTATTTGACTTTGAAATAGACTCATTAGTCGAAAACGATGAGGCTAGCTAGATGCTAGTTTTGCACTGTTCGTAGTCAGTTTGTCACACACACACACGCTCAATATATATATATATATATATATATATATATATATATATATATATATATATATATTCATATCTATGAAGTAAGTAAACAATTAATACAATCTTGGGCAGGTCCGTTTGGAAAAGCATATCGGAGGATTACACCTACTGTTTCATTATGAATGTAATGTAGAATTTTATCTTCAAAATTATACATGCGCGCGTGTGTGTTTGTATGTGTGTAATGAACATTATAGATTAATAAACATTATTATAAAAGTAAATATTTCCCTTCTTATGTTTAGGAAAAGGGATTCTTCGTCGAAGCTGATGCATGGTTGGGCGAATATGCTTCTACGTCCCTTTTCTTTGAGAAGTCGCTTGGATGGAACGGATTGCTCGTTGAACCAGATCCTGTGAACTTCGAAAAACTCAAAGGACTTAACCGAAAAGCATTCCACATAAATGTCTGTCTCAGCACACATCCATTTCCAGCTCTGGTACAATCGCATGCATACAAATCTCTCTCTCTCTCTCTCTCTCTCTCTCTCTCTCTCTCTCTCTCTCTCGTCACCAGTTATCAAACATATATGTATGAATAAAAATCACATTTAATAAACTGGGCCTGCAAGACTTGGGGTTATTTTGAAAATCAATATTAGAAAACACTAAATGGCCTTTATATATGTCTATGCCGTAAAAGACGAATACCTTAAATAAAACAAAATTGAAAATTAATAGAGCAGCATGAATGGAGTACAGGTAATAACAGGTGATTTGAAATTATATTTATACATGTTTATTGATGTTTCAGAGACATAGTCAGCTGGGCCGAGTGACGTAGGCGTTAAGAATAAGATAATAGAGGAAACATTGTTTATATCCAAGTGTTTAATTATTTAGGGTTAAATTAGCAGTTGATTATCTAGCTGTCCCAGATATCTAAAAAGTTGACACTTTCTTCTAATACTATCCGATTCTCATTAATTAATCTAAACTAACATCACGGTGAGAATGAGAATGTGATAAATATATGACTAACACAGTAGTGGTAGATGTGTTCTAGAGTTACGGCTATGTTATTTGTGTATAAATGTTTTGTGTTGCATGTTTCACCAACCGTGTATTTTGAAACGCAACATAAGTGACAATTTTGTTAATACAAGATAAGAGACCTTGTCAGATAAATTCGCAAATACGTCATTGCAGTTCAATCATCAAATGTCAGATAACTCTAGAAATATGCATTCAAGTCTAAATCATGGCCTATCAGGTAGTGAATATCACTTTTTCATTATTTTACCATTTGTGCGTCAGAGATGATGGAATTATCATTTGATCCCCATTTCTGATACCGAGCTATGTTGTTTTCTCATTCTGACTTCCCCTTCTGAAAGCAAGTGTATTTTTCATTCACAGTCTTGCTTCCTTTGGGAAAATACGGAAATACGTCGTTAAGTCTAAATCATAAGATGTTTTAGATAGTAAACGTGATACTAATGGTAATAGGTCTAATAGGAAACAATGGGACTCACGGATATGTCTGATAGGAAACAATGGGACTCACGGATATGTCGGATAGGAAATACGTCATTAGGAGTAAATCTAATCATGTGTCTGGAAAAAAATACGTTTCTAAATCAGAATAATAATTATCAGATACGAAATACGTCATTGTGGGTAAATCTAAATACGTCCCTGGAAAGAGATACCTCTTTAAGTCAGACTGATACTAATTATCAGGTAAGAAATACGTCAGTAAGGGTTAATCTAAATGTGTGACCATAAAGAAATACATCTCTAGGACAGAATGATAATAATTATCAGATAGTAAATATTTCATTGAAGGTAAATCTAAATATGTTTACAGAAGGTGATGATGATGAAGTCAGAATGATGATAAATATCAGATAGAAAATACGTCATTAAAGGTAAATCTAAGCATGTGCCCGGAAAGATAATTATCAGATAGGAATACGTCATTAAAGGTAAATCTAAGCATGTGCCCGGGAAGATAATTATCAGATAGGAATACGTCATAATGGGTAAATCTAAATACGTCCCCGGAAAGAAATACATGTGTAAGTCAAAATGATAATAATTATCAGATAGAAAATACGATGCTAATTCCGTAATAGATGTGTTAGATAGTATATACGTCATTATGTGTGCATCATTGGACGTGTTAGAAAATGCTACATCGAGTCTGCATTGTACGATGTGTCAGGCAGGAAATGTGTGATCAAGTCTGCATTGTACGATGTGTCAGACAGGAAATGTGTGATCAAGTCTGCATTGTACGATGTGTCAGGCAGGAAATGTGTCATCAAGTCTGCGTTGTACGATGTGGCAGGAAATATGTCATTAAGTCTGCATTGCACGATGTGGCAGGCAGGAAATGTGTCATCAGGTCTACATTGTACGATGTGTCAGGCAGGAAATGTGTGATCAAGTCTGCATTATAAGATTTACCAGATAGGAAATGTGTCATCAAGTCTGCATTGTACGATGTGTCAGGCAGGAAATGTGTGATCAAGTCTGCATTATAAGATTTACCAGATAGGAAATGTGTCATCAAGTCTGCATTGTACGATGTGTCAGGCAGGAAATGTGTGATCAAGTCTGCATTGTACGATGTGTCAGACAGGAAATGTGTGATCAAGTCTGCATTGTACGATGTGTCAGGCAGGAAATGTGTCATCAAGTCTGCGTTGTACGATGTGGCAGGAAATATGTCATTAAGTCTGCATTGCACGATGTGGCAGGCAGGAAATGTGTCATCAGGTCTACATTGTACGATGTGTCAGGCAGGAAATGTGTGATCAAGTCTGCATTATAAGATTTACCAGATAGGAAATGTGTCATCAAGTCTGCATTGTACGATGTGTCAGGCAGGAAATGTGTGATCAAGTCTGAATTATAAGATTTACCAGATAGGAAATGCGTCATCGAGTCGGCTTTGTAAGATGTGTGAGATAAGAAATACATTACTATGATGGAATGATAATATGCCAGATATGAACTGCGTCACCAGGCAAAAGCCATAGGATGTTTCAGATAAGAAATTGTGTGGAAATTAAATTGGTAACAAATAGACGGACGGAGGAACAAGATTACAACGCACAACGCCCCGTATTATATCGAACGACAACACGAAATATATTTAGCAAGAATTTTATAGTGTATAGGTTCTTGAAGGAAGGAACTGAAATAACAGCTAAAAAGACAGTTTGATTTTAGATAGCCTTAGATTTAAATGAAAGTTTAGATAACAACTAGTAAACATTGGTTTAGTGACTAATGGTTAAAATAAACTATGCAGAATTGGATAGATTGTAAAACGTTATTCGTAAAGTATTGATTCAAATATGTCAGATGACGATTACCAATATTTTAAAGATGCCTCAGAAGAGTTTAAACTTCAAAAACCATTACTGATTTGTTCCATGATAGACGCTATGATGCTATGCGACATTTTTGAGGGACCACATTGGTGGTCTAGTGGTTTGAGCGACTGCCTTGGATGCGGGAGGTCGTGGGTTTGATTCGCAGTCGAGTCATACCAAAGACTTACAAAAATAATACTAACAGCTGCCTCGCTTGGCGCTCAGCAGTGTTAGGACTGGTCGACCTGGTGTCAGTATAATGTGACTGGGTGGGACATCATGCTACATGTCTGCGGCACGATGCCCCAGTGCTAGAAATCACTATAAACTGTCAAACTGCAGACATGGTACCGATATGACTGAAAAATTGTTAAAGCAACGTTAAAAATCCAAATCACATACAAACACACACGAACACACACATTTTTGAGGGCTTTGGAATGTCTGAATGATTATTACATAATAGACCCTGATCGAATTCCTCAAAACCATCTGATAGTAAAACCACCAGGTGTAGATCTATAGTTTTTAACATTTTGATAAATGAGAGTGGGTTAGGAGGATGAATTAGCTTGTCATGATATAGATATGCCAAAGCAAATTATGAATATTTCTTAATGAACTGCAAAGTCGGATTGTAACTTCAGTACACGTGCAATGTACCGTAACGTCCACACCCAGGTTTAATTTCTAACGCAAACTCACTTACATTTAGAAAGTTGATTCCTGTTTCAAGATTTCAGCAATCCTTAAATTGAAAACTTGAATTGCTTGCAAGATATTGATGTGGTGTATAGAATGTCGTCTGATTGGAGACGAAGTCACCATTAGAAATTATCCCTATTATAGTATGTGCTACTTATGTGTCAAGAAACTATATATCTATCCAAGTATATAGACACTCTTACGCTTTCTTAACGTGTTATATTTGTAAATAAATACGTTAATGTAACATATTTTATCCGTTCTTTTACTATGCTCAGCAGCAGGGGGGGCGAATCGGACATTTTGTCCAATCGTCATTTGGTTTAATTAATACTTTCTGCACTCAGCGGATCCGGTGTCGTCAGCGCCCGGTAAAAGAAAACGACGTCGTCGTCGGGGGTGGGGTGGGTGGGTGGGGGTCCAATCGTCATTTGGTTTAATTAATACTTTCTGCACTCAGCGATCCCAGTGTCGTCAGCGTCCGGTAAAAAAGCGCGACGACCGCGTTGATGTCATTGCCCCCCCCCCCCCTGCTGCTAAGGGGCTATTTACAATGATCTTACAAACAGAGTGATTACTAACTCCTCCTCTTGTAGATCAATTAGGTTATTTGACTGATCGGTAAGTCTAAAATTAATTCTTGTTATAAACCGATTATGGCATCGCATATAGACCGGATTAATCGGGCTCTCAACGATTAAGAATCCGGGAGGGGCTGTTGGTGAAAATGAATAAAGGATATACCCCTGTTGAGCTTGATTTGATTGCTTGGTATCTACCTGGTAACTCTCTTCGATAACATCGCACACTAGATTGATTGCTATCACCGATGCGATATTTACGTTGTATGGAGCAATATGTCTACCACCATCTCCGTTATCGTGTTTGAGGATAGTTGATGGACCGAGAAAATCATTAAGAGACTTTCTTAGTTCTGGCGCGTTGTATCCTGGAAACTTAAAATCAGGTAAATCGGCTTCTGTGATATTATACTCGGTTAGGAATTTTTGTTTATTATCATCGCTGTTAGCGGATATTGTTTTAACGATTCGCTCATTAATATATTCCATGTCTGATATGAGTTGATTTAACACCTCAACGTGTTTTCGTGCTTTTGTTTTCCGTAGTTGTTTTAGTTGAAATTGGTAATCATGATTAATCTCGATAAAAGTACTAGCGATATCATTTAAATTAACTGTGACCACTGCGGACGATTCAGGAGTTTCCTTATACGGAAAATACCATTGCATGGTATTCCTGTCTTGAAATATAAACCTGCTGGGTAATAACGTGTTTTTCATAATAGACAAATCATCTTGATAACTGGTATTAATTTCATGATACGATTGCGCATTCGTGTGCAAGTCCGCGGGGATTTCATGAGGTGGATTCTCGGGCCAACCTAGTATGGTTCTTATTGAACTGTTATAAATATCAACCATATACCCCGGTGTGCTTATTTCAATCGTCGACGATAACGTCGGTTCATGAACCGTAATAGCGATTTTTGATTCTTTTCCTGTGATCGATTTTATCCTGCGTTGAAATTCTTTATTGATTTGGTCTACTTGGTATGACCCAGTTGGTATTGTAACCTCCTTCCAGTCTGGGGTCCCATTGGGTTTATTTGTCCATGCAAAAACCAGCGAGTTATTAGGTTGTTGTCCGTTAAATGCTTCCGCTCGGATATTAGGCCAACTGTGATATACTCGCAATTTTGCCAGCGCTATTTCCTTCACTGGAATCGGAGAAGGGAAGTTTACACTGAATTCTGGCTTCGTTGATGTTATCGATATCATACTTGTTTGTACCGGAGTGGTGTTCTCCGCGATCCGTTGAAGTAATTGAAACCCTTCGGGGTTCAGCGACATTATTATTATTCGCTGTTTCTAGTGTTTAATTTCAACACCGAATATTAACAACCTGCTTGTTTTCAGGAGAATGTTTTGAGCCCATTGAAGTGGTTTCAGCGACGTGGTTTCCAGCTTCCAGTTGAAAATCCTCGATTTTTGACATCGCGGAGTCATACAACTGGACCATCGTGGAGAATTCAACATCGGATATAAACGAATTATCTATCGCCAACGAGATCAACCCGGATAATTTCGAGTACGCGTCGGATACTATTTGATGTTTTACTGTATACTCGTTGAGTTTTTTTCTGAGAACACGATGATATCTTTCTAGTGATTGCGTTGGCGACTCCAGCAATTGTTGTCGCCGCGGAGATAGCGATTGGAACAGCGATCGGGGCCATCATGGTCACCGTGGATAAAATAACACCGGTACCGGCTACTATACCTGACACCGAGTACACGACCGCGTCGATGGCGGTTATTTTTCGACGGTATTTTTTTTATTTTTACACGGTATTGTTCGGAAAGCGTTTTCAAATTCGCGGAGAATTCTTTTACGGTATTGAATCGATATTGATGTGACGTCGGTGATACCTCTGATTCAATTACCTTGGTGGTCATTTTTATTTTAAAAGAGCTAGTGTTTTTAATTACTTAGATCCGCTACAAATTCCACATACCATGTAATGTTTGCCCTGGTTAAAATTCTATCAACGGCTCTAATTGTAAACGGTTCAGTTGCGTCCTTGTCTATAATTGTTGATATTGTATTGTTAAACCCGAATGAACTCGACGATGATATATTAAACTGCATCATTGAAACCAGTGTCAATCGATAAATGCCCTTAACAGTTGCGGTAATATTTACTATATTCTGTGTAGGACTCCAGATAAATGATCCATGCCGAATCGTGTATACTGTGTTGATGGTGTTCTCATGAGGGATTTTTATTTTTGTCATTTCCGGTAGTCTGTCTTTGATATCTGTAACATCAGCTCTGATTGTTCCTATTTCCTGTGTATGCGCGTCTATATTCCCCTTAATCGCTGCAACATTAGTTTTGATTGTTTCTATTTCCTGTGTATTCTCGGTCATACTTTTTTTGTTCGCTGCAACATCAAGTTTGATTGTTCCTATTTCATATGTATGCACGTCTATACCTTTTTTGTTCGCTGCAACATCAGTTTTGATTATTCCTATTCCCCGCCAATACGCGTCTACATTTTTTTTGTTCGCTTCAATATCAGTTTTGATTGTTCCTATTTCCTGTTTATGCGCGTCTACACTCCTTTTGTTCGCTTCAATATCAGTTTTGATTATTTCTATGTCCTGTGTATGCGCGTCTACATTATTTATGATCGTTGCAACATCAGTTTTGATTGTTTCTATTCTTCGTCCATGCGCGTCTACATTATTTATGATCGTTGCAACATTAGCGCCGATTATTTCTATTTCCCGTTCATGCACGTCTACACTCCTTTTGTTCGTTGCAACATCAGTTTTAATTGTTTCTATTTCCTGTCCATACGCAGTGATATCATTTATAGTTATTGTAATTTCATCCGGTTTGACATTTTTTCTACCAAAGAATTTATCAACGGCGTCATCAACCCTGTTAATATTTTTTCGTAACGAGGTAAATTGGCCCGACAGCGTTGTAAACTCCAAAATACTATTTTTTATCCCTACAAGATTCGGTTCGGTCACCGTCGGGGTCCCAAAAAAACTAGCAGTAGTGAGTTGTATACCGGTGATAGACTTTTGTATCCCCTCGAACTGATTTGCTTGCGTGTTAAATTTATCATAGAAATTTTTTAACGAATTCGACATGGATATATAATTGTCGCCCAGTGTATTTATTTTTCCATTTATCGTCAAGATGGATTCACCTGATTTAAGTCGTCCGTCGCCGGTATATAGCGCGATAGTGTTCTCGGCGGCATTACGCTGTCGTGTTAAAACGTCATCCAGCGACACATTACTGGATTTTAATTTACCCTGACGATCTTGAAATACAACTATTTCGCCCGGGTCAACACTGGTAAGATTTAACGTATCAGCGATTTCATCCTCGATTAGTTTTTTTATGTCATCGGTGGCGAGCGTTTCCGTGGATTCTTTCAGCGCCGAAACCGGTCGTCCCCAGATATCAATCATTATTATTGTAAAAAAAAACAGTGTTTTTAATTAACCCGCCGGGCCTCTACGACCCCACTAGTGCATTCGTTTACAACCACATGAGGTGGTTTCCGCGATGATGAAATCTCCGCGAGTACGTTCAATACCTCACGGCCGCATATCGGTGGGTCACTTAATTTCTGTGTTGGCAGCGTGGAATAAAAAACCGGGGCTGAACACGCCCGGATATACCGCATGAACTCGTTTGGCGGGGCTAACCCGTATGAATCAAAATAGACGATCGCACGCGGATCAATCGCGTATGCAACCCAATGAGTTCCCGCTCCGGAGGATTTATCGAGGTTAATTATACCGGTTTCAATATTCCTTGGTTTTGTCGGTAATTGATCCCTCATAAAAACACCTCTGAAGTTTTTTTATCGCTAACGCGTTTGCGGCATCTATTAAATCAAAATTAGACATAGGAGTCATTGACTCTTGCGTTAATAAACGGTTCCCGGTAGTCTTAGACCCTTCCCCGAGTACCATGAATACGGGGTTCCCGGTAGTCTTAGACCCTTTCCGGCTACGGGTCGTCCTCGTTTCTTTTTTTTATAGCCTTTCCCGGTTGCCTTCTTCAATGCCATTCCCGCCGCGGTACGAACGGCTCCTAACGCCGCCGCCTTCGCCACTGCTGGGGCCGCCGCGGCAATCAACGCTGGAATCGCAGCTAACAGCGGAAATATCCCACCGGTCCTTTCCATGTTTTTAATCGCTGCGGCCGAAAAATCTATTTGAACACCCTTTTTATTCCTCATCGCATCATTGAAATGTTTTATTTGACGCGCCGTTAACGATATCTTATGATTACCACCTGCCATCTGTGACGGCTTCAGCGTTATTGTGGTTCCACATTGTTTAGCCGACTTTGATCGTAATTTCTTGACTTGACCATCGGTCAACTCTACACCGACAACACGACATTTTTATTGTAAACGCGTTTATGTTTTCAATTACTTGTTTTCCACTGGTGCATCAACGATTCTCATTCGTCCACCAACACCTTCCAACAGCATTGATTTATCGCTGAGAATGACAGCAACCGCTCTATAATCAACACCACCCGGGGCTATACGAGCTCGGAAGTGTATATCAACGACGGACTGTCTCGTTAAATCAAGATGTTCCAGCGAAAAGTAATAAATCGGATACAGGTTTTTAAAATCAAGTTGTGATATTTGCAAACCGGTGTCAACGTTTTGATCACGACCCATATATGACAGCAATCGATGGTACACACGTGCGACATGGTTGTCGCCGTAATTAAGCTGTATATCCTCGGATGGTTCCTGTTGTCCGTTTATTCTCAGCGAAACATCCCTGACTCCTAATTGATCAAATATCATATGGCTGCGTTCTTGATTGCCCAATCGATCCCTATTCTGTAGCGCTATAAATATATGACGCGGGGCTGAAACGCCTTGTTTTGATGCCAGGTGCCATGTAAATGTATCAGCGACATTATCCTACATGATGCTAAATCAGTTGTTACCGCTAGCCAACTCAACAACGATTTTCCCCCCTGTTCCATAAATGATAACAATCGTGCTTCCGTGGTAACTGATGGAGTCAACACCGGCATCCACAATGCTATTTTAGTTAAAACGACTTTACCGTTAGTGACGCCAGCAGCACGCCATATTGCATTGTTATCATCGCCCCTTCGCGTTAGAGCGATTGTATGCTTAGCCCCATAGATAACTTTTCTGACATTTCTACAAAATCCGAATATGTGATGGAGTGGAATCGCGCATGAAAACTGTCGGCGTTGTCCTTGTAATGTTGCTACTCGTGTTGCAAACCCTAGATTAAAATTATCGTTAGTACTTTTTATAATAGTAAAATCAGCCTGGTCTTGCTCTGCGGTCTGGATTGGCTGCTTCAGCTTGATTAGCAACTGAAGTATCTTGTGGTGTCAGCACGTTAATGTACTGAATATGATCAGCGTTATTAGTGGTATCCTTTGCGAACATCATAGATGGGCCCGCCGATCTTGTATAATCATCCGAGTATCTTGCTAACCCAATTATCGTCGTTGCAACATCAACCTCGCGTTCTATTGATTCAATTTCTCGCCCGTCAATAAGATATCTGGCACTCTCAAATAACGCCATGATACCGTTGTTGACGAAGCCAACTCGAACACGAGGGTCATCTGCGTATGGTGTATTAGCGGCAACATTTGTCACGAGTTCTCCCTCAATTTCGATAAACGCTTCACACGGCAAAAAGTATTTACTGGTATCTTGGACTTGAAGTTCAATTCGCGATCGTAGGTCGGCTTGTGGTGGTTGATAGGAATAAAATTGATAATCACGGACAGAATCATCCCTGCGCACTGGGGCGTCCATATCAAACGCGGGATCAGCGGTTCGCGCAAACATTTTATTATTTATCATGTTGATGTTTTCAATTGCAATTCATCAACGTCGTTTTCGTCGTAAATTCTTTAAATTTTGTTTAAGGCCACTTCCCGCTATCGCGTTCATGAGCGCGTTGGTTGTTGCATCGGTGGATGGCTTTGCCGCCAACGACTCTAGTTTTTCTTCCACGGCGTTATTTATTACTTTACTGACATTTGCAGGCATCACTATCGTTGATGGCATCACCGGTGGTTTCTGTTTTCTTTTTCTCACCAACGATGCTAGTTTATTTCGTGCGGCAGAAAACGCCCTTCCGGCAACATCTCCAATAGCACTAATACCCCTATCACGAATAACATCAATAGCCTTCATTCCTAATTGTTTGGCTAACGGCGCCACTTTTGGAGCCATTCTTGTAAATAACCCCGCAATGGTGCTACCGAGACCGTCTCCGTACCACGCGCGGTATACAGGCAATCGTGAGTTTACCACGTAGACGCTGACTGGTTTATCATGGTTGTAGTGTATAATCATCTTTATTATAAAAACACCAGTGTTTTCCAATTAGTGATTGGTCAATCGCTGTAATGACCGTGGTCATCAAAACCGTCCACGAGTTCGTCTATGAGCGTTCGATATACATTAATGTCCATGATACCACCGGCAAATAACCGCCTGCAAATATCAGCGGCCTCATTGATTATTTCCGGAGAGTTATTTCCGGCTCGTTTTCCTCCGATTAGTACTTCCAGCCGTGATATATCACTGAGAACATTACCAGGACAAGTAACGTCTTTACCAACAGAGTATCCTTTTCCTTTTTTTGGTTTCCTACTTTTAACATTCTCGAGGAATGCTTTGTAATCGGTATCACCACGACGTGATAATTCGTCTTTATATCTACTTGCTAAATACACTATTCTTGTCCATTTTTCCACCGAATTTACATTTTTCTCGTAGCCGCTATTGACATGCTCATCTCGTGTGCCCTTAGCAAAATTTGTAACAGTAAAATTAACTAATTCTTCATCGTCAAGATTTCTGATTGTGTCTATTGTGCTCTTTTTAAGTACATTACGGGGTATATTCCCCTCTTTCTGTATTTCTTCCGGTATTTCTTCCGGTATTTCTTCTTCTGGTTCTCTTGCGGTGGCGCCTAGTTCTTCTTCATCGGCCATTGTAACATAAAGTTCTTGTGGGTCCGTTATAGCGAGTGGTGGCGGCCTCTCCCTCCGTTGGTGTGTTGTAGCAACCGCTATTTTCGCAGGAAGTGTTTCCAGAGACTCTTTTGTTTGCTCGGTCTGAGCCGCTATCTTTTCAAGCGCACCGAGGACGGGCACAGTTGCACTCGTTATCGGAGCAAAGAGTTGTTCACTTCCAACAGCAAAATCAGTTTGTAGTTGTTGCCGCGTTTGAAGTTGTTTTCGGACCCTGTCTCGTAACGGTATAAACTTTTTAAGCGCTGCTAGCCGCTCTCTGGCTAGCCGAGTAGTAAGTGATTCGCCTACCATTATTGCAAATTGCTCCGTAATTTCTAATTTCCCTGTGGCAGCGTCAGACGCACGTTACCACGACCTATCGGGGGAAAAAAAATGTATACAACGTAAAAATTCACTTCCGTACGCTACATGCCATTAAATTGGGGGCTCCACGGAGTTTTCGTCTATAATCCTTCTAATGTTTTTGATCTTACTAGAAATCTCCCGCCGTCGTTCATAAACACGTCCGAGTTTTTTTCGTATTATTTCAACGGTAGTAAACAATCCAATAAATGCATTTACGTCATTGCCATACAGGTTTTCATTGATCGTATATTGTAATCGCTTTATAAAAGAATACTCACGTGGCAAGGTATGTCGACCTTTCTTTGATTGCTCGTTAATAATTTCATAATCGGACGATATTTTTTGGTTATCAAGCTTATCAGATAATACAATTCCTTGATTTTTTAATTTTGAAATTTCAGTTAAAATGTTATTGATGTCTTCGATATTCATATTCTTATAAACATCTTTATTTCTAATATAAAAAAAATGAACGGCACACCCGTTTGGCAACCCCGCTGGCGCCCTATGACGTCAGAGGGGCCCATCGGTTACATTCACATCTTGGAACCCCTTGGGTGCCTTCGCATCCATCTGAGCCCAAGGGAACCCCGAAACATACATCTCCGGGAGGGAGGCCTAGGGTGACAAACGTCATCGTAGACCGCACAAACACAAACAAACGTGGGACAGCACAAACATAAAACGGCGGGGCGGAACTCTACGGCCGATTCGACCAATCAAAAGCAACCCAATTAAATTAACCCGGTTGCATGATTGTGAATAAAAGACAACCACACGCCCGGGTCAAGTGCGTGGGTTAGTTTTGATTGATCGAATCGGTTTTCGAAAGCCCCAGGCTTATAACGAGTCGTCTTATATATAAGGTGACTAATACAACCGCGTCAGTCACAAGGTGTGTGTTAATAATCCTTGAATACTTATTAATGGTGTTTCACAGCATTTAAATGAAACCAAATATTTGAATAAAACATTAAAAAAAAAGAATACAGCTGTTAGATAACAGCGTGTATTTCATTAGTTTTCATCGTAAAATGATTAATTAATCGTAACATTAATTGGACTTCAAGGGACGTAACTCTTGTCACAAAACGAGTTATCTCCCTTTAATGTTATATATATGAAAATCGAATTCTGTGACCCGTCTTTTTTGAGATCGCTGTTTGATATACTCGTTCTGCTACTTTTCGTACTGAGGCTCTACAAATATCGAAATATTTTCCTGCCTCGTTCATCGACTGAAATATATTTTCCTCGTGCGTTGATGTATCAAACGATTTGACCCCCTTGCTTGCTTTGAAAACTTACCAGTTTGGCCTTTTTTATTATTTTCACTCTGAGAGATGGCTTGCAGATTACACAGTCTGTTATTTTGAGGACATCCATCAATGTGATCAATAACAAGACCGTCGTTGATCAATCCGTTAAACGCTTCATAGATTATTCTATGAACGTAATAGCTTTTTTTCCCGGCACCAAACATCAAATACCCCTGATTATTTACGGTACCAACCGGCTTCTTCAGTCTGCGGTTTCTAACAACGCCGTCGCGAGATGCCTCGTAATTAACGAGCACAGGATGCGGCTGAAATTCTTGGTTCATTTGTATAATAATACTACTTGTCTAATTCATTATTTGGTTTAATTATAAACCTTTCAATGTAGTCCTGAGGAGTTTTGATGATTTTGTCCTTGACGGAGTCAAGGACGGAGTCAATGACGGCGTTTTTTATTCGCTTGTCATAATAGCGTTTTAGTTCCCTGTATCGTTTGCCGCCACAATAGATACACAACTGTGATTTTCCTCTTACACCAACGTGGCAAACCAAGCACGGTAGGGGGCCAAGAGAACCATTACGAACGCTTTGTAAATGATGCCCGCAGAATTCACCTCTACATGATTTATTGCACGGGGTTGTCGACCCAATCATCAACCATTTGCAGTGATTCATTATACTATATTCTTTCATTTAAATACTTGTTTTAATTATATGGAGGAGGAGTTCGAGAGATTAGCAGCAATTAAGCCCTGGAAAAATATTAGGTTTAATCTCGATAGAGTCCTCAAGGACGCACCAAAAGCGTTAATAAACGATAGAACCCTGTTAAATAAAATCCGTGATTGTATCAATGAATTCAAGCGTGATGGTGCATCTCATAGTTGGTCAACATTTCGAATTGATGGTGTTGTTGATGCTACCATGAACGACAACCGCGCAGCAACGATAATATCACACCTTGACGGTAAAAAGTATTTCTTCAGAGTAAAATTCATTGTCCGGGTGGAATCAGGTAATTGGATCATACGTGATAAATTTGAACCGGTTCTCAGCGACAAGAAATCAGTCATTGTTAGCCGCGACTCCAAGCCAGGGCTGTTAACCGGAATTGACAGACCATACTATGAACGAGCGTATCCTGAAACAGCAGTTGTTTATGGAATATACCCGTTAAATAAGAAACCTAATATCGGAAAACTAGCGCCGATGAAACAGTCAACGGGGATAAATTGTGTAGCAGAACGAGTAATAGAGCATTTTACAAATGCGTGTCGAGGAAATAAACTGACTGATTTACGACGTAGCAAAATAAACCAATGGGAGGAGACAGTGCGCGAGCGAGGAGCAACCATCAGCGACATAGCGAGATTAGAAACGTCGTTGAGATTTCCAATAACCGTTACAACGATAACCGGTGAAGTATTATACGAATCAAAGTATAAATCAAAGGGAGCCCCAATCAAAATTATTGATCATAACGAACACGCGTGGACGCCCGCGGTCACAATATTTCCACGGGATAGAACAGTAAAGTATATCCCGGGGGAATTCCTGGGAGAGGATGGTTTTCTCGCGGAGAGGAAACTATTTGATGCTATTGCTTGTTTGTGTAAAAACGACCCTGTGTCAGTGTGGTTACTTCGCAGCGCTGAAAACGATGCGGATACCTTTGATCAGTTTGTAAGACCAAACGGTGAATTATATCGCACTGAAGCGTTTCACAACAAGATGAAAAAAACCGCCATGGAATTTGAAGAGCATGATGAACAACTGCTAACAAATTGTTTTACGATTCCATCGGTTGCGGCTCATGTTGCAGCAAGGAAAAATGCGTGGAGACCAACGCGCAAGGAATTTCTACCGGATGTACAATCCAGTTGTTTGGAATACTATCATGGTGGACTATGGAACACTGAATACAACCGCGACGCTATGATTTCCGTTGATATGGTTGCCTGTTATCCAGCGAATTTTCTCGGGTATGGATCCGCCGCTGAGTACTTTAAACGATTTGGACACCCCAGACATGAAATGACTCGTGTTGCTATTAATGGACCACTGCCTGATTTTGATTTAACCGGATTCGCTCGCATAGTATCATTTGAATTCGCGGCAGGACTTCATCGCTGTTGTTATATTTGGATTGGTAGACACATGACTGAAAAGAAGTGGCTGTCAATAGCGCTGTTACGGTTTATGATTGATTGTAGCATGCTTGTATCGTTGATTGTCAGTGACGCGATTATATCATACCGGGCGCAGACTGAAGTCTGGTTACCAGAACCAGAGCGTCTAGATAGCATAATTGACGAATCCAGAAAACACATTGATGCCGACGAGGAATATATCATCGAATGGCCCAAAAAGATATTCAACCAACGAAACCGCGAGGCAAAAGATCTCGGTAGAAGAATAATTGGTAAGTTCACACAAGGTGGAAAAAACTGCGACTACAAACGATATTGCTCACGGTTGATTATAGATGACGCAGAATATGATTTCGTAATCAAGGACGCAGTGGCAAAAAATAGATACATGAACTGCAAAACAGCTTTCTTGTCCAATGGAACAAGGTTGGGTACAGTTGTTACCTACAGCGATGGAGACAGCCCGGCATATCCACATTTGAGGGCGTCTATGCTGGGTTACGCCGCTATCAATTTATTCTCGATGATAAATAGATTTCCCGACACCGCGGTTAGAGTTGCGATTGATTCATTTTACATAGACGTAAAGTATAAGGGAAACATAGCCGAGTTTACTAGTCCAGACGAGAGTTAGGGTATATGGAGAATTAAAAATGAAATACGACGCGATTATTCCCCGTCAACAGATGTCACCGTTGAAAATAATTACTTACGCGGTGATAATCTATCAAAATGGTCTAATGCACCACCGTGTTCTGATCCAATTTGTAGATATAAAACAGTTTTTTAAGCGGCTGTGGCGGGTCGGGAAAAACGACTCGGGCAATTGAATTATTTCGAACGCGGGCAAGTATAATCGTGCTTACACCGACCCATAGACTAGCGCGAGAGATAAAACAACGAAATGTTGACGCCGTTACTTATCACAGCTTTTTTCGATACAGCGGCGGTGAGTGGACTCCTGATCGAATGGGGGAAAAATTTATTCCTGAGGTTATCATCTGGGATGAGATATGTACTGTTTCGTTAGATGTTTTACAAATGTTTCTTGAGTGGTTGCTGCGCGCGAATACAGCGGTGATAATGTGCGGAGATCATGGCCAACCACCACCATTTGTCGGCGAGGGTCCACATGATTGGTTAAAGGGTTTTGTGGACTATTATGAAGAAACCGATACTGATTACCGAGCGCTTGATGAACAACTGCGCGAGGTTAAAAAATTAATCAGATTACAGCCGGATAGAGTTCAATGTGAAATAATCCGCGAGGTGATTCCGGAAACGCCGTTAAATGAATTCTGGGAAACATGGAGACCAAACGATTTGATTGTAGCGAGTAGAAAGATAGTCAGAGACACACTTCAGCAAAAGTTGTTTACGTTGCATAAGGAAAAGTTTCCAACGCGCCCAGTGCCGTTATGTTATAGACCCGCGGATACACGGCGGCAAAACATTGAAGTTGAAATCCCGGGCCCAACAGCGTCAGGGACAAAAAAACAAATTCTCGTGCTGAATGATATCGTGCTCGTTGATATCAGCGTCGTCGAGGGCGCGCTACGTGCTGATAAATCCCCGTGGACGCTAGGATACGCAACGACAATACATTCCTCGCAGGGATTAACCATCACGGACACAATTGTTTGGATGGTTGATAATCGCATCGAATGGTCAAATCTAGTCTATCTTGCAGTGTCCAGAGTACGGAGAATGAATCAGCTTCGAAGAATTGTTATTGACGAAGCCAGTGATAACGATGACATTATTGATGCTAGCGTCATTGATAGAAAACTCTCGGGTTACCGCCAACAGGATAAAAAAAAAAACAGCGGCGTTTTGATATTGATGCCGAATTAATAATTGCGTTACGACAACAACAGAATAATCACTGCGCGAGTTGCAATTGTGTAATGCGCTGGCGTTATTCGGATAAAGACGCTCGCCAATTTACCGTGGACAGGATCGATAACAGTCTCGGTCATGTCAAAAACAATGTGAGGTTGACCTGTCTTGAGTGCAATAGACGCAACGGCGCTAGTTAAGACCACGCGGGGGCAATTGAGTATCGTCAGGTATCACTTGTAGTTGCTCGCGTGTAAACCCCCGCTGTGGGGCAGTTGAATCCAGTCTATAGATCGGTGGTCTACCAGTTGATCGTGTTATCGTTGATATGTTATGTGTGGTAACACTCCAAATAGGATCAGTAGCTCTTTTTTTACCGCCTTCAAGCTCTCCTGGTTCATACAGATATCTAACAGTGACATCGCCGAGAATCGGCTTGGAAACGCTATCTATTTTTGATCTTCCGGGTATATACTTTTTTTTAATCGCGTCGCTGGGCTTCATGTTAATTGCTCGGGTAATCTCGTTATTTAACGCTGCAATTACGCCTGGCAACCTTTTGACCCATTCACGAGATCGTTTTTCTTGGATGAATTCCTTCGCGTATTGATACCCAAATAACCGTTCAGCAAGAGTCCGATTGAATCGTTCAACAATTGCCTGATCACGATGTAGCGCAGTATGACCTCGTCGTATCGCGACGCTATGATGTTTCAGCGTTGATAAAACAGCGCCGCGAAATTCACTACCAGGATCAACTTGTAATAGATTTGGCCAGCGCAGAGGACCCCTTCGGTAAATCCGCTCAAACGCATCGGCTACTTCAGTTGCTGACTTTGTTTTTAACGGCTCCGCTTGTTTGTATCGACTCGCAACATCAACTACGGTTAGCGCGTATTTGTAACCGTTGTCATGCGGCAGAAATAGTATATCAGCCTGATGAACTTCATTAGGTACGCTGACATCAAAGCGCGAAAAGTTGATTTGTTTAGGCGGTGGTAGATAAATTTGCCATATAACCTGTTTGGATAACCAATTAGCCGCAACGGCCTTTGTTACCTTTGCAGCGCTTGCGAGTTTACCAATTGCGGCCTTCCCCTTCCAGTATCCTCTCGGAGAATAATAGATGGATTCCATGTTGTTATTATAAACGCTAGCGTTGTCAATTACCAGCGCGAGAAGCTCCGCTTCCAATCATTAATTTACCTTTCATAGCCGATTTTACCAACCATGAAGCCAACTTTTCTTTGAGGGATTTATCAGGAATAGCATTTAACGCGTGAATTAATTTTACATCCGCGATATGACGCTGTTGCAGATCGCTACTTTTGTAGTAAGCAACATCATGAGCATGACACGCCTTATCGATAGCGTTTATTGGATACTCACCGGGTTTGGGCTGATTTTGATCATCGAGTCTGATATCTAATCGTGTTCCGGGGCCACAGTAGCTATATCCTGGGAGGTGCTTTTCTCCTGGATACTTTGCCCACGGTGTTCCGGGGAGTTTTGATAACTTGGCTGCAATATCACCTCCTCGCTTTTTTTTAAAACATCCCCGGGTCTAATAGAAATAAATCTAAATTTCTTTGTACCGCATCGTGCACACTTACCAGTAAGTGCCGATCTGTTATTTCTCGTTGTAACGGTTGTCATGTCATTTGTGCCAGTACGCACTCTACACTTCACACAATATAAATCCATAATTTATGTATAGAGATATGAATATAATTGATTTTTCGGCGACTAAAACAAGAGAACCAGTTAAGCATGTTGCAGCGTTACCAAACTCGATCCGGATCATTATCATCGGACCATCTGGATCCGGCAAGACGCAATTGTTACTCAATTTAATAATGAGATGGATGAAGTGGGATAAGTTGTATTTAATCGCCCCTAGCGTAGATGATCAACGATGCTACGAGGTGTTGAAAGATTTTAACGAGAATGCATCAGCGATCGCTGAAAAAAATGTTATTGAGTTTATTACAGATATCAATGATGCACCAGGTATTGATGATATTGATGGCGACGTTAACAATCTAGTCGTGTACGATGATGTTATGTTAGACAATCAAAAAAACCCAGCTAGGATATTTTCCAGAGGCAGGCATAAAAACACCGACGTGATATATGTCACTCAACGATACACTCAGATTCCAAAAGTAATCAGAGACAACTGTAATATTCTTGCTGTATTCAACGGCGTTGATACACAAACGCTACGAAATATTTGGCAGACATGGTGCGGCGGTGACATGGACTTTAATAGTTTTCGAAACTTTTTTAGTCATGCTCAGTCGACCCCACATGGATTTGTAACGATAAATTTACATGATCCTCGGACACGATATCGTATCGGACTTGACCAAATATTCGGTTAGTTGTAAATAATTTTCATTGTAAATAGCCCCTTAGCAGCGGGGGGGGGGGGGGGGGGGCAATGACATCAACGCGGTCGTCGCGCTTTTTTACCGGACGCTGACGACACTGGGATCGCTGAGTGCAGAAAGTATTAATTAAACCAAATGACGATTGGACGACCCCCCGACGACGGCGTCGTTTTTTTTTACCGGACGCTGACGAAACCGGATCCGCTGAGTGCAGAAAGTATTAATTAAACCAAATGACGATTGGACAAAATGTCCGATTCGCCCCCCCCCCCCCCCCCGCTGCTTGCTCTAGTTATGTCATGATATGACCAACAATCTCAACAACTTGTATTAAACAATACTATGGATCACAGTTTACTAGTAATATTTAAGAATGTTCATGTGAGTAAGATTAAAGTCCCAAGAACAATTCAAATAAATAGAATAATCATGTGAAATGGGAGTCCATTTCTGTCAGAATCAAATTATTGACTCATGCACGTGTACTGAAATTGCATAGGTATAGCGTACTTTGTATTGATGCCCAATATCTCTACGTGTAAGTCCTGTAATATCTTTGGCTTTGATTTTGTAAAGTACCAACATTACTAAATATATGTATTGCAGAAATTAATGTATATTTTCAAACATGATTACTTAAAATTAATTTCTGTTTAGAGAATGATAGCATTCCCTGCCACTTTCTGAAGTTGATTCGCAAAAACAAGACTAATGTATAAATTGTAATTGCAAACTAATCCTATACTGGTCGAATGAAAACTGACTGGTGTTCATGACACATTTGGATGCCCTACACCATGTAACACTCCACCAAGATAGTGCCTGTTGCTAGCACGGATTTAAGACACAATACACGATAAATATTGTGATTTAAGACAAATATTGAATGCTAATTGTATTATTCCACTTTTAATAACACTTAAATGACCACACACTAAAATCATTGTGGAAAACGTATATTTGTCTACCATTTGCCTCCAACTAGGTTGGTAGTTCGGAAAAAATATAACATGCACAATGCTGGTAACGGTTTGGGTTATGGTTAGGGTGTGTCATCTTTGAAGGAGAAGGCAAGCTGATTATTGTATTGTCAGGCAGAACTTAGCATATGTATTTTTTAAAAACAAACCTTATCTAAACTGTTTATTAGTGTTCAAATACGATTGCAAATATCACATATTGTAAATTGTAAATAGTCTCAACAAATTGCCTCCAAAACAAACCTGGCAGACATCATAAAATACACGTATGCCATCGATATCAGAGAAAAATAAAAAAATCATTTGTCAATTAGTCAGAATATTCGTTGGCAAAACATAGTACAGAACATAGTCTCAAAATGCCCACCTGTACATGAATTTGCTAGAATACCTATTATATGTGAATTCAAATAATGTCGACAAACGATTTGAAACTGCATGCTTACCGTGCTTTTGTAAACACATGCGACAAGAAAATGGTATATATCAATAAATCACAACATATTTCTCCCAAAATGTAAATAGCTTACATTCATGTCAAATTGGAGTCAATGTCATTTTTAACGCACCCAGATGATAACGACCTAAAGGAAGGGCGACCAGGCTATGCATTCATGTAATAAACTTTAGATAAGCAAACATATCTGATGATAAAAAAGAAAAAATAATTGTTCGATATTGCGTGATTCTGGTTGGTCCAAATAAGCCTATGAAATAATTGTGCATTATACTCTTTACTGATTGGCTGTGATCGTAAAGAATTTGTTTAACCCCGCCTTTTGGAATTTTTTGTTTTCATTGAACATTTATGACCGCCATTTTTTATTCGACTCGTGAAAGAGAATGGGGAAAAATGGTCTCGTCTGTTTCAATATTGCCAATTTACCCCCACAGGGGTTTGTTATGTTATCTATAACATGTCATAACATAAAAAATGGCAAAATCCCTAAGACAAGAACAATAACAGCAAGTAAAACTACCGGTATTGCTTAGATGATAATGATGGTCGGGGTGGGGATGGATGAGCGGTATATATGTAGCATGGAATCCACCCTATATACAAGCCTGGTTTAAATGTGAACTTACTGAAGTTAATAAACTCACCTTTGTTCACGGAAAAATGTAAACATAAGCCGGTCTCTCCAACTGACAGAACTTTATCCAACCACAACATATTTACGCGGTAAATATGTGATGCAAGTACGAGTCAAAAAGAGATTTGTTTACGACTTCTGTACAGTCTAATATTCTAAATCAAATACTGCAAATATCCTGTCACAAATATGTTTTTCTGCATCCAGTAATCTCCTTTTCGCAAACATGTCGCAACAATATGTTTGATTGTGATTTAGAGCTTCAACGTAAACACTGTCACTGTGTTGTGTAGGCCAACTCAAACCGGTACTGTGCACCGTATCAAAGAATGTGACGCCAAACGCATTGGACATTTTGTGTTGACACATGTTTTGTCTTTTGTAAAATGTTGTTTATTTGGATAGTCGCTTATTCTTTGATTTATAGTTATGAAAGCTGTATAATCTACTTTTACTATTTCAACTTTATTTGGGATTATTTTTACGCACAACAAATGAAATGTACAGCGTCTGTCAGAATGAACGAAATTATTCGTTCTTCTTTCTGTCTAAATAATTTCTGACATAAAAATGTGATAAAAAGGATCTCAAATAGGTAATAGTTTAATATTAAATTTATGAAACTCGTTAAATAATGTGAATATTAAATCGTTACCCAATTTGAGATCGTCTACTTATTTATATATACGAAGATGTTGTAAACGATACTACAATGCGCTGATGTAATTTATTGTATGCTAGTTATAATGGACTTTTATGATGGGTTGATGGTACATCTATCAACCATTTACCGTTTACCAACCAGTTTTCTCATTTTGTATATGTAACAGAGAAGTGAACATTATGCTGATATATTCTACAGGCAATAAACATATAATAATTATACTTTTATTTCAGTATGTATTTTTGGCTTAATCCATTTTTCAAAATTTAACAAACCAAGATGTCAGATTTGGGGATTATTTTGGTAGCACTGACTCCATCCTGTCTTTTATTTTCAACTTAAATTTGTTAAAAATTGCACTAAGATGAAGAGTAATAAATTTACATTCTATTAATTTAATTTAAAGATAATTTTCAAATCTTACGTCGGAATGAGAAATGAAAATACTAAGGCATATCTCTCTATCGCAACACAGACTTTTATTTTCGGAATCCTAGAATAAAAAGTCAGGTAAATTATTACTATGGAAGAATATTTTCCTCTTTTGAAGAATAGTTATAGCTTACACTGTTGAAGAATATAGTAAAGAAATAAAAAAAGTTTAATGTCAGTCTTCCTTAGTTAACCACATGCTAGATGCTGCTCAGAATAAGAAGGAATAACGCCATGGCGGCCCTTTTGTTTTCCCATACCACGATCAGGGTCCAATAGATTCAGAGGCTCGTAATGGTGGTGCATGGCACTCAGGTTTAAAAATAGAACATTTGCGAAACAAATATCAGGATATAGAAATGATTTGTGTGTGAATGTGACGTTCTGTCGTATTGGGGTGGGGTTCTCCCAATATAATTTAATTAAATTAAATTGAAAGTTCCACCCTGGCTCGTTAGGTTAGAAAGTTAAATTAGTGATGATGTAGATTTACAGCTCTGAGCCCCCAGTCAGCAATGCCGACGGTTAAATTATAGAGAACACGAAGATGAAATTCAATCAATAACAATTTAATAAATGTGATAATTTAGAACGATAACTTCCAATCACTCGTCTTTCCCTCGACCAAGTGACAGCCTAATTCATCCCGTGATTTACAGTGTGAGTTCGATTTTCCCCCTGTCCTTGCATCTACTCATCTATTTCTTCCCGCTGATTCCTTCCTTCTTTCCGTTCCTCTAACTCCTCCTTTGTCTGTTTCCCTCACTACTATCTCCTCCTCCAACTTCGCTCCAGACTTCACTTCACCTTTCTTCTCTCCTTTCTTCTCCTTTCCTCCGTCTCTCTATCCGAGACTACGGGACCAAACTTTAACTGGTCTGTCCCTCAAAGCTTCCTGTGAAAAACCACAAGGCGTTAACAAATGTTTTATCGAACCTCACCTCACACTATAACGACAATTAACCATCAGATAGCTGTCACTGTTTCGGCCACGCATGCTTACACATCGAAATTCCCACACTTCTTGCAGGGTAAACAATGGCGTAATAACACAGTATCAGCGAATTGTTATACAGACATCAATACATTGCGTCACGTCAGTATATACACATATATATTTAATCTCATCGTACTACAATCTGACAAAATCAGACGCATGTCTGTACATTACAAATATTCAACAATGGCAAAATCTATAATCATATGAACATATGTGTTAGTCTACTATAAAATACCCACATAGTAAATTACAATATTAACTCTTACGACGGCTGGCAAGCTATATAATTCTTTACAAATATCAACTCATTTCTTCAAAATATGCAAACATATTAACAAAACAAAGTAATTCTTCGTACTACGATTCTAGTAATAATAAAGGATACATACGACCTACAATTAAAATGCAGTCGCATTCCACAAAGACCGAACAAATATCTACTGACCTTTTGAAGCTTTCTGTACTTAGACCTTTCCGCTCTAAGATTTTCCCGTCAATAACGAATGGCTATTCGGAGTTACGCTAACCTCTTCTCTGGGTAATTTCTCTCAGCGAACTAACTTTTGCCGGAAAACGCAGGGATATCATTCTACCCAAATCAAGGTCTCCCCCCATCTCGATTCTGATTGGGTGGCGCTGTGCCCCTGTCCAATCGTCTTAGCGGCCAGTTCAACCTGTCTGTCTGTTTGCAGGGGAAAGAAGTTAGGACACTCCCACTTCTTCAGGCAATTTCTTTTGATCTTGGAAACATTTCGACACCTAGGTGATAATTGGCTGTCTGTGACTTCGCAACTCCAATGTCCGGTCCTTCGATTCTAGCCACAACAATCTTACCTAACGGATTAGTGCTAGCCTTCGGCAATGTTCGACATCAAACAATGACCCGTCAGAATTACCTTGATTATACATGTTTCAGACTGGGCTACTCTGGGTCGGGGTAAACATGACAGTGAAAGATAAGACAATTTAATAGAATGCACTTAAAGCAAGCAGATTCAAAAAAAGAAGAGGCCGTTCCTTTGCTGTCATATTTGGATCGAAGTGTGTCAGAACACACACATGTTGATATTCACGCAATTCCCTTTGCTGTCCTATTTGGATCGAAGTGTGTCAGAACACACACATGTTGATATTCACGCAATTCCCTTTGCTGTTCAAGTTCAGTTGATATACATGTACTTCCTTCTTAAACGAACAGTTGGAGAGTTGTGTGACAGAAATAAAGCATGATGTCAAAGTGGAGGAAATTCTATTATGATGCTTGTACTATGCAGAAGAAAGTTCGGACAAGTGCGTATATACAACTTTTAGAAAGTAACCAACGCCATTATACTGATATTACTTGTAATCTAAACCATAATTACTTTGCGTAGACCAAAAGGCACACACAAAAATCTGATAGATATTTTAAAATGTAAGCTGATATTTTCCCAGGACAAGAATGTAGTTAAACTCGAACAGGACGTAGAAAAACAAATTTATATCACCCAAGATAACATGCTACCAAAATCCAGTCACTGGTTGAGAAGATAGCGAGAAAAACTACAGAATAATATTCACAAAGGTTAGAATTACGCGGGAATCTCTGATGTTTAGGTTATATCAAAACAATACATGCAAAACTCAAGACTGGCTGGAGAATAATCTATTAGTTCGATTAGATCATTGATATACGGCCATTAGTTAGAATATATCTGCAATGTAGTTGTCAAATATCAGGTCGGCATAAATTTCGTGTTACCTTATACAAAATAAATTAGCTATATTCCGACGTTTACAACGCAGACATTAATAAAGTGCATACATCCATGGTTTCCAAGTTGGCCCTAATCACATTTCACAGAGTCAAAATCTTATATCAATCTGAAACGTTCAACATATTTGGTTTAGACCAAAATATGGAGAGAAACTAATTGGATGGTTCAATATGCTGATGAAAGAAACGCATACCATGTGTTAAATGTAACTTAATGTAAACTCAGAGTAAATATGGTTTCGCCTTAAGCAAATTAATCCCTGAGACTATTATCTATACGCTACATATATCTCACCCAATTCTACATGATATATATGTGCTATATACCACAGTAGGTACTGTTACTAAAGCAGACTAATGACTTAGATCAACTGGAAATATATTAAAATATTTTAATTACCTCTTGTTGGTTCGTCATTCGCTTAGTTTTTATACCACATTAATTTTCATGCGACGGTACGTGAATAACATGGCGTTCGTGTGAATGGCGTAGCTTACCAAGTGGTAGTAGTGCTCTACTTTTATCATTAAAACCATGTTTCATGTTTAAATCATAAGCGTGTATTATACTGATTTAATCAATGTCAAGAAAACTAGAAACTAAAGAAAAAACATCAACTTATCAATATGCAAAGATGATTGTGAATAGTTACAAATGGCATAGAACTACATTTTTCAGCGGACACACTCGGGGATGTGAAGCGTTCATTCACTCGGTCAACACACAGCTGCCTGTAGTAAATCTTAACTCCTTTCAAAAGGCAAATATATGTATTTGTATGTGATGTAAATAAAATATAGGGTAGAGGGGGGCAAAACGCCCCATTTAACAACTTTTGGTAATTTATGGCATGATTTACGATTGTGTTCGCAATTTGACAATTTATTTACAGTATGCTTTACGTCTAACAAGGGGCCCCGAGTGGCCGAGTGGTCTAAAGCGCTCTTCGTTACGGATCACTACCATCTCACCTATGTCTGCGGCGGTTCGAGTCTAAGATTCAGCCAATGTGGGCATGTGAGAAAGCTTGCCAGTAGCTTCTCGTGGGTCGGTGGTTCTTTCCGGGGTTTTCCGAGTTCTTCCTCCACCATTAATACTGGCCGCCATGTATAGCCCTATCGTGCTGAAAAATGGCGTTAAACCCCACAACAACAACAACCACAACAACGTCTAACATAATGGAATGATGTTTGGTTACAACGAAGAAACTATTTACGAGAAAAATGAAAAATGGTAAAGCTTTATAAAGGGGCATTTTGCCCCACAATGCATTCGACATCTGTAAAAGTCTGTAAACTACAGGGATACTATTGAACTGTAAAATCAAGGATTATTCTTATATGGACATTTTATATATGGCAAATATGCTAAAACTACATACTGTTGCATCATTCAAATTAGCACAACAATGCGGATAAGCAGGCAGCTACAACAATGCTCATGTCTAAATAGTCCTAATTTCCATAATTAATGAAGCACCACCTGGAACATTTCTTGCACTGCGACCAGGAATCTTCTATTAAGGGATCATCACTTCCTCCATACTCAAATTCGCAGTTTCCACAGATGTTGTCTTTACTATATGTTGTGTTTGCTGACAAGGCAAGATCATGTTTAGCAACCGACTTTGGACCCGAATCCTTTTTTCCCTTTTCATGGTCCTCTATACAAGTTGTCTTCATAGTCGTAGATGGTTTTCTACCTATCTTTTTGTCCTCTCTACATGTCTGCTTCTTTTTCGTCTGTATTTCTTTCTGTTTTGAAACTTTGGTTTCATTATGTTTGCTCCCACTTGCCTCTACAGTCCTATAACATTTGCCTTTTGTATTTGTTATCGTCTTTCTTTGCTTTTCAATAAGCATCTACTTATATGGTGATGATGTTAAGTTCATGGCTGATTCTGTCTTTCACTTTCTTGTGCGCTGACTGTATATTCTAGGCTTTGGCGCAAGTTTTAGCAATATGTTCATAAATGCTGAATCGTCTGCACTTTTGCATTCGTTATCAGATATCCCCAAGGTAACACATTTCGTTCCTCCAGCAAGAATAGCTTCGTCAAACATTTTCCGATTACCTGTCTCCTCGCCGTTGATGGCAGAGTGATGTGTTTGTTGATTATCAGGTGACTGAGTATAAACAGTTTGGTCTGTCTCTGGATTACCCGACCCATCCACAGTGGCAGAAATTCAACCGTTTTGCTTGGTTCATTCAATGTTTTGCATTGTCAGAAATGATCATAACCTTATTAATCCTTTGTGGATTTCACAAAGGAAGTGAAATGTTCCAGCCATTGCAAGAAAATATGACTGACTGTCCACCCACATGGGCTACTCAAGCCTAGTGATCCGGCTGGTGCGTCATTCATCAGTGATGGAACCATTCGTTTACGTGGGTAGATAAATGCTGGCGATGCAAAGGTACCGGTCACATTCATGGCACATATTACAGTAATAGTTTGACCACGTTAACCGCTTGTAACTTTACCAACTGATCTAACACCTTTCGATGCAATGATGTTTACTGGCTTGTGGACAGTACTAATGCCCGTTTCATCCATGTTCCATATTCTGAGACCATCAGCAAATGTTGCGTCAAGAGATTCCTTATATACTTTGTAAAAATTAACTACCCGTGGCCGGTTAAAGCCCATGGCTCTGCTGACACTGATTGCCTTTGGAGATGTGGTGGCTAGATTTGGATGCATTTTCATAAAGCCTTTCAGCCAATCAATACCTGCTGCATTGCCTTGAAATGGATGGTTTTTAATATTCAGATGAACCGCTAAGTTGTATGCCAAATGCCGTACGTCAATAGTGGTTAGTCCAAATAATGCCTTTTCCATGGACTGGATGTGCTCAACTAGAAGTGTCATAATCAGGCTTGAAAACAGTAGTCTTACTTTCCAGTTTTGACACTCCAGGTTGAGAAACCTTCAAATCTATATGTCTACGCAAAGTTTTAACTGGAATTCCATAATTCCTGGCAGCAGATTTCAGTGAAATTCCAGAATGAATTGCTTCAAGAGCCGCTTTTAGAGCTAGTGTCCCATAATTTCCTCAATCAGTTTTCCTTCTGTAAGTTCGTACCATCTGCAAAAAAGTATAGAATAATTTTAGGCATATGAACAGTTAGTTAAAAAGTGTACAACATTTAAACAGTTATGGGGCAACACGCCCCTTGTAAGGGGCATTTTGCCACTATTGTACAGCATTGACAATTTAACAATAGGCGGAATTAACAACTGCTACGAATCATGAAATATTATACATAATGCATCTCAATACTATGTTGTTTAAAAACATACATACCCTGTTTTCTTTAGATAGTTTCAGTCAAAAATACTGCAAACAAATGGATGGAACATTTTTACAGGAAGATTCCAAAAAAGTAATATTCTTGCATAAAAGCCATGCGTGCGGCTGCATCCAACAATGGCCGCCATTCACAAGGCCTGTGTAACCTGGGCAATCTTATTGTATAAAGACCAGGCCATTTTCTAGCGCAAGGGCGTCAGGATGGCTTGGGGGCGTTTTACCCCACGGAGGCGTTTTGCCCCCCCCCCCCTACGTACCATATATACGCTGTATCAACGATTTACCACTCGATGTATAAATTTGTCATTTGAGAATGACTAACCTGATCACTTGCACCGTTTTAGTTACATGTCAGATTAACAGTTATTTTTTATTCTTCAATTTATCACACATAAACTGGAGTTTCTCATATCTAGTGCGAATCATCCCTCCAAAACCTACACACACACAAACACACACATCATGGTAGAAAGGTATTCCGAGATACCAACGGGACCCTCCGTCGGGAAGCAGAGAGGGAATAAATATTGCTAAAAGTGGTTAACAGGAAGAAAATATAGGTATGGCATATTCAAATCTGCCAGAATAGACTGCATAGAGTCTTGAATAAGTGAGGTACGTGCTGTAGGCCTAACAGGTTCGTGCTGCAGCTGCTTCAGTAGCGTCTACTTGTACGTCTCTTTATATGATTAAAATTTTAGTGTGAGGTTGTGGTGGGGAAACAGTTGAAAATAAAATCGCACTCGTGAAAGCAATAGGACTGGCCTGATAGTCGAACAATATCAGCTTGTGTTGCTTATATTAGTCGAGGTAATAGTGATGGTCCAACAATACAGCAAGGTAATAGTGACGGTCTAACAATATAGCAAGGTAATAGTGACGGTCTAATAATACAGCAAGGTAATAGTGACGGTCTAACAATACAGCAAGGTAATAGTGATGGTCCAACAATAGAGCAAGGTAATAGTGACGGTCTAACAATACAGCAAGGTAATAGTGACGGTCTAACAATACAACAAGGTAATAGTGACGGTCCAACAATACAGCAAGGTAATAGTGATGGTCCAACAATACAGCAAGGTAATAGTGATGGTCCAACAATAGAGCAAGGTAATAGTGATGGTCCAACAATACAACAAGGTAATAGTGACGGTCCAGCAATACAGCAAGGTAATAGACAGCAAGGTAATAGTGATGGTCTAACAATACAGCAAGATAATATTGATGGTCCAACAATACAGTAAGGTAATAGTGTGTCTAACATTTTAGTAAGATACATTGTGGATTGGAGCAATTGACTAATCAACGTTTGACGACACGTCATCAAGTTAAGACTATTCAGCACTAAGACAAGGAAGTGGGTGGGGTTGAATGGTTAAGTGCCTTTTTTCCGGAGACACATTACTGCATCGAATATCATTGACGGGGATATATTTCGAACCTGCAAACCACTAATTGTGGGTTCGGAACTCTAACCACCAAGCCATCACGGATAATAGATGCATTGTGGAGATCAATTTAGAGCGAACTAAGTGTCATAATTTTGTGTAGTCAGGTGTGAGTTGCTTACTAGAGTTTATGTTAAGATGATAGAAATGGCATCATTTGCTTCATTTCATGACACAGTTTTTGTTTGACTTGATGATTTATTGCCTTATGTATGGTAGAAATAACTTCACTGGTCTGGTTTCAGTGTATGACTCACAGTGTTCGGTGAAATGGTGATTTATTGATTGTCTCTATGCGTGGTAAAAATGAAATCGTTGTCTTCAGTGTATGACTCACAGTGTTCGGTGAAGTGGTGATTTATTGATTGCCTCTATGCGTGGTAAAAATGAAATCGTTGTCTTCAGTGTATGACTCACAGTGTTCGGTGAAGTGGTAATTTATTGATTGCCTCTGCGCGTGGTAAAAATGAAATCGTTGTCTTCAGTGTATGACACAGTGTTTAGCTGATGTGATTTATTGGCTCTATGCATGATAGAAATAACTTCACTGGCTTCAGTGTGTGACAGTGTTTGGTGAAGTGATGATTTATTGCCTCTACGCTTGATAGAAAAGCGTCATCTTGTTGTTTTTGTTGTTGTTATAGGGTTTAACACAATTTTTCAGCACAAGATAGGCTATACATGGTGGACAGTATCAATGGTGAAGGAAGAACCCGGGAAAACCCCGGAAAGAGCCACCGACCCACGAGAAGCTACTGGCAAGCTTTCGCACATACCCACAGATGTGAAATGGCAATGATCCGTAACGGTGACCACTTAAGACCACTCGGCCACTCGGAGCACCTTTCAGTGTATGACAGTGTTTGGTTGAAGTGATGATTTATTGCCTTTATGCATGGTATAAATGACAATGCTAGCTTCAGATTGTGACGTACATGTTGATGTGATAATATGTTGCCTTTAACATGGTAGAAATCATATTGTTGTCTTCATGCTTATTTGATCCGTGCATGTAGCTTATCAATGACTTTGACGTTTGAGGGAAAATATGTGGTTTCATTAACAACAGCTAAAGAACATCCATATTAAACCATGATTCTTAATACATACTTTTGTTGAGGTTATTGCTTTTGGCATTGCATACACATACCATATATGTAATGAGATCCAGTGATATCAGGCATTGCATACACATACCATATATGTAATGAGATCCAGTGATATCAGGCATTGCATACACATACCATATATGTAATGAGATCCAGGGGTATCAGGCATTGCATACACATACCATATATGTAATGAGATCCAGGGATATCAGCCATTGCAATTTCAACGCATAATACCTCATACAGATAGATTTTTGCGTCCTGTAAACAAGCGATGGTCATCAATTCGCCACTTTCCTCGTGAGTAGTTATGTGGGATAGGATAGCGACAATGGGAATTAGCATTACAGGACCCCTTGGGAACATATAGCGACAATGGAAATTTAACATGGAGAAAAATCGTGGGAACATATAGCGACAAGGGAAATTTAACATGGAGAAAAATCGTGGGAACATATAGCGACAAGGGAAATTTAACATGGAGAAAAATCGTGGGACTGTTGAGCGACAAGGGGATTTGAACATGGAGAAAAATCGTGGGAACATATAGCGACAAAGGAAATTAACATGGGATTTTTTTTTTAAATTTTAAAAAAATAAAAAAAAGGGGTAGGCAATTCAAAGACTATCTCTTTTCGAGAAATATGGCTGGCCCTGAAAAGGGCCTTTGGTTTATGTTAATATGCCCTTAACATAAAGGGCATTTGCGACATCTTCTTGTCCTCAAACTTCGTCTTACAGCAGGGCCATACATCAGAGTCCTCTTGAGGCAACCTTGTCTCTCTATATAGACTCTTCTTATCCACAGGCTGCTGCTGGTCCTGTGGACAACGGTCCACTTGGATCGGACATACATGAGTATGTCCGTCCTGAACATCATTGTTGACACAAGGGTTGAAGATTCAACGTCGGTCCACATGTTGAGGCTCCTACAATAGGTGAATCAATGCACTGAACTGCGCTTATTTATAGGGACAGGTAGGATTGAAACGGATTGAGTTCATTCACCAATCCCAACACGCGTTACAGAATTCAGTCAGCCCGCATCCAATCCGAAGAGAGCAGTCTGTGACGTCACGTAGTCAATATAGATCTGTTAGCGCTTGTGTGCAGTCAATCTATGCGACAGTGATTCAACATGACGGAAACTCAGAAAACGATCCAATGGGGTGCACCAGCAGCGGAGACCGCCCAAGGGAACCCGGACTTACTTTCAGAAGAGGTGAATTGGGATTTTGTCGATTTTCTCTCCTCGCAAGAATTTGTTCCGGAACCTTCGTTACCTTCTTCATTACCGCAAGTGGAGAATTTTAGACAGAGACAGAAAGAAGAATTGGAGAAATTTATGCAACGACAAAAGGAAGCGGAACAGGCTTTTCTCTTACAGCAACAGCAACAAGAAGAAGAGGTAAGAAAAAAACAACAGCAAGAAGAAGTAGCAGCAAAGAAACAAGAGGGTGAAAATCAAACGGTCACGGTACTGTTGGATATTTTAGCGGAGTTAAGAAGTCTGAAACAAATGTATCAGACTTCTTTATCACGACCGAAGAGAATACGACCTTCCCGAGCTAAACACGTCAACCCTGTGACTAAGCCTACCGTACCACCCTTAGTGATTTCAACCCAATCATTATCATCATCATCAACATTACGCAGTCCAGAAGTAGGCCTTGGCCGTGGCAAAGGCATAAGACAGTTAAAGTTGATTGCTTAAACTCACCCCTACATCGTAAAAAAGGCCCTTTTCAGGGCCACCCACATATCTCGAAAAGAAATACAATTTCAATTTGCCAATAACTCAAAAAAAAATAACCCACCCATTTTACCCTTATAGTACGTGTCTGTGTATGAGTGCGTGAGTGTAGCTTCTTATTTTAAAATCATAACTCAAAGACTCTTACCTTATATCATTCATTTATTCTTTTCTCCATTTTTTACAATCCAATTCACAATTCACAACACAACACTTTAATAAAAAGTTCATTTACTTCTTCTTTCTCCTTGTTTAGTCTCTCTGTTTTTTGAATTTCTTCACCGTCACACTCTTTTCCTCTTCTTCCTCCTCACTTTCTTCCCTTCTTCTTTTCTTCTCCTGTTTCTTTTTCTTCACCTGTCTGCTTTCTTCCTCTGAAGAATCCCTCTCTTCTTCTGAAGAATCCTTCTTTTCTTCTGACTCCTCTTGTTTCTTTTTTGGGCAATCTGGAGACCAATGTCCTTTTTCTTTACAATAATAACAGGTATCTTGACTTTTGTCTTTTTTAGCTCCTGTTTTTTGACGGTCTGGACACTCTGAAGACCAATGCCCTTTCTTCTGACAGATATAGCAAGTATCTTGACTTTTATCTCGAAAGGAAGGAGAGTAGTCCGTAGGCTGGTCTGAAGAGAATTTTCTAATGACCCCTCGCAAAGCTCTGACGAAACGTTCCATCTGGTTAGTCTCTTCCATCGTTGTGCTCGGCTTGAGAGTGAAATGAATAGTGAAAGGACAAGACACACACCCTTTTATATACGCTGGTCTGCTATGACTATAAAGTAGCTCATGGTGTTTCAACTTGAGTCATTTGACTTTTTGCTTTCAAGATGAAACGATCCCATTCATTCGAGAAGAAAGAAGAAAAAGAAAGTAAGAGGCAGAAACGTGATCTATCGCCTCGTACCAGGGCTGAAATCTTGGCACAAATTCATGCCAGTGATTTTGAAGAGGACATGAGTGAACCAGAATCAGAACCCTCTAAACCAAGTTCACCACCCTTAGTCAACCCTGAAAAATACTATTCCATTCGAGAGACGGAAAAGCGCTCCTCTAGAAAATTTAGAACCACGGCTTACAAATACACGGTGAAGTTTAAAGATTTCAAGTCCGAAGTACCGTTAGAGAAAGCAGAAGGGTTCATCACCGGAGTGTGGGATTCTCTGCTCACTGCACTCAAGCGACAATGTCAACCCAAAGAAGACGATCGCTTGAGACTTTCCATACAACACGACGGTTTGAAATCCCCTGTTTGGATCGAGTTTAGCACCCCTGCAGAATTGACCGCTTCCAAAGTCATGGACAAGATTCAACACGTGCAACAATCTAATGACCAGTTTGACATCACCGATGGAAAAGCCACATTGGACATGACCCACGTCTCTCCTCCTCAAGGAACCGGACGCAAAAAGATGTTATTGGTGAATGACCTTCGCAGCATTAAGCGTAGCCTTGTCCAAATTCACAATCCTCATGACCAGATGTGTTTAGCCCGTGCCATCGTGGTGGGACGAACCTATGTCAACAAGAACGACACGGTAGAATGGAAAAGAACCTGGAAAACTATTCAACGATCCGATCGAGCCAAACAACGAAGTGAAGCAGAACTCCTGTTACGACAAGCTGGCATGTCCAAAGACACACCCTGTGGCATACCTGAGATGCAAAAATTGCAAGATGCCCTAGCTCCACGATACACCTTGAAAGTGCACCCTCAAGAAGTGCGCGGGTCTTTGTTGTTTCGAGGGCAAGATTTTAAGGACGGAAAATACATTCACGTTTATCATCACGATGACCATTTCGATACCATTACCAGTATCACTGGATTCCTAGGATACGGTTATTATTGTGAGAAATGTGATTATGGTTATAACAATCGAGAGCAACACAAGCATTGTGGATCGAAATGCCCAGGATGTTTGGCCTCTCCACCCTGTCTGAGCGAAGAACCAGTGCCTTGTTCAACTTGTCTGCGCACGTTTGTCAGCCCTACCTGTTACCAACAACATTTTAAAACACGAGGTTCACAGAAGAAATGTGCTTGTCAACTCCTGAGATTGTGCTCTACGTGTGGACAAGGCATACTTACCAACAATGCCAAGGCACACGTATGTCGAGGAAAGAAAAAATGTCACATTTGTCACCACATCGTGGACTTGGAACACCAATGTTACGTGCAAAAATACCAACCCCCACCAGAGAAAGAGGACGGTCACAAGAAGAAAGGCAATTTCATCTTTTTCGATTTCGAATGCATGCAAGAGACTGGCATTCACATCCCTAATTTCTGCGTGGCTCATCGAGCGTGCGAGAAGTGTATTCAAGAACCTATCTTCAGTCATTGCCCTCACTGCAGCAAAATTCCTGGAGGGCGTGAAAAAATCTTTCGAGGACCGAACACGTTAGCCGATTTTGCCCAATGGGTCTTAGACCCCGTCGACAAGACATGGAGCCAAGAGGACATCGAACGTTACCGAGATTGTCATCGTCATGCCACAGTGATGGCTCACAATTTCTCCGGATACGATGGACAGTTTCTTTTGAGGTACTATACGGAACATGGCACCGAACGTCCTAAAGTCACTTTGAACGGAGCCAAAATCATTTTCATGCAAGTGGGACAAGTGCAGTTTAAAGATTCGATGAGCTATTTGGCCATGCCTTTGAGCCGAATGCCTAAAACGTTTGGAATGACAGAAATGGCTAAAGGGTACTTTCCACACTTTTTCAATACGGAAGCCAATCAACACGCCGTTCTACCCCATTTACCTGAGGCTCACTATTACGACCCCGACAACATGCGTACCGAACAACGAGAAGCTTTCTACGCTTGGTACCAGGCTCACGCCTCGGACCCTTTCGACTTTCAGGAAGAAATGCTAAAGTATTGTCGTTCCGACGTGGACATTTTACGGCGTTGCTGTGGAAAATTTCGAGAACTGTTCATGGAACACGGAGGGGTGGATCCTTTGAAAGAAGCTTGCACCATTGCCAAAGCGTGTTCCCTAGTGTATCGACAACGATTCATGCCTGAAAACACCGTGGCTGTCATCAGCCCTCAAACGACCCACTTTGTCAAACGTCAATACTCGGTCAAAGCCCTACGTTGGTTACATTACTTGTGCGACAAGGAAGACAAGTGGATTCAGCATGCCCGCAACGGAGGGGGCGAAAAGACCATCGGAACGTATTCGGTCGATGGCTGGGACTTAGAAAACCCCAAGATCGTGTACGAGTTTAACGGTTGCTTATTTCACGGATGTCCCGTCTGCTACCCTGACCGTGGCACTAAAAATCAGTTTTTGCAACGAACCATGGAAGACTTGTACCAGGACACTTGTCAGCGACGCCTAAAGTTAGAACAGCAAGGATACCAAGTGGTGGAAATGTGGGAACACGAGTACGATCACCGTATGAAAACCGATCCCGAGTTTAAACGCCTCGTGGAAAGTTACAAGCTGATGGACTCGCTGAACCCGAGGGATAGTTTGTACGGAGGAAGGACCAATGCCACCTGTTTGCTGTACCAAGCCGACGAAGAGAAAGGAGAAGAAATCAAATACTTGGACGTGTGTTCGCTGTATCCCTACGTGTGCAAATATTGTCGCTTTCCTGTAGGGCACCCGCAATTGTTGACGGAACACATCGACCTGGTCAACATTCGACAATACGAAGGCTTGATCAAGTGTAAAGTTTTGCCTCCCACGAACCTATACCATCCCGTCTTACCTCACCATTGTCAAGGCAAACTGATGTTTCCCTTGTGCCGTACTTGTGCCGAAACGTGCAACCAAGACCAGCCTTGTCATCACAGCCAGGAAGAACGGGCCTTGACGGGAACCTGGGTCAGCGTAGAATTGTTCAAAGCTTTGGACATGGGATACCAACTGTTAGAAGTGTACGAAATTTGCCACTTTCCCAAGACACAACAATACCACAAGGGTGACCCCACTCAGAAAGGCATTTTCGCAGACTACGTGGATGCCTTTTTGAAACTGAAGCAAGAAGCCAGCGGCTATCCTTCCTGGTGTCACACTCCCGAAGACCAAATACAATTCAAAGAGAAATACTACGAACAAGAAGGCATCACTTTAGACCACATCGAGAAAAACGAAGGCAGGCGATCGTTTGCCAAAGTGATGTTAAATTGCTTGTGGGGTAAAATGGCACAACGCCCGTGTTTACCCAAGACGGAATATTTGACAGAACCTTCCCGCTACTTTCAGATGATTCACGACAAAACCAAATACATGAAACACGTGGACGTCGTTCGAGAGGATTTGATCTTGGTCAATTACGAAGAAGATCTGGACTTTGTACAAGACGACCCTTTTGGAAATGTCATCATTGCGGCTTACGTGACAGCCCATGCTCGCTTAAAATTGTACGAAGCTTTAGAACTGTTAGAAGAACGCGTCCTGTACTTTGACACGGACAGTTGCATTTACATCCATCACCCGATTCAACAGCACCCTGACATCGAAGGAGACCGTTTAGGAGCCTGGACAGACGAGCATCCCGACGACAAGATTCTAAGTTTCGTCAGTGGCGGTCCCAAAAATTACGGCTACGAATACCGGGACAAACAAGGAGAAGTGCACACGACGTGCAAAGTGAAAGGACTGACTCTGAATTATCGTACCAGTCGAGTGGTCAACTTTGGGGTATTGAAAGAAGCCTTGCAATCGGGAGAGGATGGAAACTTTAAAGTGACCACCTATCAACCGAACAAGATTGTACGTTTACCCACTCACCACATCGTCAGTCGACCTTTGGAAAAAGTTTATCAAATCGTGTACCAGAAGCGAGTTCGACTTCCCAATCATTTCACCTTACCGTACGGTCACGTCGGTATTGGTCTGTATATAAAAAGGAACCCTAGGCAAGATCGATAGTTCATTGTGACTACCAAGACCGAGCAAACAAGATGAATACTTTGAAAGAGACATCGTTCCAGTTTGGGGATTGTAAAAAAGTTGTACCTTCCTCTAGTGTGACTAATACTGGATGGATAAGACCCAGGCATTGCGACGGAAAATGTCCGGAAGGAGACTGCGATTGTCCATGTGGTTACCATTGTAATTGCGTAACGGAGTTTGCAGACGAGTGCGATTGTGAGCCTTGCGATGGATACGATGCTGTACGTTGTGACCTGAGCGATGCCGTAAAGCATCATGGGAACTTTAGTACCCCTACCCCTGTCATGGAAAGTGATGCTGTGCGTGTCAAACCTGTCGGATGCGAAAGTGATGCCGCTCGTCCTCTTGGACATTTTACTGGGTTTCGTTTTAAAGGGGAATGTTCACCTTCACGTCTACCCCCCTACGGATGTCATCCAGCCTTGAGCAAACTCCTACCCATGTCACTCAACCCTCATCGAAACGAACCTGTGAAAAACGAATATTCGTTTCCTGTGCGTTTGTCGGAATACTGCGACTTTGAAAATCGTCTTCAATCGTTCAAAGGAAAATGGCCAAAGTATCTGGGAGGACCGACCCCCGAAGAATTAGCCAGAGCCGGATTTTTCTACTTGGGCGAAGGAGATAAAGTCAGGTGCTTCAGTTGCGATGTGACACTTCACCACTGGGAACCGCAAGATTCGGCCTACGTAGAACATGCTCGATGGTCACCGAATTGTCATTACTTACCCTTAGTGGGACCGAGACATTGAAGTAACTTCTTACCATAATCATCTGTTCATGGATACTTTACAAGAGAACATTCGTGCTTTGCCTGTGGAGTTGAGAGAACGCATTTACCGAGAGCTGGTCAAAATACAAGTGAAACGTAAAGAACAATTGCATCCGTTACGTCACCGGTGTTTGAACCACTGGTACCTGAAGGCTATACAAGGACTGATTCAATTGAAAGTGTTCCATCGGACAGACATTGATGAACGACCTCCTGGTTATAAAAAGGATTGGTTTGGTATGGTCGATTGTAGTTACTACATTGTAAACGTACTGCATCGAATTCCAGAGGAAGAGTTAACGAATTACCAACATCTTGAACACAATGTCAACTTAGTGAAAGAGGAAACTTCTGAACGAATTGTCATGTGTAGATTAGTGACTCAACGATTTAAATTCGACACTGAAGTGAAACCATGTTTGTGCAAAGAGTACATTTCTTGTGTCAGACCAAAGAGGATTTAGTATGACCTATTCATGGATACTTTGCTAGAGAACATTCGTGCTTTGCCTGTGGAGTTGAGAGAACGCATTTACCGAGAGCTGGTGAAAATACAAGTGAAACGTAAAGAACAATTGCATCCGTTACGTCACCAGATCTTTAACCACTGGTACCTGAATGGTATAAGAGAACTGATTCGTCAGAAATTCTTTCAGTGGTCAGACCTTGTTCAACACTTTGAGTTAGTGAATGATCGAAATGTTCATGATTTTGGTTACTTCGAGATTCACCTACAGCAATACATTGAGGAAGACAAGTTAAAGGATTATCAACATATTTTACGTGGAATCCACTTAGAGGAAGAGGAAACTTCTAAACGAACTCTGAAGTTTCGGTTACAGTATGCAAGATTTAGATTCCCTACTGGAGAACGAAGATCTCTGGCTAGAAAGTACGTGTATTGTTTCCGAAACAAAGAGACTATAAAAACAGGCTGCCATGCCACGACTTATGTCACATGTCATCCAACAGATTCCGTGGAAGGAACTCAATGACCATATTCAAACCGTGGATCATTACCATCGATTATTACAAGAACTGTATCCATTCAATTTGGGACGACAAGTGGTGTGTGTCTTAGTGACTTGTTTTTTGGGATTTCGTTTACCAGCCGATTCTTTGTGGACTCTTTACGATCAGTACTTACCACCTCCATGGCCTTAAATGGTCACGAAAAACTCCTTTTGCTCAAAGCCTTGCGTTTTCATCTGGATACTTCTCGACCTCTACGGGAAAAAAAGATTCGTCAACTTTTAGCTACCCAAGACGTGTATGACGATGTGTGTGTAGCTTGTGACTTACATCCCCATTGGACAGATGTCCGTGCCTGGAAAGAATGGGATTTTGAGGCTTGGACCCAAGAAGTGGCCCAGTATGCACGAGAGTTGTTCAAGGAAAAAAGTTACTTTTCAACCCGTGTTAGTGACGGTGCCAGAAGAACCCGTCACCCAGGACAGGACTGTCGTGGACAGACCTGAAAGACCCTTTCGGGAGGACACTTGTGTGACCTTACCCCCTGTTGAACTGGTTAGAACATTACCCAAAAGATGTGATTGTTGTACAGACACTTGTGTTTATTCCACGTTCATCGTTATCATGTGCCTTTTATCCTTGTACTTAAGCCTTTGGCTTTTATGTATTTTTGTCTTTCGTATTCATGTTTGATAAAAAAACATTCAATAAACGTGTTCTGAAAAAGTATATAAACTCTTGTCTTGTTTGTTTTCGTGTCACAAGTGACATTTCTCACACCATGGCTACCTCTGCTGTCTCTGCTCCCTCTTCCTCTACTGTCAAAGTCATCGACGAACACTTAGATCGTGCCAGTTGGGAGGCTTTGTATCTTCGCCATCCCTTTAACATGCTCATTGCTGGACCTAGCGGTTCAGGCAAAACCGAATTCGTCAAACGTTTGATCGAACATAAACATCATTTGATCGATCGGCCCCCTCAACGGATCGTGTGGTGTTACAAAGAGTGGCAATCGGCGTACAGCCTCTTGCGAGAAAGTCAAGGCGATTCCATCGTGTTTGTGGAAGGCATTCCTAAAGAAGACGACGGCATCGTCTCTGACTCCCGTCAAACCCATTTGGTCATTTTCGACGACATGTTAGGAGAAGACGAAGAAGAAATTAAATTGTGGTTCACGCGCAAAGGGCATCACCGTAATGCCAGTGTCGTTTACATCACCCAAAATTTGTTTCAACAAAGTAAAGCCCATCGCACCATCAGTCTCAATGCGCATTACGTGGTCTTGTTTAAAAGCCCTCGAGATAAATCGCAAGTGCAAGTCTTAGCCAAACAGTTAGGAACGCCTTGGCTGACTCAGGCGTACGACGATGCCACTCAAACGCCACACGCCTATTTACTCGTCGATTTGAAACCTACGACCCCCGAGGATTTGCGATTTCGTACCCACTTGTTTCACCACTGGTGCCAAGACGGAGGGCTTGTCCTGTACACGTCTCCGTCCTCGACTTCATTTCACTCCCCATAAAAAATCTATAAAAACCTCAGACCCTTTTTCGTCGGTCTCACACAGTGTGAACATGACGTCCCTTCAGTCGCATCTTCCCGTCAAATTGATTCGTGCCTTGTATGGCATCAGTCGAGAAAAAAATCCACAAACACGAGCCCGTGTCTTAGAAGCTAGTCTCAAAGAAGTCTTACGATGGTTCACGGTGACGGCACGTCAATTACTCCAAGGAATCATTCAGATTCCTCATCAAACCAAACGCTTTTTCGATCGAAACAAAGTCGCTTTGGTCCAACTGGCCGATCCCCGCATCGACACTCAAACCAAAAAACAAATCATTTTGAAACCTGGAGGGAGCGGTACTCTAGGAGGGGTCATCATTCGCTCACTCTTAAGATGGGATCCTAATGCCCCCAAAGTTATCCCCAAGACAAAAGTCCAACGAAGCCCCAAGAAGAAAAAGAAAAAGACCAGGTCCCCAAGAAGAATAACTTCTCCAGTGGCAGGACCCTCCTCTTACCAGACACCACCCCGGAAAAAGAAAAGAAGCCCCCAGAAAAAGAAACAGAGAAAAAGTCCCCAGAAAAAGAAAAGTCCACAGAAGAAAACTAGTCGCAAGAGAGGCACTTCGGCCAGGACGCAACCTTACACTCGCAAACCACGACCTGCCACGGTAGTGACTGCGTCTCCGGCATCCTCACGTTCATCCACTTCTCCGTTGATGACACCCAGAACTGAAGAGTACTTGGAGACGTTGATCACACCAAGAACATCTCCGTTGATGACCCCCAAAAGAACTTCCCCAGTGGCAGGACCCTCCAATTTAGTGGCAGTGGCTGCTGCTCACAAAGTACCTTCTCCCAAAATCAAAGTCCAAGAAAGATCGGGCATGTTACAAAGTTTACTGGATTTGTCCAAGCAAGAACTGGCTCGATTTAGTCCGTTGCGTACCCCTGCACGACGTGTCATGCCTGTCCTCAAACTGATAAAACGTAAAGACAATCAGTGGCGACGCGTTCCAGTATAAAAAGAGCCTGTGACCAAGTCGGGGTATCAGTGAACTTGTAAAAAAGATGTCACCTCCAAGAAGCCACAAAAGAAAGAGACAAAGGCAGACGCGTCATCCGACAAAGCGCTTAGCCAAGCATCGACATTACCCTAAGAAAAGACACAGTCGTTCCAAGAAAAAGAGGCGTCAACAAAGGGGAGGATTCCTTGGCGATTTTGGGAAAAACATTGTCACCTTTATGACAAAGCGATAGTCCCAAAAAAAAGATAAAAGGGTGTGCGTTAAGTCATCGACGTTAGTGTCTGTTCGGTGAATGTCCCGGAACCCACAAGCAAAAAATGTCACCCTCCAGAAAACCCCAAGGAAAGAAAAGGAAAGGACTGCCACCACGTTTAGCTAAACATGGGGACCTGTTATCTGTCCTGTCCAAAGCTTCTTCACCCCTACGAAAAAAACTCATTCAAACGGCCTCCAAAGAGGTCATCGATACCGTGTGCGAATGTTGTTTGAACGTTTTGAAAGGCACGATCCCTTTGTCCAAACACCAGAAACAATGCTTAGGCAAACATCGTCACGTTCTTCGCCAAATGGTTCAAAAGAAAATTCCCATTCGTCAAAAAAAGAAGATGTTGGTCCAACGTGGAGGTATTTTACCTCTCTTGTTAGGCCCCATACTGAAAGGAGTCTTGGGAACCATGTTGGGAGGACTGATGGGAGCAAGATAAAAAGGCCTCGGAAGTTCCAAGATCTCAGAATCGACCCCTGACAACCCCATGGAAGGACGAAAACTAGCTTTAGTGCCTTACAAACGATGGATGGAATACCATCGGTGGCAAGAACAACGCACCCCGCATTTACCTCCCAATCCCCATTTGAGCGAGATGTCCCAGTTACAACACGAATTGCAATCCTTGATGGATCGCCAAGATTTGTCCGAAACAGAAAAATCGCAAAAGTACGGTCAACTCTTGCAAAGACTGCAACTCTTTCACCAGAAAGCTTTAGACGAAACAGCTTTACCCACTCTAAAAGATTTTAAGACCTTGATGAAAAGTCCAGCACCATCATCATCATTACCACCACTACCATCCCCATGGGTCACCAGAGATGCTACCCCACAAAGACCTGAGGAAGAAGAGATGCGCGAAGTGTTTCAAACACCGTCAGCAGCTCCCATTTCGAGTAAGATTGCAGCATCCTTGTTGACTCCGTCCCCCACACCCCAACGAGAAGAAATGAAAGCTTGGGTTAAAAAGATGATGTCCACGCCTCCTTCGACAGAAGTGAAAAAGAAAGAAGGGAAACCAGAAGCGAAAAAAGAAAAGAAAACCAAAGCCATTCCATTGCCACCTCCACCACCACCACTACCTTCTACTTCTACTCCCGTAGCCCATCGGACACGTAAATCCGTTTCCAAACCACCCTTTCGACCCACCCAAAGTAGCATCACCGAAGAGTGGGTGACTTATTAACACAGCAAAAAAAATGGAAAAAGTCTTAGCTAGCATTTACTACGATCCCTCGCATCCTGCAGGTTACGCAGGAGTTCAAAAATTGTATCGTGCTGCCAAAACGCGACTGAAAAGTCTCCGTTTACCTCAAGTGCAACGATGGTTACAAGAACAAGCTACCTACACTTTGCACAAACCCATTCGACGCAAGTTTGCCAGAAGTCGCACCCAAGTGGAAGGCATCGATCATCAATGGCAAGCCGATTTAGCCGATGTCTCTCATTTGGCCAGCTACAATCGTGGCTACAAATATTTGTTCTGTGTCATCGACGTCTTTTCCAAATTTGCTTGGGTCGTGCCCTTGACTTCCAAATCGAGCAGCGAGTTAGTGCGAGCCCTGCAACGGGTGTTGAAACAAAGCGGTCGTCACCCTCTTCGATGGCAAACGGACAAAGGCACCGAATTTCTGAACCAAGCTTTCCAAAAAGAATTAAAGAAACGTGACATTCATTTTTTTACCACCGAGAATCCCGAAACCAAAGCCAGCATCGTGGAACGTTTTCAACGCACTTTGAAAGAACGCATGTGGAAATATTTTACGCATCACCACACTCTGAAGTACATCGACATCTTACCGCATCTGGTGCAAGCGTACAACCAATCTTACCATCGAAGCATCGGACGTGCCCCGCAAGACGTGACTCCCGACAACGAAGTGCTGGTGTTCGAGCGTCTGTTCGGTACGTCCCCGACGAGGGCTGTCCCCAAGAAAAGTGGAGAGTTGACCGTAGGAGATTGGGTGCGCATTGGCAAAACCAAACGCACTTTCGACAAAGGTTACTTACCTAACTGGACGACCGAATTGTTTCGCGTCACTGGACGAGTGCATGGCCGTCATCCTGCCGTCTATAAATTGGAAGACATGAACGGAGAAGTGCTCAAAGGAACGTTTTATTTGCCCGAGTTACAACGTGTCACCAAAAAAGAAGACGACGTGTACGACATCGAAAGCATTCTCGAACGCAGAACCCGTAAAGTGGGCAAACGACGTGTCAAAGAAGTCAAAGTACGTTGGAAAGGATATCCACCCAGTTTCGATTCTTGGATCGACGCTTCGCAAGTCATCGACTATAAAAAGAAGTGACCATCATGCCCTTTCACACAGCAGACGCAGCTACGTCGACCACTCCTCCTTCACCTAGTTCTTCTGTGCAAGATTTACAAAAACAACCCTTGTGGGTGTGGTGTGGAGAACGTGTGCCTAAAACGCAAATCGTCTTTTTCTGCCAAATCTTCGTGGTGTATTGTGTCATCGGGGCAGCCATCGCCAATTTGAGTTTGCAACAAGGAGACAAACAATTGTGGACCATTTTATTGAGCAGTTGCATCGGTTACCTGCTTCCCAATCCCTCCCTGAAATTCTCCTCGAACGGGAACGTTGTGTCCAGTGCCAGTGCCAGTCACCACTCCAACAACCACAACCAGAACCCCATTTTGGGCGGAGACACACCTCTGACGTCCAGTAATATCCCCTCGGACAGCCACAGAACTCTGGAATTATGAGTCACCAAAACCAATTTTACTTAACTTTACCCAGTGACAGTTCCATGGAGGTGTTTCCCCACAACACGTTGTGCTGTTACACGGCCAAATTACCTCAAGCCATCCCCTTAGATCACGAAGCCCATTGGGAAGTGGCTTTAGTAGAAATGATTCACCCTACACAAATCCAAAACATCACCGAAAAACAAAACTTTTTTGAGGTGGAAATCCTGAACCAACAATTACAAGAAGCCATGACTGACATCGGGTTTTCAGGGATCACAAGACCAGCCAGCAAACCAACCTTCAGTATCTACACCGTGAAAATTCCAGCAGGGTTTTATTTTAGTGGTCAACATTTGGTGGACACTATTGTGGACAGGTTCGAGTTCGCCTTTGGCAAAGCCCTGAACAGAGCCAAAAAAAGTGTCACCCTGGAGTACCATAAAGTGGCTCGTCGCTTACTGATGAAATTTCCAGATACGGACACATTGTCCTTCAGGTTCAATGGTATTTTGTTTGAAATTTTGGGTGGACATTCAACAATGGTCACAAACAATTGGAGCCCCAAGATCAACAGTAATATGGATTTTTACAAAGCTTTTGGAAAACCGGTAGAACTGAACCAAGGAATGAATTTAATGTTCGTGTACTCCGATGTGGTGGAGTATAACGTGGTGGGACACACCTCTGTGCCATTACTGCGTGTCATTCCTTTCAAAGTGGATTCTACCACGAACGTTGACGAGGAAGGTGGAAACACTTACCACGTCCACCGCGAATTTGTCCATCCTCACTATTTGCCGGTCAGCAAGTCGTATTTGGACACGGTCAACATTACTATAAAAGGAGATTTGGGACAAAATATTCCATTCACCAAAGGAAAAGTCACGGTGAAACTCCATTTTCGAAAACGGTTCTCTCACGACTCGTAAGTCATGTATCCAGTGTACCGAGGGGTGGCTCAGCAGCGAGGACACGGTTTAGGAGACATGTTAAAATCGGCCTTTCGTTCGGTGGCCCCGGTGTTGAAACCGATGGTGACACGCGGATTGCACGCCTTGAAAGATGCGGCACTGACGCAAGGCAAAGAATTTCTCCAAAATGTCATCATCGACAAACAAAACCCTAAAGAAGCCTTCATGAGGGCAGGCAAAAATGTCTTGCTGCAAACGGGCAAAGACATTTTAGGCCGACGAGACACACCTATAAATGCCCTGCACGCTACCGAGTCAAGCATTCAGCAAGGACAAGGCAGAAAGAGACGAAGAAGAAAACACCCTTTCACCAGACTTCAAGCTAGAAAGGCCAAGAAAAGAAGAACCGTTCGAGACTTAGACGTTTTCGATTATTGAGAAAAGAGACAAAAAAAATGATGCACCGAGAATCTTGCGCTTGTTCCAAGACGGAACTGGATCTGTTTGCCATGCCCCCTACCATGATGACGATGCAAGAATCCCAATGGGTGGAATTTCACCCCGTCTCCTCATTGACAGCCTCAGCTCCCATCGAGTTTGAAATCAAAGGACAGCCCGAAGATTACATCGATCTGAATAGCAGTTACTTGTACTTGAAAGTCAAAGTTGTCGATGAGGACAATTCGACCCTAGATGGCGATGAGGTAATAGCTCCCGTCAACAATTTCATGCATTCCTTGTTTAGCGGAGTGGACTTGTACTTGAACAACAAACTGGTCAGCAGCAGCATGGATACTTACCCTTATCGAGCGTACCTGGAAAATCTCTTGACGTACGGAATAGATGCCAAGAACACTCATCTCAATGCCTGTGTGCTATGGGAAGCTGACGAAGCAGGCCAGTTTGAAGAATTCGAAATTATTACAAAGGATAAAGATAAACCATACAATGAGGGATTTACAGAACGAAGAAACAGAATCAAAGATGGACAGAGTTTAGAACTGATGGATCGTTTGCATTTGGACATGTGGTTACAAGAGAAATATTTGCTAAACGGGGTGAATGTCCGCCTGAGACTGAATCGTAGCAGTACCGCTTTCCATTTGATAGGTAAAACTGCTTGCAAAACTGTCATCGAGGAAGCCAGGCTCTACGTACGACGCGTAGAAGTGTTACCTAAAGTGGGTAACGACATCAGTCAGACGTTGAGCAGAACGACCGCTAAGTATCCCATCCGACGCGTGGAAGTGAAAACCTTCACCATTCCCAAGGGACAACGATCCATGATCGAAGATCATCTGTTTCAAGGACAGCTACCCAAACGTTTGATCGTTGGTATCGTCGAAAATACAGCCTTCAACGGAGATTTGGGTAAAAATCCTTTCCACTTTCAACACTTTGGCGTGTCCAAGATCGAAGTCAGTCGCGATGGCAAGACCTTGTGTACCCGACCTTTCGAACCTGACTTTGAGAAGAAGAATTACTTGAGATCGTACTTGTCCCTGTACGAAGCCACCGGCCAGTTAGGAACCAACACCAGTCACGGTATTACGTACGAGGATTACACAGGAGGCTATGCTTTGTGGGCTTTCGATTTCACTCCTGACCAAGGCAGCGACGAGGGACATTTCCACCCTATAAAATCTGGCCAGATTCGTGTGGAAATTCAATTTGCAAACCGAATCCCTGATGAAACGGTGAACGTCATTCTGTATGCAGAATTCGACAATACCATAGAAATCAACAGTTTGAGAGAAGTCATTCTAGATTACTAGAAACCATGGAAGACTGTTATCCCTCTTTACCTAGTGGAGAAACTTTGGACATGAAATGTGAGGAGACTGTGGAAGAAGTGATCATGATGAAGTCAAGATGGCCAGAACAAGAAGCCCATTTAGTCTCCTGTTTTGCCAAACACTTGGTCGACAAAATGACGGAATTGATCAAGAAAAATTGTTATGGATGTCAAAACGATCATCCCAGTCAAATTCAACACGATAAATGCCTGATGTTGAGTCAAGAAGAAAAATTGGACGAGTATCTGGACGAAGCTTGGAGTCTCATCTCGAACAAAGACGTGTTGCACCAGTGGTATAAAGACTTGCGTGAACATTCTTGTCCACCATTAACCACTCAAGAGATCCATCGTATCGAAGCTCTCCTGAATCAGAGTGAGGAAACAGAACGAATAACCGTTTATTCGTCAGACATTTTCAAGCAAAAGTCAGAATCGAATTGACGACTTATTATTACCTGTGAAGAAGAAAAAAACAACACAGATGGATACCTGGGAACTTTATTACCTTCTGAACCACAGTTCGTATACGGCTTCTTGGAATCCTGTCGTCTGTGCTAAAGATGAACTCCCTCATCGCAAACCTAAAGACCATCAAGCTTACGTGATCAACACGGACGACAGTCATCTCCCAGGAACCCACTGGGTAGCCGTTTACTTTCCTCAAGAAGGATGTGTGGAATATTTCGATTCGTACGGATTGCCCCCTTTGGAAGACGATATCATCGACTTTATGAGAAGAAATGCTCAGACCACCCGATTCAATAATGTGAAATTACAAGGCACAGATTCCTTGGTGTGTGGACAGTACTGTGTGTATTTTCTGCATCATCGCAGCCTGGGCTATTCCTTAGAACATTTAGTGACTCATTTTGATCCTCGTTCTTCTGCTAGAAACGATGTGAAAGTAGATCGATGGTTTTGTGACCATTATGCTTATCTTTTGTCTCAAGCTAGGAAACGTAGTGTCCATCAATGGCCTAATGATTTCCAACAGTGGAAATCACAATTTCATTCACAACGTTGTCAGCCCTGTTTAAAGTAGATTGTATTTGAAGAAAAAAATGTTTGTGATTTGAAAAAAATTGTTTGATGTTATAGTGTTGGATTATTGTTAAAAATGTTGTTGTTTAGTGTTAAGTGATTTTTGAATAAAAAAATGTTGTGTTTTGAAAAAATGCTTTTGTCTTTTGTTTAGCTATAAGAATGTTGAATTGATGCTCTTTCATTTCTTACTATCCCTCTCATGACACTCACTGAACGTTGCGGCTCGAAAACCGTGTGGGGGATGTTTTCCTTCACGTCCGCGCTTTCACTTTAAGAACCGGGGTTGTTTCCAGTCTAACCATCCATTGTCGACTCATCCTCCTACGAAGATGTGCTCCAAACTAGCTAAGCTCAACGAAGCCTACGTGAATTTGCATAGGGTCAGACACAGTCTGATACCGAAGCCAGAAGAAATAGAGAATGTGAGAATGTTAAAAATCACTGAAGACCTGATAGAAGAGCTCTTCAGAGAAGAAGTGAACAGGGAGAAAGAAGAATGGACAGAGAAGTACAGACTTCAAAAACAGCAGCAACAGCAACAACAACAGCAGCAGCAGCAACCTGAACCTGACAGAGGCTTTGTCGATTGCCGTATCGACACCAAAGAGTTCTTCTTCTCTTTCCGAAGAAGCAGACCTATTGCCAGAAAGTCTATAATCAGAGGACATCGCATTCTTAGAAACTAAAAAAAGAATGCCATAGCAAAACAAAAAACAGCCCTTTTCAGGGCTACCCAATACTCTAGAAAAGAAATAACTATTAATTTGCCAATGTGTGTAGGTGGAGTAGTGTGTATATAAACACTAACTCTTTTATAAAAAATGTGAGGGTATGTGTTTGTGTGTTTGTGAGTTTGTGTTTGTAAGAGCTCACGTAACTTGGTATGGATAGTAGATTAAAATGATGTTAGTTTTTTGGCTGTTAGAGGTGTATATTTGGGGTTAGATTGGATTGCTTTGCGTATGTGGATAGTCTATTGAAGTGATTAATAAAAAATTTTAGAATAGTGAGTGAGTGTTTCTTTTAGGTCCGCGCGTTGTTGTTGATTTTGGTCACGATCTAGGTAAGATCCATTTTATGTTTTTTAGGGGATGTTTTCCATCACGTCCGCGCTTTCACTATAAATTGAAACTCGTTCGGCAGTCCAGCTACCCTTGTTGATTGATCAACACAGCCAGAAGAATGACTAGCAGAATAGTGAAACTGTTAGAACTCCAGATGCACCTGGAATATGCCAGGCGGATAGTAAACGAACTATCAGCGGAGGCTATAGTAGAAGAAGCAAGAATAAAGAAGGAAGAAGAGGAGAGAAGACAGAGGGAAGAAGAAGAAAAGAAAAGAGAAGAGAGGATGTCGTTCAATATTCCCGAGACAGAGGATTGGGGTGTTGAAGCGAATCATCCTCCCTCTGCGCTCCCCAGAAGAAAGGTGAAAGAAGACTGGGGAAGAAGATGCGTGTGCGGCGCCAGGCCAGGACGGTGCAACCATTAGATAGGTGCATCTGGAGTTTAAAAAAACAGCCCTTTTCAGGGCTACCCAATACTCTAGAAAAGAAGTAACGATAGATTTGCCAATGTGTGTAGGTAGAGTAGTGTGTATATAAACACTAACTCTTTCTTAAAAATTGTGAGGGTATGTGTTAGTGTGTTTGTGTTTGTAAGAGCTCAGGTATGTTAGTGTGAATAGTAGATTATGGGTTTCTTAGCGTATGTGAAGAGTATAGTTGGGGTTATATTATATGAAATGAAAAAAGTGGGGATGTTTTCCTTCACGTACGCGCGTTGTTGGGTCATGATCTAGGTAAGATCCATTTTATGTTTTTAGGGGGATGTTTTCCTTCACGTTCGCGCTTTAAGTATAAAACTAACAGTGTTTGCCATTGGAGCCCATTCTACGGAATAAGCAAACAAGAAGATGCCAGCAGCTTCAGCTTTGTACAACAACCTTATGGGAAGTTGGTATTGGATGGTGGATGGATTGAATGTAGCAGAAAGGCTTGAACAGGAATGGAGGCATGCAGTGACAAAAGACTTCGTCTCAAGACAAGTAACCAGCCTCCACTTAGCCATCGATATAGTAAAAGAAATGATAGAGGATGAGGAGAAGAGAATCAGAGGTTTAATTAACCCACCGTATGTGAAAGTGGGTAAGTTGAAAGAAGCGATAGTTTATGTGACAAGTGTAAGGTGTTTTTTAGAAGACATTGTGGAATGGACAGATTGGTGTTTCGCGAAGTGGGGCTTAGACAAGCTTAAGAAAGCGGAAGAAGTAATGAGGAATGTGCTGACCGAAGAGGTCAAGAAGATCAAAGAAAAGTGGTCAAAGGAAAGAAAAGAAGAAGAAAATAGAAAGAAAAAGGAAGAACTAGAGAAACTAAATGCAAACTGGATGAAAATCCAAGAGAAGTTCCGAGCCATGGGTCACCCGGACTGGTTGCCGGAAACAGAAAAGAAAAAGAAGAAAGGAATGATGGACAAAATAAGAGGATGGTGGAAGAAGTTAAGAAGTTAAAAGAAGAAAGAACCCAAAGGCCCTTTTCAGGGCCAGCCATATTTCTCGAAAAGAGATAGTCTTTGAATTGCCTACCCCTTTTTTAAAAAATTTTTTTAAAATTTAAAAAAAAAATCCCATGTTAATTTCCTTTGTCGCTATATGTTCCCACGATTTTTCTCCATGTTCAAATCCCCTTGTCGCTCAACAGTCCCACGATTTTTCTCCATGTTAAATTTCCCTTGTCGCTATATGTTCCCACGATTTTTCTCCATGTTAAATTTCCCTTGTCGCTATATGTTCCCACGATTTTTCTCCATGTTAAATTTCCATTGTCGCTATATGTTCCCAAGGGGTCCTGTAATGCTAATTCCCATTGTCGCTATCCTATCCCACATAACTACTCTCGTGTTTGCGGTATATTATATTAAGTCCAGTGACAACGTGACCAAACCAATATGTACTGTGAGTACATATACAGAATTTAATATTGTACACTGACCCGTAACAGTTTGAATGTACTGTGTATAACGTTGAATGTAACAGTTAAATCAGAACATGTACAATGGAATAGCGTGCGAATCCCTATTACAATAATGTATTGTATGAAGACATTTTTCCCAGGTGTGGTGGCTCACAGAGTTTCACTTTTAAAGTCCATTAACGTGTTGTAAAGGTATATCTCAATTTGAACAACGCTTTAAAAATCAATTACCATGCTAGAAAACTGATATCTTTGTGTGCAAGACCTAACATTTTGGAAATATCTGCTAAAATATTTTCTTGGGTATAAATTTACTAAAGGTATATCTTGCCTTCAGTTACAGGGATATATATATATATATATATATATATATATATATATATATATATATATATATATATATATATATATATATATATATATAATGCTAACCAGTGAATTACTTGATTTTCTAATTAAAATAAAATTTCGCCACTCGTTAAAATACTGAGTTTTTCATCCACTCGATGAAATATATCCGTTATTCACTCGTTTCAAGCAAATATCCTCTCTCTCTCTCTCTCTCTCTCTATATATATATATATATATATATATATATATATATATATATATATATATATATATATATATATATATATATATATATATATATATATATATTGGGTGGGTGTGAATTCAAAAGCAAATGAGAAATATAGTCATAGTTTATTCCTTCAAGCGCTCTGCGTATCGCACCATCGTCAGTGTGCTTCGAGCGTGCGTGCAATCGAAACGTGTTGCTGCGATCTGGCACACAGAAGTCTATGCTGGTGATTAGGAAGGCGTGTTCATCCTACTTACATAGATGGATGGGTCCGGGTTGGGCTTGCGATTCCATGTTTATCGATGAAGCGTGGCCCTGCCTGATGATACGCCTCAAAAATAGTAATTATGTCACTAATACGCAACAGCTGACCGTCCATCTTTTCATCACTTTTCTGATGTCTCACACATTTCTACTGGACTAATAACACTGGTCAACAGTGAAATCATTACTGACTTGAAAAGGCCCTAATCTGTAGTATTTTGGTGTGCCGAACACGAATATAACCGTGAAAAATTTGTATTGGCTCTCGTTTTGAAGATATTCATATACCTCATTTTCTATGTTTCACTGTGTAAATTTCTCCAGTAGGACTGCAGCAACATCCGGAATAATGATGTAACATTGCATAATACCATCATGCTCACATCATCCACAGTTGATTGCATCATTTTCTGATGCAATGCAATACTAATGCCATGCGGCTGCTGAAGTAAGTTGACGTCAGCAGTGTACTATACATGTGTAGGCCTATTATACTAATGCCAGGCGGCTGCTGAAGCTGACGTAAGCAGTGTACTATATAAAGCCCAATCAGATAGGTTCAGCATTTAAAATATTTTAGACGTTGTGCGAGACAGTTCAAGCTACTGTTACATAAAACTTATTATTTTATCCATTTACGTACAATAAAGAACAGTAATGCCTCGAAAGTGTGTTAATACCGCGGACAATTTTTGCTATATTTGTGGGGAAGTGACATTTGCCAACCAGAAGAAAAGTATCAATTCTCAAGTGAAGAAGGCATATCATCTTTACTTCGGATGCAAGGTTGGTGACCTAGACAAGCCTTGGGCTCCGCATATATGCTGTGCTACATGTACAACACAGCTTTCACAGTGGTTGAATTGCAAAAGGTCATCAATGCCGTTTGCAGTCCCAATGGTGTGGAGAGAGCCAAGCAACCACCTAAATGACTGTTACTTCTGCTTGGTTCCTCCTCTTTCCGGCGGAATAACGAAGCGAAAGAAGTCGAGAATAGTCTACCCAAACATTCCGTCTGCATTGAGACCAGTTCCACATGGTGAGGGACTTCCTATTCCAGAACCTCCAGCAGAATATTCTCTTGATTCATCTGACGAAGACAAAGGTGAGTCGACCTGTTCTTCTCCTGGTCCATCAGCATGCAGTGATCCAGATTTTCACTGTGGTGCATCATCAACCCCACACAGAATAACACAGGAAGAACTAAATGACCTGATTCGTGATTTGGACTTATCAAAGAACAAGGCAGAATTGCTAGGATCAAGACTCCAACAATGGAATCTTCTAGAAGAAGATGTCACAATTACTGCATATCGAAAGCGCCACCAGCAATTGGAGCCTTTCTTCAGAAAGGAAAGTAATCTGATATTCTGTTCCGATATTGAGGGCCTCATGAATGCTTTAAAAATCACTCATGACCCACAAGAATGGAGACTATTTGTGGACTCTTCGAAACTGAGTCTCAAGCCTGTGCTTTTGCACAATGGAAACATTCTTCCATCTATTCCAGTAGCGTATGCTGTCCACATGAAAGAGACATACGATAACTTAAGGCAGCTACTGAATTCCATTGAGTATAACAAGTACAGCTGGCACCTCTGTGGTGATTTGAAGGTAGTTGCCCTTTTAATGGGACTGCAGCAAGGATATACAAAATACATGTGTTTCTTATGCGAGTGGGATAGCCGAGCAAGGGAAATGCACTACATGAGGAAGGAATGGACTCACAGGCAGAATGTAGCCATTGGAGAGAAGAATATCCAACACCCAGCTCTGGTTGAGGCTCAGAAAATCTTGCTACCACCCCTTCACATCAAACTAGGTTTGATGAAGAACTTCGTGAAAGCCATTGACCGGACTTTGCCAGCATTCCGATACCTGCATGAAAAATTCCCTCGACTCAGCGAAGCAAAGATTAAAGAGGGAGTTTTTGTGGGTCCTCAGATTCGAGAGCTTTTCAAAGATGACCGGTTCAACAACTTGCTGGAAGGTGACGCGAAACAAGCATGGAATGCTTTTCGCCTAGTTTCTACAAACTTCCTCGGAAATGTTAGGGCAGAAAACTATAAGGAACTAGTAGAAGACATGTTGATGAAGTATAAGAAACTTGGCTGCAATATGTCTCTAAAGATTCACTTCCTTCATTCCCATTTGGATTTCTTTCCTAGCAACTGTGGTATTGTTAGTGATGAACACGGCGAACGTTTTCATCAAGATATCGCAACAATGGAACAAAGATACCAGGGAAAATGGTCCACTACAATGCTGGCTGACTACTGCTGGACACTCCTCAGAGATGCTCCCGAACAGCTGTACAAGAGACAGGCGAAGAAATCTAAGATGTAGTCAATGACTTGATTTTTTATAGGTAGGCTATTACAGTTGACCTTTTACTATTGGAATGCATTTCGTTATGTAAACATTAATTTCTTGCAGATTACAAAAAAACTAGAGCCAATTTTGCAATTTGACTGTCATATTCGTGTTCAGCACATAAAAATTGATAAGAATTGACTAATTTTATTTCAGTAACATGACTTTTGTAAAAATTTGTTGTCCAGTGTAATTTTATATCTACTTAACATTTTGTTACAGTAAACAATTTACTTCTAATATTTTTGCAATTCCTTGTCCATCTCCCCATGATTAAGCTATCAATTCATTTTACTTTTCACTTTATTCCTTTCTTTTTCTACCTCATTATCGATTGCAGTCGACACAAACAAGGGGTCGAGTGGCCGAGTGGTCTAAAGCGCTCTCCATTACAGATCACTGCCATCTCATCTCTGTCTGCGTGGCTTCGAGTCTTGGATTCCGCCAACGTAGGTATGTGACAAAGCTTGCCAGTAGCTTCTCGTGGGCCCGTGGTTCTTTTCGGTGTTTCCCGGGATCTTCCTTCACCATTAATACTGGCCGCCATGTATAGCCTATCGTATGCTGCAGAATGGCGTTAACCTCAACAACAACAACAACAACAAAAAGAGGGACATACTTATACTTACATGCGATTACAACTTACAAAGTGTCTCAGTAAAAATGAATGATATACAATATAGAATCCATCTATTTTTTAACGATAATTTTTAATCGGTCACACAAATGCACATTGCTAAAAGCATCCATAACGACAACCATTTTGTGGAAAGAGTTTTGTCACTTGACTGTATAGACTTGTCTCTTTATTAACATCCCAGGATGGGACTTTGTCCTAGGATCGTTTTCTCTGTAGCTAAAGAAGAAATATAGGAATTAATGATAAGAATTACTACTACTACTACCACTAATAATAATAATAATAATAACAATAATAATAATGATATTAATAATAATAATAATAATCATAATAATAATATAAATGATAATAATAATAATAATAATAATATAAATGATAATGATAATAATAAGAAGAAGGAGACGAACCAGCTTATGTTGGTGCAGGGCCATTGCTTATTGTTCATGTTTCAGTATTTGGATGACTAGCTCTTCATAATGTATGTTATTTGTTGTAATATCCAACAGTAAAGAAAATTACTTACATCTTACATCTTAACAAAGAGAGCAAGAAAGAGTATCTAGTTTATATGTTCTTTTTTATTTCCGGCCAGTTCCTCCACTTTTTTCAGCAAATGAACCACGTCCGTAACTAAGTCCAGCATCTTTCACGTATTCCAGGCAGGTTAAGTAACCAATTTTGACTTCTCGAAGCGTGTATTTAATAACCACAGTTATAACGTTGGCGCAGATGTTATAGGAAAGTTGATTTAGCATGTGCGAGCGAGCCCTTAGGTGCCGATTTTGTTAACGAGACACCACTCCGAGACAGCATACTGGGACAACAGACATAATAGGTGAGAGTGTTATATTGCACAATGTTTGTGATCATACTCGCAACGTAATACAATGCTGGATTGTATTATGTTTGCTGAGAATAATGGCTTCAGGCTCTTTGCAAAACAAGTAAAAATTAGGATTCGATCTGGTGATCTACTTGGTCATATCAAAATAATAGGTTTGGGTCATTCACATTAACATTCGCCGGACTCTAAAAAATATTCTTCTTTAAGCCAGAAGCATTAACCAATAATATATCAGGCACAGACATAGCCATTCCATTCCTTCTGCCTCAACATCAAGGTCAAATCAATGTCATCACAAGGATAAATTCGATTATATGACTTGTATTCATTCCTGAATTATAAGAGCCGAACTGAATAAACTTTAATGTTACTTTACCCGTGCATCCTGAGTAAATAGTGTGCTAGGTATTATAGTCACGCCACCACTTCCGGGAATGAAAAATGTAATTATATGGCTTGAATCCTTGCCTGGAAAATAGCCAACGAAGATACGTTGATAAAACGGAAGATATTTTGTTGAAGCCTATTATATGTGATGCGTTGTAAGCCATATATATGCAATTGCCTCAAAGTTAAGGTCAAGGTTATGGCCTTTGAACTACTTTAAATATTTTCATGAAACTTTAACCAGTTGTTTATCATTAAATGCCGATACGCCACATACCAAAGCGAGACCATAAGGTTAAACCACGTCATTATAAAATATAAATTAGTGATCAATATCCCTATACCAGTATAACTTTTAAAAACATGAAGTTTTGTTTTACTGAAACGTTAATCTGTTATACATGCTGACAGCATCTGGCGTATTCAGTGATACCTCCTCCCCCATCTTGAGTTCGTTCTCATAACAAGAATCAAGGTAAATCAACATCCTATTTTCCTGTCCAGGATGTCATTTCTTAATCACTACATGTCTTTTTCATGAAATTCGACCCAGGTACACACCTTATCATGCTGAAGTCACATTTCTAGCTAGAGAGGTGAAGGTCATTAGTAAAGGAATGTACTTAACCAGACGTATGATATGCCACATTCCGGTACTTTTGTTCTTCACTTGCTCATAAAATATTTCTCTTTTGATTTATTTAAAACAAACATGCATTTGCTCACATTTCTGGCGGGATGGAACATGTTTCACTCATCCTTATAGCAATCATAGAATAGCGGCCTGGAACGAACTAAAAGGGTGCTAAACGCTTGCTCCGAACATACAAAATATAACATGATCATTACCACATATTATGCACTTAAGAAGTACGTATTTAGGTGTCATTTCTGTCGAGAGAAAGCACACTCCATTCTTCCAAATAATGACTCTTTGCATCGGCTTGAACGAAGAAAAAGTAGTACTAAACGCGGTCTCCGAGTAGCCAAACTATTTCCAGCTCCCGAATACGTATTTATCTGCCATTTCTGGCGAGAGAAAGAACATGCGCCACTGGTACAAATATTGATCTTGGAATATCGGCAAGGAGCGATCGAAAACAAGTACTAAAGACATGCTTCAATCGTCGCCAATTGTTGCCTGCTCCCGAGCAAATACGTAGAAGTTCGTCAGCACTCTCCTTTCGCTCGATAATATTTAGGGTTAATTACAAATTCTCGGAGTAACTACATTTCGTGAAAAACATAGCTCTCAAATGAACGACGTTGTTTATGGAACAATATAGAAGCTGCCGAGTAAATACATTTATTTTCAAACATTGCTTTCTGTCCTGTACACATAGACGAGGACACAAAAGTTATCATTTCGTCTAATACGCATATACGTGAACATCAACTCCTGAGTGATTATTTTTGTCCTTTACACCCACACCTTGAGAGCCAAATGTCTTTTACACACATATCCTGACTGCAAAGTGATTTTCTTTCTTTGATATACGTATGCGAACACCACATAAACTATTTTGTGATTTTGCACATACAGCCGGACACCAAAATTGATTATTTTACCCTTTACACAGCTTGGAATGTGTCGTGCTTCATCAGCCAACATTTACTAAATTAAACGTCTTCGAAAACGCCGCTGAGTCAGTTTCAACCAAATTTGGCAAAGAGCAAAGAGCACCCTAATATAAAAATAGACCTTTCCCTGATTTCTTATCAGAAAAACAAAAGTAAGGGAATTCGACCAAAGTTAACGAAATCTTTTAGTGCTTTGTTTATATATATATATATATATATATATATATATATATATATATATATATATATATATATATATATATACATATATCTTGATCGCCTTTACTAACTGAAGAAAGCATGTGTTTTCAGACATAATTTCTTGTAACTAAATGAATAAATGCGGTGATTTAATAGTGACATATTTTCTTTATTTCCTTGTTATTTGCTATTCCGGTTTTGTGCATGCATGAACCCTCCACGTATATGCATTATGTAATAAGAGGTACGATGCTATATAGCTGCGTATTTTAATAAATTCCTGGTGTAAAGATTATAATTGAGATGCCTAAAATATTCTTCATTAGAGTTTATGTTTTAAATCGGATGGAAGGCTTCTTGTCGTTAAGTGAACTTAAATTTTCTTCATAAATTTTGTTTGTGCAATTTTTTCCGATACAATATCAAATATGTATTGGCCGTCATTTGAAGAAGAAGAAAAAAATACTTTGAATAGATTGTTTCAAAAGCAATAGAATTCGATACAACTTAACAGAAAGGATCTTGGTTGTTACTGCATCAAACTATTTGTCATATAATTTAATATTAATCAGTTCACAAATAAACTGTTTTCTGCATTAGATTTGCTTACAAACCGCACATTCCACTCCTTAGAGGTACACAATGCCTTTAGCCTTGAAAAACAATGTTCCGCGCCCTTCTCTAACTCTTGTGCAACCAAATATTTAGACCACTGGTGTGTACGTAACACAGAATGCACAATCAAAAGTATTGAAGTATATTTTCACAGGAAACATCATACCAACCCAAATTTCTTTACAATTTCTCGCTCATTTGATATTAGGTAGATGGCAGCCGGGTAAAAGATCTCCTACCTACTTAGCCGCTTGCTTTCTTTCTCGTCATACCAAAGTGAACGAGCTATTTGTTCTCATTGGTATGCTTTATTTCTAGTCATACTAAAGTGAACGAGCTATTTGTTCTCATTGGTATGCTTTATTTCTCGTCATACCAAAGTGAACGAGCTATTTGTTCTCATTGGTATGCTTTATTTCTAGTCATACTAAAGTGAACGATCTATTTGTTCTCATTGGTATACTTTCTTTCTCGTCATACCAAAGTGAAGAGCTATTTGTTCTCATTGGAATGCTTTCTTTCTCGTCATACCAAAGTGAACGAGCCATTTGTTCTCACTGGTATGCTTTCTTTCTCGTCATACCAAAGTGAACGAGCTATTTGTTCTCATTGGAATGCTTTCTTTCTCGTCATACCAAAGTGAACGAGCTATTTGTTCTCATTGGAATGCTTTCTTTCTCGTCATACCAAAGTGAAGAGTTATTTGTTCTCATTGGAATGCTTTCTTTCTCGTCATACCAAAGTGAACGAGCTATTTGTTCTCATTGGAATGCTTTCTTTCTCGTCATACCAAAGTGAACCATCTATTTGTTCTCATTGAAATGCTTTCTTTCTCGTCATACCAAAGTGAACCAGCTATTTACGCATTGCGTCAAATTAAGAACGGTATTTATTTTCAATTTTTTATTTTCGTTGCAGCTCAAGTTGAACAGTGCGAGCGATATGAGCAGAACCATAGAAAGAAAAGAAGACGAGCAATGGGTTATAGACCATAAATTTGACAAGAAACCCCGATAGGAAGTCCCTTGCTTTCCACTCTACTCCATGATGCTGGCAATTAACCAAACTTCCATTGACTATTTCGGACTAGACGTTGAGGGAAACGAACTTCCAATTTTGCAGACAATTCCTTTTGATGACCTTGACATTACAAGTTACAAGTGTGACAGCCGAGTGCTTGGAAATGAATAAGCAGGGAAGCAAGGACGCTGCGGCAGTAAGGACGTTTCTGGAAAACAAAGGTTACATATGTCATGGTATTATAGCAGCCAACTCTGGCCATGGTTGTTTCGCAGAAGACCTTGTCTTCCTCAAGAAAGGTCTAGTGTCCGAACAGTACAATTGTACACTAGTTTTAGACCCATTTAGACCCTTCCGGGCAAATCGTACTAAGCATAAGGTCATATAAAGAAGAAAAGCGATGATAAATCTTTCTCAGCTTGCTAACTGAATATTTCATTTATTTAATGTGTATTTTCACTGCTCACATGATGTTTTATAACATGTTTGTTTCCGAAGAAAATGTTTTATTTGCACCTTGTAAATTACATCTAACTGGATACGGTGCTTACAACCAATAGCTGGCGCTATCATAATATGGAATTGCAGGCTGGCTATTGAAATCCCTTCAGCAATATTACCCGGTGAATATTCAAGCTGAGAACTTTAAATGAATGCTGTTTTTATAGAAAATATGACTTTGTAATTTAGGGATTTAACTCTTTTTTTTGCCTTAACTTTATTCTGAGTGCATTTTTATGGGTACACACATTTTCTCGCCGTTATTTAGCCAGACGTGTGATAATCTGCCGTGACACCGCCAACATGCATATCTACACATATATATACTTTGGTTTTCTAACTGCTTTTACTGTGAAGAAGAATATAGGTACCTCAAGATAAGTAACACTTGTGTCTGATATATACTGTGTGTCTGATATATACTGTGTGTGATATATACTGTGTCTGATATATACTGTGTCTGATATATACTGTGTGTCTGATATATACTGTGTGTGATATATACTGTGTCTGATATATACTGTGTGTCTGATATATACTGTGTCTGATATATACTCTGATATATACTGTGTCTGATATATACTGTGTCTGACATATACTGTGTGTCTGATATATACTGTGTCTGATATATACTGTGTGTCTGATATATACTGTGTCTGATATATACTGTGTGTCTGATACATACTGTGTCTGATATATACTGTGTGTCTGATATATACTGTGTCTGATATATACTGTGTCTGATATATACCTATATACTGTGTCTGATATATACTGTGTCTGATATATACTGTGTGTCTGATATATACTGTGTCTGATATATACTGTGTCTGATATATACCTATATACTGTGTCTGATATATACTGTGTCTGATATATACTGTGTGTCTGATATATACTGTGTCTGATATATACTGTGTGTCTGATATATACTGTGTGTCTGATATATACTGTGTCTGATATATACTGTGTGTCTGATATATACTGTGTCTGATATATACTGTGTGTCTGATATATACTGTGTCAATAAAGTAATCATTTCATACTTTGCTTATAGGTTATTATTGTATATGTCCCCTGCTGCGTCTGCTAAAAGCTCAACACAAGTTGAACAAGAGACCTCTCTACAAGTAAAAGTTATATCTTCTAAGCAATTTTTTCATTTGTGCTGATGGACACGTTGTGCAATTTTCTTAGAGTATCCCAACGTTTTGACTTGTTCACTTTTATTCGCTGATTATAGATATATATCAGTTGTTGAAAGTGAATAAGCCAGAACGTAGGAAAACTCTCAGAAAGACAAGAATGGATAAAGAGGGGGTTCCGGACTCCCCAACCTGAAAACAACAATAAAAACTGTATACACACACATGTACAGTCACTTGCCACTTAAATTTGATCATCGTTTTATTCTTGTTTATTGGGTATTATGCACACTTTGATTAAATAAACACAAAGATTTTGGTTTTGGTTTCCTTTCGAGGAAACTCGGGGTTTTTTTTAGAAATGTTGGAAACCCCTCCAGCACTTGACCTGATCTGGCCTAAAAGACTCGTTATATTTTAAACACAGTACATACCGCGTGTATGTATACAGAACACGAAGTAATAATGAAAGTACTATTTTTAAAGTAAGAGATGAAATTACCTCGTGTATTAGGTATAAAGCCAGAACTGTGCCGAAGTACTACTAAACAATCATTTCATGCAACATAGGCCCCAAAAAATAATGTTTCTCGATACCGTCTCAAAGTGCAATAAAAGCACATTAACGTGCATTCGATCTTTCATCTTATTTTTTACTTTTTATTCGTATTGGATCTTAACTGCGCGAATTATTTCACAAAGTCATGTATCTTTTACATTCATCTATGCGATATGTTAGTAGTATATAGGGCCACCTTAGCCTCAATGGGAATTAGCATTACAGACCCCCCTTGGGCCACTTTAGCCTCAAGGGAAATTTAACATGGAGAAAAATCGTGGGCCACTTTAGCCTCAAGGGAATTGAACATGGGAAAAAGTCTTGGGCCACTCTAGCCTCAAGGGGAATTGAACATGGGGGAATAAAGTTGTTGTTGTTCTTGTGGGGTTTAACGCCATTTTTCAGCACGATAGGCTATACATGGCGGCCAGTATTAATGGTGGAGGAAGAACCCGGAAAACCCCGGAAAGAACCACCGACCCACGAGAAACTACTGGCAAGCTTTCTCACATGCCCACATTGGCTGAATCTTAGACTCGAACCGCCGCAGACAGAGGTGAGATGGCAGTGATCCGTAACGAAGAGCGCTTTAGACCACTCGGCCACTCGGGGCCCCGGGGAATAAAGTGTGGGACTGTCTAGCGTCAAGGGAAATTGAACATGGTGGGATTGTCTAGGGACAATGATGGTAGAGGGTCAAACACAACAGAGACAGAGACATACATACACTAGTACAAGCGTGAGATTTGTATATAAAGCATTACCAAGACCTGAAATCTTGCTGGGGTGTTCAAAAATTTGCATAATTGTAATGATGCTATAAATAGCTATAATCAAGGAAATGCTCAACGACAAAATGGATGTGACTAAAAGTAACGCTAAAATGACGAAATTGTCCCAGAATTTAAAGGAAAATAAACATATCCCCGAAAATTAAGTTACAACGTTTTAGAATAAAATGGATAAAATTAGTAACTACTTACAAAATCAACTTGTGTCACGATCGTCGATAAACACCAATGTATCTATTTATAGCTATAATCAGCTAAAATTCCTATCAAATCTCACTATCTATTTATAGCTCCAACTTGTGGGTTATTCCTTTGGAAAATCCCACTATCTTTTTATAGCCTCAGCTTGAGTGACGTTCCTGTTTATGAACTCTAGTACATATGTATAGCTACAACCTGTGGAAATCCCCAAGTCCATATTTATAGTCTCGAAATTTCCAGCCGCACTGACGTCACTGTACTGAACACTAGGGGATAAGTGTCAACAGTGTTGCAAGTGGCTAACCTGAATACACGCTACTGCAGGTAGGTAGGTAGAGTGTATCTGATAGGGATAAAGTGAGTTTTATAGGGACAAACAGAGACCAATACACACACCCACACACACACACACACAACGTACGCACGCAGACATACACACACACACACACACACACACACATACACACACAGAGGGAAGAGGAAAAAACAAACCCCAAATATACTATCAACACAGAAGGGAGATAATACAAACCCCAAATAAACTATCCACACAAACGTACGCGAACGCATACAAACCTCAAATATACTATCCACACTCGGGAGAAAGAAGAATAAAAAACAACCAAATATACGATCTACACAACGTACGCGAACACACACAGACACACACACACACACACACACACAGGGAAGAGGAAAAAACAAACCCCAAATAAACTATCCACACAAACGTACGCGAACGCATACAAACCCCAAATATACTATCAACACAGAGTGAAGGAGAAAAAGTTTTTTGAAAGCACCTAAGCCCTTACCTGCAATGACCAACTCTGCCAAACACCTACACCCCACCCCACCCACTCCCAACATTACAAAACCCATTTAACCCGTTATTTTATGGCATCAGTGTGTGATTTAGGAAACATCAAGACACAAAATGATGGATGAATAGACTGACTATTGTTTACGGACTTGCATGCCTAAAGAGCGTGCGTGAAGGAAAACATCCTTCCATTTCAATTCTAACTAAAACATGATCCAGAGGGATAGAGAGAGGTGAAAGAGCACAATTTCATAAAGTGTGAGTAAAAACAAAACACGCCATCCTTATTATACAATGTCAAGACCAAGAGACACTTACGTTTTCTTTCTGGTCTATTCTCTTTTAGAAGGTAGTATGAAATTTCACATCAGGGCCAACGCATCGGCTCACATTGTCAATTTTTTCCATTTCCATGTCTTTACTGGCACAAGTTCTTCATCATCTTCAATTTCTTCTTCTTCTTCTGAATCCCTCTTCTCTGTTTCGTCTTGTTTCTGTTTCTTCTCTTTTCTCGTAGGGCACTCTGAATTCCAGTGTCCTTTCTCCTGACAACGATATTAGGTATCTTGACTTTTGTCTCTCTTTCTTAGACGAAGCAGGTATTCTGGAGACAAATACCCATTTACCTTTGCAGATATAGCAAACTTCATTAGCACACACTTTCGTATGACTCTCATCAAATCAACGACCAAAAGAGTAAGTTTTGTTGCCACTTTCGCCTGTGAATTATGCTTTCGTATGACTTTTAGCAAATATTTGACCAGCAGGTCGATCTGTGCTGACTCTTCCATCTTCTTGATCGTTTGAGAGTGGAATGAATACTCTGACGCTAAGACACTCTCCTTATATACAGGGACCTGCTGCGTATGAAACCTAGTCAAATGTAGTTTTGCAATAAGATGAAACGATTTCATTGAGGAAGTAAAAGGCAATGATGTACCGTATCGCCTCACACAAAACCTGAAGTGTTAGCTCAGATCCGTGTCAGCGATTTCGAAGACGACATAACTGAGCTTTCATCAATGCTCTCCATTTATGCCACAAAACCACGAGTCCTGATTCACGCCAAAAGAAATTTCGTTCGGTCCATAAAAAATAGTATCACATCTGAGAAACGCAAAAACGAACTTCCAGAAAACTGAGAACGACGGCTTACACCTACAACGTGAAATGTATGAGTTCAAGTAGTGCGTAAAACTTAGTCAAATTAAATTTTTATAGTCAAGACGAAACGATCTCTTTTCGAAGAAGAAAGCAGACACCAAGCGACAATGGCGATCCGTGTCACACAACACTTTTCAAAATGTATATGATCAGAGGTTTGTTCTAGCGATCTGCACGGTTAAATTAAATGTTGATGTATTTTGCAATAAGACGGACACAATTTCCATGGGATCGCCCATGGAACCATTGTTCGTGCATTAGTTTAATTTTTTAAAATATTTTTTTTATATAAATCGCCTATAGGATAGACCCAGTAAAGCATGGCCATTCTCGTCACTGTGTGAATAGCTACTCAAGTCAATTCGAAGTGAACGCGGTAAGAAAATAAGTATAGCCAATGAAATGGCTTACAACGGGTGATGCATTGTTTTGTTCTAGGACTGTGTGGCATAATAATCCCTATGTTCTTGCGTTGTTACCATTACAGTGCAGACAGACTGAAATGTGAACTTACAAGCCCTCTTTGTGTGTGTTGTACCATTTCTTCTTACCACATCAAAATACTGAGCGTCACAGTATTGGTTCGCGTTTTCAGGCTGACCATTTTTTTTATATCTCACTTAAACATTTTAACATAAACGCTCACACTCACATCGGTAGAGTCAGAACAGACGTGTTACAGTATTGAGGGGCATGTTATCTTTTTTTTTTCTTCAAACTAATGAATTTGGGGTTTGTATGAAGTAAAGAACCGAAAGTACAGTGAAACTCAAGGCTGATGACCCAATCTGTCTGTCTATTGATGCGTGTATTTACTTAAGAAGAAATATGACCTCTAAAACACAAAGAGATACGGCAAGCATGATTAGAATGAACATAACGATGTTTTCCTTCACGCCCGTGTAATTTAGAGTTTCAATCCTCTTTGAAGACAAACTTGGTCTCCTTTTGTAGGGCTTGAAATAATAAAAAACCTGAAAAAATCTTAAGTACTTTGCTATAGATAATTTCATCAACAGACTAAACAACATAAATACCGTTACAACACTAGAAAGCCTTAAATCTTCTATCAAAAAGAAATGCATCAAAAATTAAAGATTTACGATAACTAACCAATGAAACCGAATTTAACAAAGGCAGTGACATGTGAAGAAATGTCTCTCACTTTGGAAAGGTAGGCGAATGTACTCTGTCATGCACCATCAACTTGAAAAAAATTATAAACAGAGAGAAACCTGAATTCAAAATTCAGTTGTTTTTCTCTTCAAAATTGTTTCGTTTCTTTTTTCTTTTTTTTGGAACAAATCTAAGCACTAATATAGAGTGGAAAAGGGAAAATGCACATACAAGCTTTGATATTTCTGAAAAAATGAGGGGATATTCCTAACGTTCATAACCACCTATGGACTTGGACTTGTCTGTGACTTATCCACAAAACAAGATGTACATATTTCTGGTCAAGCTGCAAGTGTGTGCGTGTTTTTGAAAATGGTAAAAATGGGATATACAATTTTCTCGTGACACTTATAAAGTGAAGAGTCTGTGCAAGTGTCAAAAGCCAAAGTCATATAAGTTTTGTATTTTGTACGGCTTGTAAAGATTTCCACTTTAGAAAATGTGAAGTATCACAAGTTATTATCACAAACAGAAGTGGAACATAGGGGCTTGCAAGAAAGAAAATAACCCAGACAGTTGGTGTCATCAAGAGTGCTAGAGACGGTACCCGAACTTGCTTGCTTGCTTACTTGAATTAAAGTGATTTTCGCTCTAATGGAGCATATATCACTGGTTTAATAACGCACCGCGTGATTTTTAATTACTCCTAGGGAAGGAAAGAGAGCCTCATCTCCCAGGCTTTTATGTACTCACAGACTACTTTTAAATTTAGCCACTCAGGTGTAGGACTAACTAGTCCTTAACAACCTGACTGAAAGGCTTTAAACATGAGTGGGAATAGTCTCACCACACACTCATTTTTCTGTCCGAGCGTGGTAAAGGAGGAAAAAGGCGATCAAAAAGACAGCCATGGGTGTTAAGTACTCAACAAAACGCTAGCCCGTACTTATTTCAAATCAAGTCGTGTCACCAAAAAAGACGACGTGTACGACATCAAAGGCATTGTCAAACGCAGAAACCGTAAAGTGGGCAAACGACGTGTCAAAGAAGTCAAAGTACGTTGGAAAGGATATCCACCCAGTTTTCCTTCTTTCATCGACTCTTCGCACTATAAAAAGAAGTGACCATCATGCCCTTTCACACAGATTCAGCTACTGCGATCACTCCTTCACCCAATTCTTCTCTGCAAGATTTACAAACACAACCCTTGTGGGTGTGGTATGGAAAACGTGTGCCTAAAACGCAAATCGTCTTTTTCTGCCAAACCTTCGTGGTGTATTGTGTCATCGGTGCAGCCATTGCCAATCTGAGTTTGCAACAAGGAGACAAACACGTGTGGACCATTGTATTGAGCAGTTACATCGGTTACCTGCTTCCTAATCCCTCCCTGAAATTCTCCTTGAACGGGAACAACGAGAACCTTGTGTCCAGTGTCAATGCCAGTCACCACTCCAACAACAACCCCATTTTGGGCGGAGACACTCCTCTAACTTCCAGTATCGCCTCGGAGAGCCACAAAACTCTCGAATTATGAGCAATAACAACCAATTTTACTTATCCTTACTCAGTGACAGTTCCATGGAGGTGTTTCCCAAGAACACGTTGTGCTGTTACACGGTCAAATTACCTCAGACCATCCAGTTAGATCACGAAGCCCATGGGGAAGTGGCTTTAGTGGAAATCATTCACCCAACACAAATCAAAAACATCACCGAAAAGCAAAACACTTTCGAGGTGGAAATCCTGAATGCCCAATTGGAGGAAGAAATCAACAAAATCGGGCTTTTAGGGGACACAAGACCAGCCAGCAATCCAGCCTTCATTATCTACACCTTGAAAATTCCTTCAGGTTATTATTTTAGTGGTGAACATTTGGTGGACACTATTCCGGACAGGTTCAACTTAGCCTTTGGCAAAGCACTGAACAGAGCCAAAAAAAGTGTGAAGATTGAGTACAATAAAGTGGCTCATCGTCTCGTGATCAAATTTCAAGATACGGACACATTGTCCCTCAGGTTCAATGGTAGTTTGTTTGAAATTTTGGGTGGACATGCAGAAATGGTCGCAAACAATATGAGCCCCAAGATCAAAAGTAATATGGATTTTTACAGAGCTTTTGGAAACCCGGTAGAACTGAACCAAGGACTTAATTTGATCTTTGTGTATTCCGATGTGGTGGAGTACAACTTGGTGGGACACACCTCTGTTCCGTTACTGCGTGTCATTCCTTTCAAAGTGGATAGTACCACAAACAATGACCAGGAAGGTGCAAACACCTATCACGTACACCGTGAATTTGTACATCCTCACTATTTGCCCGTCAGTAAGTCGTATTTAGACACTGTCAACATTGCTATAAAAGGAGATCTGGGACAAAATATTCCATTCTCCAAAGGGAAAGTTACAGTGAAACTCCATTTTCGAAAACGGTTCTCTAACGAATTGTAAGTCAAGACAGCGAGGAGGGACATTTTCACCCTATAAAATCCGACCAGATGCGTGTGGAATTTCAGTTTGCAGAAAATCTACGCGCAGATAATACGGTGAACGTCATCCTGTATCCTGAATTGGACAATACGATATAAACCAACAGTTTGAGAGAAGTCATTCTAGACTATTAGAAGTCATGGAAGACTTTTATCAATGTTTGTATAGTAGGGATTCTTTGGACATGGAATGTGAAGATCCCTGAGGAAGGAGAACCTCAAGACAAAGACGAAGAAGTCATCATGATGAAGTCTAGATGGTCAGAACAAGAATCACATTTAGTTTCCTGTTATGCTATAGTCTTGACAGAAAAAAATTAAGGAATTGATCAAGAAAGATTGCTATGGATGTCATAACGATCATCCCAGTCAAATTCAACACGATAAATGCCTGATGCTGAGTCAAGAAGAAAAATTGGACGAGTATCTGGACGATGCTTGGAGTCTCATCTCGGACGAAGACGTGTTGCATCAGTGGTATAAAGACTTGCGTGGACATTCTTGTCCACCTTTAACCACTCAAGAGATCGATCGTATCGAAGCTCTCCTGAATCAAAGTGAGGAGACGAAACGAAGAAACGGTTATTTGTCAGACATTTTCAAGCAAAAAGTCAGGATCGAATTGATGACTTATTATTACCTGTGAAGAAGAAGAAGAAAACACACAAAACAATGGATACCTGGGAACTTTATTACCTTTTGAACCACAGTTCGTACACGGCTTCTTGGAATCCTGTCGTCTGTGCTTAAGATGAACTCCCTCATCGCAAACCTCAAGACCATCAACACGGACGACAGTCATCTCCCAGGAACCCACTGGGTAGCCGTTTACTTTCCTCAAGAAGGATGTGTGGAATATTTTGATTCGTACGGATTGCCCCCTTTGGAAGACGATATCATCGACTTTATGAGAAGAAATGCTCAGACCACCCGATTCAATAATGTGAAATTACAAGGCACATATTACTTGGTGTGTGGACAATATTGTGTGTATTTTCTGCATCATCGCAGCCTGGGCTATTCCTTAGAACATTTAGTGACTCATTTTGATCCTCGTTCTTCTTCAAGAAACGATGTGAAAGTAGATCGATGGTTTTGTGACCAGTATGCTTATCTTTTGTCTCAAGCTAGGAAACGTAGTGTCCATCAATGGCCTAATGATTTCCAACAGTGGAAATCACAATTTCATTCACAACGTTGTCAGCCCTGTTTAAAGTAGAGTGTGAATTGAAAAAAATGTTTGGTATTTGAAAATAATGTTTGATGTTATAGTGTTGGATTATTGTTAAAAAAAATGTTAGAGTTGTTTGTTAGTATGAATAAAAAATGTTGTGTTTTGAAGAAAAAAATGCCTTTGTGGTTTGTTTGGCTATAGGAATCTTGATTCATGCTCTTTGACTTCTCTCTATCCCTCCCATAACACTATTTGAACGTTCCGGCTCGAAAACCGTGTAGTAATGTTTTCCTTCACGTCCATGCTTTGACCATAAAACGGGGCAGTCTCCAGTCTGCCCATCCATTGTTAACTCATCTTCCTACGAAGATGTGCTCAAGATTAGCCAAGTTGAACGAAGCCTATGTGAATTTGCATAGGGTCATGACAAGTCTGATACCGAGACCTGAAGAGATAGACAATATCATAATGTTGAAAGTCACTGAAGACCTGAAAGAAGAGCTCTTCAAGGAGGAATTCAAGAAGGAGAAAGAAGAATGGATGGAGAAGTACAAACTTTATAAACAGCAGAGAGAGCAGCAACAGCAGCAGCATGAACCTGACAGAGGCTTTGTCAACAGTTGTATCGACACCAAAGAGTTCTTCTTCTCTTTTCCGAAGAAGCAGACCTTATCCTGTGAGAAAGCCTGTCGTCAGAGGAGGCCGCCATCTTATAACCTAAGCGATCGCCATAGCTTCAAGTTCCAAAAAAAATTTCAGGGCTACCCCTTACTCTCGAAAAGAAATAACATTCCATTGCCTATAATATGTTAGTCAGTTAGAAGAAAAAATACAGAAGTGAGTCTATCAGCACATGATTTCTTTATCTTGGTTAGAAAGTGCGACTCTAAGTCCTTCGTTTCCGTCGCTTATCAAAATTTTAAAAATAGTAATGTTCTGTAAAAAAGTGAGTGAGTGTTTCTCTTAGGTTTGTGCGTATTTTTTTTTTTTGGTTTTTTTTTTTTTGTTGGTGATAATATGGATAATGTAAGTTCGGGTACAACGAAATTAAAAGAATTAGGCCCAGAACTCGGTGTGGAGGGAAGAAATATACGCAACAGTAGCGGGAGCAAGAAATGCAGACCTAGCCAGTTAGCACTCCACCCACCTCGAGAACACAAATAACATCTAGTCAACAGCCGACTATACCTAACAAACAACCTACCCCGGAAAGAGTGGTGGCAAAACAAAGGGCCAATTATATTAGACAAACGGTATGGCAAACTCAAATGTAATTATCTCAGGCACTACGTTCTTTTCTGGGGCCCCGAGTGGCCGAGTGGTCTAAAGCGCTCTCCGTTACGGATCACTGTCATCTCACCTTTGTCTGCGTGGGTTCGAGTCTCGGATTCGGCTAATGTGGGTATGTGAGAAAGCTTGCCAGTAGCTTCTCGTGGGTCGGTTGTTCTTTCCGGGTTTTTCCCGGGTTCTTCCTCCATCATTAATACTGGCCGCCATGTATAGCCTATCGCGTGCTGAAAAATGGCGTTAAACCCTACAACAACAACAACGTTCTTTTCTCACTCCGATACTACAGGCAATCTCAGCTGAAAGAACAACCACAACAACAATAAAAGCGACAGATACCATAGCAGCGGATTTGAAACTATCTACCTCAACTAAAGAATTAGTATCAGAACCAGAAGAGGAAATTGAGGCGGTTGAGGAGGAAAAGGGGGACGCTGACCCTCGTTGAGAAGTACACCGAAATGGGACTAGATCAAGCATTGTATGACGTAAACAAAGCAGGGCAGTTTATTAGAGCCATACAATACGTTGCCTACAAATCTCTAGACACTTTTAAACCAAGACCTTCTCAATGGGGATTAGGGTCAGAGTTCTTCCCCAATTCTACAGACAAACCTACACTGGATACCCCCTCAGTCAACTGGTAGAAGCCGCTGCTTACATTACCGCCCATCATGGCTACGCATTTCCTGATATCAAGAATCATGAGACTAGGAGTGCGGGAAAGAACGTGAAAGCAAAAGAGAGACGTGTTACCTTCTAATAGAAAAAAACAACCTTTTTAGGGCTCCAAAAGATTGCTTTTTATTAACTAGGGAACCATATTTGGCTTGGAATCCCTCCTTGACTAAACTATTCTCGAAACAAACTTGACCCATTGGAACACTTTAACAAACTTAACTTTTTAAACCTAACAGTGACCAAACTGGTATATGTCTCTTAGAATAATTTAAATAAGATCAGTATGGCTATTTTTATGTACACTAAGTACTAATATTAGATAGATATGTTAGGAAGTAGTAAATTTAACAGACTCGTTAGATTTGAACTAATTGCACAAGTGGTTAACACATTATTGGTACTTTTTACTGTCCATTAGCAAAAAAGGGACTTGATTTGAAATAAGTACGGGCTAGCGTTTTGTTGAGTACTTAACACCCATGGCTGTCTTTTTGATCACCTTTTTCCTCCTTTACCACGTTCGGACAGAAAAATGAGTGTGTGGTGAGGCTATTCCCATTCATGTTTAAAGCCTTTCAGTCAGGTTGTTAAGGACTAGTTAGTCCTACACCTGAGTGGCTAAATTTAAAAGTAGTCTGTGAGTACATAAAAGCCTGGGAGACGAGGCTCTCTTTCCTTCCCTAGGAGTAATTAAAAATCACGCGGTGCGTTATTAAACCAGTGATATATGCTCCATTAGAGCGAAAATCACTTTAATTCAAGTAAGCAAGCAAGCAAGTTCGGGTACCGTCTCTAGCACTCTTGATGACACCAACTGTCTGGGTTATTTTCTTTCTTGCAAGCCCCTATGTTCCACTTCTGTTTGTGATAATAACTTGTGATACTTCACATTTCCTAAGTGGAAATCTTTACAAGCCGTACAAAATACAAAACTTATATGACTTTGGCTTTTGACACTTGCACAGACTCTTCACTTTATAAGTGTCACGAGAAAATTGTATATCCCATTTTTACCATTTTCAAAACCACGCACACACTTGCAGCTTGACCAGAAATATGTACATCTTGTTTTGTGGATAAGTCACAGACAAGTCCAAGTCCATAGGTGGTTATGAACGTTAGGAATATCCCCTCATTTTTTCAGAAATATCAAAGCTTGTATGTGCATTTTCCCTTTTCCACTCTATATTAGTGCTTAGATTTGTTCCAAAAAAAAGAAAAAAGAAACGAAACAATTTTGAAGAAAAAAACAACTGAATTTTGAATTCAGGTTTCTCTCTGTTTATAATTTTTTTCAAGTTGATGGTGCATGACAGAGTACATTCGCCTAACTTTCCAAAGTGAGAGACATTTCTTCACATGTCACTGCCTTTGTTAAATTCGGTTTCATTGGTTAGTTATCGTAAATCTTTAATTTTTGATGCATTTCTTTTTGATAGAAGATTTAAGGCTTTCTAGTGTTGTAACGGTATTTATGTTGTTTAGTCTGTTGATGAAATTATCTATAGCAAAGTACTTAAGATTTTTTCAGGTTTTTTATTATTTCAAGCCCTACAAAAGGAGACCAAGTTTGTCTTCAAAGAGGATTGAAACTCTAAATTACACGGGCGTGAAGGAAAACATCGTTATGTTCATTCTAATCATGCTTGCCGTATCTCTTTGTGTTTTAGAGGTCATATTTCTTCTTAAGTAAATACACGCATCAATAGACAGACAGATTGGGTCATCAGCCTTGAGTTTCACTGTACTTTCGGTTCTTTACTTCATACAAACCCCAAATTCATTAGTTTGAAGAAAAAAAAAAGATAACATGCCCCTCAATACTGTAACACGTCTGTTCTGACTCTACCGATGTGAGTGTGAGCGTTTATGTTAAAATGTTTAAGTGAGATATAAAAAAAATGGTCAGCCTGAAAACGCGAACCAATACTGTGACGCTCAGTATTTTGATGTGGTAAGAAGAAATGGTACAACACACACAAAGAGGGCTTGTAAGTTCACATTTCAGTCTGTCTGCACTGTAATGGTAACAACGCAAGAACATAGGGATTATTATGCCACACAGTCCTAGAACAAAACAATGCATCACCCGTTGTAAGCCATTTCATTGGCTATACTTATTTTCTTACCGCGTTCACTTCGAATTGACTTGAGTAGCTATTCACACAGTGACGAGAATGGCCATGCTTTACTGGGTCTATCCTATAGGCGATTTATATAAAAAAAATATTTTAAAAAATTAAACTAATGCACTAACAATGGTTCCATGGGCGATCCCATGGAAATTGTGTCCGTCTTATTGCAAAATACATCAACATTTAATTTAACCGTGCAGATCGCTAGAACAAACCTCTGATCATATACATTTTGAAAAGTGTTGTGTGACACGGATCGCCATTGTCGCTTGGTGTCTGCTTTCTTCTTCGAAAAGAGATCGTTTCGTCTTGACTATAAAAATTTAATTTGACTAAGTTTTACGCACTACTTGAACTCATACATTTCACGTTGTAGGTGTAAGCCGTCGTTCTCAGTTTTCTGGAAGTTCGTTTTTGCGTTTCTCAGATGTGATACTATTTTTTATGGACCGAACGAAATTTCTTTTGGCGTGAATCAGGACTCGTGGTTTTGTGGCATAAATGGAGAGCATTGATGAAAGCTCAGTTATGTCGTCTTCGAAATCGCTGACACGGATCTGAGCTAACACTTCAGGTTTTGTGTGAGGCGATACGGTACATCATTGCCTTTTACTTCCTCAATGAAATCGTTTCATCTTATTGCAAAACTACATTTGACTAGGTTTCATACGCAGCAGGTCCCTGTATATAAGGAGAGTGTCTTAGCGTCAGAGTATTCATTCCACTCTCAAACGATCAAGAAGATGGAAGAGTCAGCACAGATCGACCTGCTGGTCAAATATTTGCTAAAAGTCATACGAAAGCATAATTCACAGGCGAAAGTGGCAACAAAACTTACTCTTTTGGTCGTTGATTTGATGAGAGTCATACGAAAGTGTGTGCTAATGAAGTTTGCTATATCTGCAAAGGTAAATGGGTATTTGTCTCCAGAATACCTGCTTCGTCTAAGAAAGAGAGACAAAAGTCAAGATACCTAATATCGTTGTCAGGAGAAAGGACACTGGAATTCAGAGTGCCCTACGAGAAAAGAGAAGAAACAGAAACAAGACGAAACAGAGAAGAGGGATTCAGAAGAAGAAGAAGAAATTGAAGATGATGAAGAACTTGTGCCAGTAAAGACATGGAAATGGAAAAAATTGACAATGTGAGCCGATGCGTTGGCCCTGATGTGAAATTTCATACTACCTTCTAAAAGAGAATAGACCAGAAAGAAAACGTAAGTGTCTCTTGGTCTTGACATTGTATAATAAGGATGGCGTGTTTTGTTTTTACTCACACTTTATGAAATTGTGCTCTTTCACCTCTCTCTATCCCTCTGGATCATGTTTTAGTTAGAATTGAAATGGAAGGATGTTTTCCTTCACGCACGCTCTTTAGGCATGCAAGTCCGTAAACAATAGTCAGTCTATTCATCCATCATTTTGTGTCTTGATGTTTCCTAAATCACACACTGATGCCATAAAATAACGGGTTAAATGGGTTTTGTAATGTTGGGAGTGGGTGGGGTGGGGTGTAGGTGTTTGGCAGAGTTGGTCATTGCAGGTAAGGGCTTAGGTGCTTTCAAAAAACTTTTTCTCCTTCACTCTGTGTTGATAGTATATTTGGGGTTTGTATGCGTTCGCGTACGTTTGTGTGGATAGTTTATTTGGGGTTTGTTTTTTCCTCTTCCCTGTGTGTGTGTGTGTGTGTGTGTCTGTGTGTGTTCGCGTACGTTGTGTAGATCGTATATTTGGTTGTTTTTTTTTTCTTCTTTCTCCCGAGTGTGGATAGTATATTTGAGGTTTGTATGCGTTCGCGTACGTTTGTGTGGATAGTTTATTTGGGGTTTGTATTATCTCCCTTCTGTGTTGATAGTATATTTGGGGTTTGTTTTTTCCTCTTCCCTCTGTGTGTGTATGTGTGTGTGTGTGTGTGTGTGTGTGTATGTCTGCGTGCGTACGTTGTGTGTGTGTGTGTGGGGGTGTGTGTATTGGTCTCTGTTTGTCCCTATAAAACTCACTTTATCCCTATCAGATACACTCTACCTACCTACCTGCAGTAGCGTGTATTCAGGTCAGCCACTTGCAACACTGTTGACACTTATCCCCTAGTGTTCAGTACAGTGACGTCACTGAGGCTGGAAATTTCGAGACTATAAATATGGACTTGGGGATTTCCACAGGTTGTAGCTATACATATGTACTAGAGTTCATAAACAGGAACGTCACTCAAGCTGAGACTATAAAAAGATAGTGGGATTTTCCAAAGGAATAACCCACAAGTTGGAGCTATAAATAGATAGTGAGATTTCATAGGAATTTTAGCTGATTATAGCTATAAATAGATACATGGGTGTTTATCGACGATCGTGACACAAGTTGATTTTGTAAGTAGTTACTAATTTTATCCATTTTATTCTAAAACGTTGTAACTTAATTTTCGGGGATATGTTTATTTTCCTTTAAATTCTGGGACAATTTCGTCATTTTAGCGTTACTTTTAGTCACATCCATTTTGTCGTTGAGCATTTCCTTGATTATAGCTATTTATAGCATCATTACAATTATGCAAATTTTTGAACACCCCAGCAAGATTTCAGGTCTTGGTAATGCTTTATATATAAATCTCACGCTTGTACTAGTGTATGTATGTCTCTGTCTCTGTTGTGTTTGACCCTCTACCATCATTGTCCTTAGACAATCCCACCATGTTCAATTTTCCTTGACGCTAGACAGTCCCACACTTTATTCCCCCATGTTCAATTCCCCTTGAGGCTAGAGTGGCCCAAGACTTTTTCCCATGTTTAATTCCCCTTGAGGCTAGAGTGGCCCAAGACTTTTTCCCATGTTCAATTCCCTTGAGGCTAAAGTGGCCCACGATTTTTCTCCATGTTAAATTTCCCTTGAGGCTAAAGTGGCCCAAGGGGGGTCTGTAATGCTAATTCCCATTGAGGCTAAGGTGGCCCTATATACTACTTATGTTTTTTTTTAGATACAACTTATTTTCGGCCATCACTGCGATTAGTTGATTGATTTTGGACTATGTTCACTCGTCGGCATAAGCAGGGAAAGATAGATACAAGGGCAGAATGCTGTATTTCTATAATTTATTGATTTACTTCACAAATGAAAAAATAAAATAAAATCAACATGACGCAAAAAAATATTAACAAACAAAAACAAAAAATTTGGAAAACTGCTGACAGAAAAATTTAGTTTGCAGCGTACGTTAAGCTAACTGATATTATTAAAGGCATACAGTGCTAGGTATGAATAAGTTCCTACGTATTAACTAAACCAACTTCATCAGATATATTCACTAAAGCTGGCATTTTAGATGCTGCAGTCAAATTCCCAGTCTGACAGCGGTCTATATTCAGCACTCTAAGTCAGAATGGTGTCTAGTGCACTACACTCTTGCAAGAGTGGGGTCGGCAGCACTGCACTCTAGGTCATAATGGGGCCAATTGGACTGTACTCTAGGCCAGAGTGGTGACTAGTGCACTACACTCTGGTCCATATGGGGGACTAGTGCACATCACTCTAGACCAGAGTAAGATATAATGCACAGCACTCCAGGCCAGAGTAGGGTATAAATGCACATCATTCAAGGCCAGAGTAAGGTATAATGCACAGCACTCCAGGCCAGAGTAAGGTATAAATGCACAGCATTCCAGGCCAGAGTAGGGTATAATGCACAGCATTCCAGACCAGAGTAGGGTATAATGCACAGCACTCCAGTCCAGAGTAAGGTATAATGCACAGCACTCCAGGCCAGAGTAAGGTATAAATGCACAGCATTCCAGGCCAGAGTAGGGTATAATGCACAGCTGTCCAGGTCAGAGTAGGGTATAATGCACAGCACTCCAGGCCAGAGTGAGGTTTAATGCAATACACTCCAGGCCGGAGTGAGGTTTAGTGCTATTCACTCTAGACCAGAGTGGAAACTAGTGCTCTAGCTAGCACATCGACTTGGGTCTTTGTATGGACCTTTGGGTCCTATGGCACTGCTCAAATTACCATTTCATTCAGTTAACATCTACTCTTCGAATTCTAGAAGTGGAAAAGACATGGAATAAACATAACTATCCGTGTATAAAATATTTAAGCTATAATTTTGATATATGCATTTGGAAATATAATTTATATAAGAAATTATGGACGCAAAATAATTAATTAATTTAAAATTGAAGTTCATACTTATTTCACATTTTAGTCTAACTGAATTGTGTGAATAAATCTTTAAACAAAACGGTCGAGTGGCCGAGTGGTCTAAAGCGCTCTCCGTTACGGATCACTGCCATCCCAGTAGCTTCTCGAGTGTCGGTGGTTCTTTCCGGGGTTTTCCCGTGCTCTCCCTCCACCATTAATACTGGCCGCCATGTATAGCCTATCGTGTGCTGAAAAATGGCGTTAAACCCTACAACAACAACAAAATAGGAACATATAAATTTTCAATTAAACTGGCTTGACATATAAATGTTCCAGTTACACAAGCCAAAGGGAGCAAGACCTCGTAAATAGGGAACATTGTATTGACAATACATAGATAACAAAACCAGCTGTGATTAGTGCATCATATAAACGTTGTAGTTTCGGTCAAGATTAAAGATAGCTGAGTCTGTTGGCAACACAAGGGATTATATTAAAACACATCCAGATTGTATTTTATTTATTATATTTTGTATATTTACTGACTTGTTTAAAAACTGTGATACACATCATTGTAATGTATTCGATGTGACGGTAACTCTCATTCCATCTAGTTCGAGCAGAGTTATCTCTCAATTTCAATAGCGTAGATTTGCCCTTGTCAAGTTCACAATCTAACACTACTCTCCGTGAGAGTGTGTAGGATGCTGAAATAGGATAGAAAGTATGTTTCTTTTTGCTAGCAAACAGTAGCATTGAAATCTATAGACTAACTATTAGTTCCGTGATACACACTAAATCAATGCAAGAATATTCACGGACAGATACATAAATAGCAACAATTAATAATTGACGCACTTAACGAGTGTTTCTGTTTAAAATATTTGCAATAAATTTTATCTCATTGAGAAACGTTGCCCCTTAATAAACTCAAGCTAATAAATGCACACATATTTTGAACAAGACTTTGGCGAATGTCCGCTTCTAGAGTGATTACTATAGTTTCTTTAGATTCCATTTTCACTGCACATTGGGCCATCACGCACTATCACTCTGTAAATGGTGTACATAAAAATAAAACAGGCTACAGGGATAACCTGATTCGGAATAATGTTAGATGCTCTTGACTGTAATTTTCCCTGATTTAGTTCCCCTTTTAAGTTCCTCGATGTGCGTCCATTAAACTCAGCTCAGTGTTTGACCTCTCTTTTCCCCTGCAAACAAACTGACTTGCTTGTAAAGCCTGATGCTCGTCTTGTCTTCTCAAACGAAACAATTTACGATTCAGTAGTAAAGGTTGATTAGAGCTTTGAATGATCTTTTCCAAATTGCTCTTTTTAACTTTGATTTCTTCAGAAGAAAGTTATCTTATATGTGCGTCGTAAGTTTTACGAACGTTGAAAAATCTAAATCATTGTGTCTAACAAATGTTGCAATTTGCGCCTTATTCGTTAATGTAACATAACAAAGCAGAGCACAAACTGGTAGAAAATGCAAAACGAGTGCTTACAGTCATTTTCTCTTTATGTTGTTAACACTTGAGAACCTCGAAATCTAATACCGCATAGCGGTGTATGGGGTGGTGTTAGTCCTGGTTTTAAATTGTAATGTGATGACCTGGACACTGCGTACAGGTAATCAATCCCAGTTTTTAAAAGTTTTTGGTAAATTGATGGTTTATATATACATCAAAAGTTGCAAAGGAGAGTGTTAGGTTTGTGTGTGTGGTGGTGGAGGTGGGGGGGGGGGTGACAGCTACAGGTGTGATTTTACGAAATGTTTTCAACAGCGGGAATTGCCATCAAACCCTGTGCTAAAGGATAACGGCTTCCGGACAATGAGAGCTAGTGTTGGTACAAATTCTGGTGAACAGCTTTTCAAGATTATGTTGGGAATTCCATCGTGCCCACTAGTTTTGTCCACCTGAATACCACAGCCATTTGGCTGTGCTGTCAACAAAGATTTGTAGATAATCTATAGCAGCACAGTAACAGCTTGGTATCGGAGGTGTTCATCTTCGCTAGCCAAGGTTCATATGTGTTAACCCTATCGACACATTGGAGGATCGAGCAGATATTTTAGTGCTTTGTACTAGCGACATCAACTGGATTTCATGCGTTACCTCTCCTAGTATGTAAAGCCAACAAGCCATTAGCATGTAACAGCGGCGGATTGTACATCGGCCGAAAATGGCGAAGGCAATTTACTTCAAAATGATACTTTGCAAGTTTAACATCAAAGCTTGTGCCAAAGGATAACGGCTTTGGCAAAATGAGAGTGAATGCTGATACCAATTCCACTCAACAGCTTTTCAAGATTATGTTGGGAATTCTATCGGACACTCTAGTGTTGTCTACCTGAATACCACACAACAAAGAGGCTGTGCCGTCAACAATGATTTGTAGATAATCTATAGCTTGAAACTAACGGCCTGGTATAAGTCGTGTTACATGTTGCTTTCTTGGTGAAGACATAGGAAGTGTTGGTTTAATATTTCAGCTTTTTGTCAGTGTATGAGTAATATTCCCGGTTGTTAGATATGTGCTGTCTCATTTTATCTTCTTTTGAGTTCTTTTTTTAAAATGTATTTCTAGAATGGGAGTGTACCGGCTTAGCAATCTTTCTATATATTTATTTCCTCTCGAAAATATTTGCATACTTGTAAGTAGCTTGAAATTTGACGTTACTGCAGAGTGAACCAGTTGTGTGAATAGTTTCCTTCTTTTGTAAAATACTCAGTAAATTAGGTCTTATAACTTAACTGAAGATTATTAACGAATGGATTGTTCTTTCGAGTAAAAGAATGAATTCGAACGAGTTTAATTTGGTACTAACAATGCTGCATCTAACGGATCGGAGATATGAACAGTATTAACGGAATACCGGTTTACCGTTGTGTTTTATTCCGGTGATAAATAGCACGGTACTTTTACACTGCACCGGTACTTCGGAATTTTCCGTCAGTAAGGAATGAAACAAAATTCCAGAATAATCTTACAAATTTATGTTATTAACAGCATATCTTCATTCATGGCACAAGCAATTCAAAGAATGATTACAATTATATTCATTGCAGAATGTCTATATTTATCACAACGTATATTTTTAGATTATAAATATAATTATGTTCGTGATCCTTTTAATGAACATCAGTTTCAGCGCTAAATTTTTTAATTATAGCTAATGATTTATTTATAAAAATCGGTTCAAAACCATTAGTAGGCTTTTGTGTCGTTGGGTGAGTTGCGTGTATGTAAGCTTTTAGTGAAAGTTCAGAGCCTTTTAGTATATTTCCAACAATTTCTAAGAGTGTTTGTTTGTCTTGATAGTACATCACAATATGTTAAAAAAAAGTTCTCGTTTTGAAAAACTATCGTTACGAATTTTATTTTTCCTTAATTTTGATTTTTTTTGTTCTGACAGTTTTTGAGCCGTGCGTGACAACCTTCTATTCTAGTCTCTTCTAATCTATATCCTCCATGTACTTTTGTTTTTATTAAATTCGATTTCATAATAATCTCATTATTTTCCTTGTTAAGCTCAAGTAATATTTTTAAGTATACTTTCAACTCGATCTTGTTCTTCTTTACAATCACCCGGATGAAGGTACATGTTTATCAAATGATTTTTTTTATTGCGTCCCTTAACTGCGGACCGCGCATGTACATAACACATAGCTTTGTCTTCCGACCACTTACTATCATCAGGTTCACTTATCAAATCATAATTAATTTTTTGTGTATTTCAGGTAATTTATTTCGTTATCATTTTCAGCAGAAACGTCTTTGTTTGGGTTAAAAAATATTATCATAAAATTCTTTTGCTACTGTTATAATTGCTGGTTCTGACATTATTATACAATATTAAATTAAAATTGATCATCGACAGTAAAATTTGAAATAAAGTTAGTCCGCGATAAGAACTTTCTGCAATATTAACATAAATACGAAAATATTTATATTTGTTAACGGTACTTGAGGTAGTTAAAGTAAATATTGTGATACTGAAATGCATGTATTAGTTATACTATACAAATCTGTCCAAGTTAAGACATCACAGGATCCTTGAAGTTTCCAGTTATAAATTTGACCAACACCAGAGTTTAATCTGCCACTCAACTGAAATTGCCAGGTTTTCTACAGAGTACGGACATTGTATTTTTAACCAGAAGTTTGTTGTTTCTCCATTAGTTGTCCATTCCGGACCTCCCGATATTTGGCTGGTAAACGAAAAAGCATGATGTGGATAATTTCCCGGGTATTTAACCCATGCAGTTGCAGCGAATCCCAGTTTATCATTTGTTGAAGGAATCTACATAAGCTTTATTTACTAAATCTGATGAATATATTATGATATTATTCCGTTATCAATCAATTCTACCATTACTCCACCAACAAGTGGTAAATAAACTGATCTTGTCATTTGAATCTTTTTTGTAACATTAACTCCTTGTCATGAACATATTTTTTATTTACTACATCTGTGTCTCTTGTTGGTGCATATGATGATGTTATTTTATTATTGCCAGACATTTAATCACCGTTTAACTTAGCAAAATTATTTTCAAAATATTTTACATTGGTTAGCCATTCATCGTATTATCGAGCTGAGTATTATAAATTAATTGACCTTCCATATCAATATGACCAGTCATTGGTCCACCAGACAAATGTCAATACGGCGTAAGTGTATCACATAACTAACAACTGCACCGTACAATGTATAAACTTGATTATAACTTGCAGCTTGGCTCGTGCTAACATTTGCTAGTGGAAAATGCTCATCAAGACCAAAAATACTTTTACCTGACATGTTAATATTACCCGTAACTGTTCCACCGGTTTCATCAAATTGGTTATCTTCAACAGTTTTCAATTGTAAATAACTTACAGCTTGAGCTTGATATAAATTTGGAGGTAGATAAGAAGTCTCTAATCATGTTATTTTATTACCTGAAATATCAACATTACCTGTAATTTTTCCAAAAGTTTTATCAAATTTTGTTATCATCAACAGTTTTAAGTTGTGAATTATGTAAAAATTTAAAAGTTAAAATTTATAGGCGGATAAGCAGTTTCCAAATCAATTACTCAATTATTTGACATTGACAGATTACCTGACTCACTTTCTGGTACTGTACCTTTGTGTTATAACTCATTATTTTTATATATAAGATAAAAATAAATGTCAATATTAAATTTTGATACAGAAAGATTAGTCGAACATAAACAGAACAACGAGCTTTCGGATTGTCGTTATCTTATTGTTGGACGAAGAGGATCTCAAAAAACAAACTTGTTAATGAATGTGTTAATTAACAATAATTTTAATTACGATAAAGTTCATATTTACACAATTAATCCACAGCATGATAATTATTCATTGTTAATAGAATACAACTATAAACTGCATGACGAACTTGGTGTAGGTGAAGATATATTTTTATTATTAAGCAACCTGAACAATTAATTCTGACGAACGAACTTGATATGTCAGAGCAAAACATAACTGTATTTGATGATATTCCACTAAACAACGCTGAAATGAGTGAAATAAATATTATTTTTCATTATCTCGTAATAGAAAATGTAATGCGGTTTATCTTGCGGTAGGGCTTTATCATGTTGACAGATTTATACGACTAATTACTAGCTGTTTCATTTTATTTCCGGGACTCGATGATATATATTTAAGAAATAATGCAAACGAGCAATGTGGTGATGTTAGTAAAGATAAATTTATTGAATTTTATCATAAAGCTACCAAAGATAAATACAACTTCTTTATGTTTAATAAACTTGCACAGGATCCGGCTAAAATGTTTCGTTGTTGTATTAATAATTTTTTGTATGACGCTGATTAATAACAATGGACAAACAAAAATGTGATTTATTTTAAATAAATTGTTGACACAAGAGAGGCGTTTAAGAAGAAGGTTCAGAAAGCACGTCAAGGACAACGTGTTGCAGAAGAAGAAACTGATAAACATTTAAACTAGCAACCAAACCAGCACTTGGTAGACAACCAGAAACATCACCATTATCTGAAGAAGAGCTTACAAAATAATAAGAGAAAGGTTTATTGGGTTTGCTTAGTGAAAGTTGGAAAGAAGAAAACAAATAATTACAAAAAAAAACTATTGGATGCGGCAACCACTGAGACACGAAATTTATTATCAAAATAAATAAACAAAAACTGAAGAGAGATCAGAAGATAAAATAAATATTAGCAGAAACCACTGTGAGATTCATGTCCAATTAAGAACAAATCAGACTTTACAGAAAATGTGCACTTCAAAACATATGAAACAATGATTACATAGAATTTCTCACCAAATACAATAATAATTATATTAATGATATTCGAAGAAGAAAAATGCAATGATTTAATGAGAAGATTAATAGATATTAGTAGGGCTGGGTTAATAGCTGATGAAGAAATACAAAATTCAAAAGATCAGAAAGATATGTTAGCGAAAATGGAAATCATAAGAGATGGAATTATTGCTGATACTTCGTATAAAACATCACAACAATATAGAAGCAGAAAAGAAAATTATGCTCAAGGTTGGATCTTTAAAAGGCTGTTTGACTGGTATGAAGTTGAACGACAAAGAGAGTTACCAACAGAAGGAACTATCGGATCATGTGTTAAAGTATTTACATCAAACGATGAAATGGTTATATTACTGATATCATCAAAAGAAGCAGGAAATATTAGTACTGAAATCGACAACGAAATTATTGATATGCTAGATCATCTTCGCGAAAATGGGTTAATACCATTATGGGAATCTGAGATTTTATATAACTATCTTGTCAAGTGACAAATTTATATGGCAATAAAAAATAAAAATATGTTATCAACAACTCTTCACAAACAACAAATGATAGCGCAAATTTTTCTGTTATTTGTAATCCACAAATACAATAAACCCTAGCGCTCAATGAACTCGTTTACAATATGAAATAGAATTAATTTCTGCTACAGCATGGCATTCCATGGCAAATATAAAAGGACAAACGTCAGTGATGATTTTTCTTTTAGGCAAGGTTCATCGCCGCTGGTGTCTTTTAAAATTCCACAAGGTGCGTATAACGTTACGGATATGAACAAGATCATCAAAGAGTTAATATCAAAAACGCAGTCAACGGCTCAGCTGTTGCTCACAATTTTGAGTAAACGCCAAATTATAACTCAATGCGAGCAAGAATCATGTTGAAAAATTTGTTAATTAACTTTTCGCCAGCAACAAGTATTTCGTCCTTGATAATCAACAATATGGATCACTGACCGAACAAACAGTACATTACAACGGAAATGCTGCTGCAATCATAACGAAAGTAGACACAATTTTGATTAATTGCTCAATTGCATATGGTTCTAATTCTGAGCGAGGTAGTCAAAGGCAAGGACAGACAATGTACAGTTTTTCACATGACGTTCCAGCCTGTCATTAATGCAAGTTAATCCTAGACAAATAATTTATTATCCAGTTAATCTTGAATCGCAAATTTCAAGTATAAACGTACACCTACGCGCCTTGGCTTAGTTGAGGTTGACATATTCAAAACGTGGGGATATCAGTAAAATTAATTTTGTGATACAATATTTAGCAAAAATGAGACATACAATACTTTATGGAAGAAAAATCGTAGGGTGATTTTTAAAAAAAATATATATTTATGAAAATAGTCGAGAATATACCAGGAATCGCAAACAGAGTAGCTCCAAAAACATCAAAAGCTTTTGCTACCGGAGCTGCGTCCTCGGCAGGTACTGAGGTAGGATAAAAGATCAGCCACAGACCCTGATGCAGCCGACACAAGGGCTTCACTTGCCGCCACATGCAATAATCTTGGTGTTACAGCAACAGGAGTTGCAGATGAAGGAACAACAATGCTTTTAATTGTAAATGGGATCATAAAGCGGTCACAAAATTATAATGAGGGATACGTTTAAGGAAAAGCATTTACCGCACAATCTCACCAAATAACAATGATGCTCCCTTTAAGCACGATATACGGATTCTGTCATGAAACCTAAAATATTGTTCTCAAATCAAACCTAATTATTCAAACAAAACAATAATGTGGAATTTGAACTCCACAAAATAAACACCTTAACAATAACTCCACGTTATTCAAAAGCAGGGCCGCCTGCGCAGTTTTGACATTGGAGCGGGAACGGATAGTGTGTGGGTGCGAGAGTGGGTTTCCCACTCCTGCTGGTGGGAAGGTCCGGAGGACCCCCACCCCGCAGGTATTATTTTGTAAAATTAAACAGGCAATGGAGCAGTTTAGAGCATTCCGAGCTTATTCAACATTATTCATAACGTTTACAGTTCAAGAGCCTCACTTAATCCAGGTTCCATTGCTTGATCTCAGACAGTTCTGAAATTATACAGTGGAAAGAGCCTGGTTTTGCACTATCCGAAATATTCTGGGAGTCCTGGTTTCCAGAGACCGGGTTTGGTACCCCTCCTGCAATAATAAAATATCAAAAATCAAAGCGTTATTTTAAGGTTAAGAACAATGGTGGTACAATAAAGGGTGCGGTACGATACAATAATTTGAGTGGAGAAACCCGACCCGGTACAAACCAATCCTGCGAGTAGCTACCTGATGGGAAACCGACAAAATTTCCCAAACGTGGAGCCCTACGAAAAAGTGAATAATATCACATTAATATGATTTGATTCTAAATTCCCATATGTCAGATAGATTCAAACCTTATTGTAGATAACTATTTCTTTCAATTTTTCTATTTTCATCTATATCCATACAATCAAAATAAATTGCCTTATGATTCTGACACGCTTTATATCAATAAACAACTTAATAGGATGAATGCAGCGTGAACATGTGTCTTTGCTCCAGAACATAGGATTAATTAAATACGGCTATATCAGCAGAAACATTAACAGCATGTGTTGCGTCACGTACATCGAGCGTTATTTTTTAACAGATAAAATGAGACGGTTGACTGTGCGTTCCAGAAATTTGCTTTTACCTCCACTCATGCTGATTAGCAGAAGAACGAACGTATCCAAATTTGTAAACTTTGAAGATAGTTTGCTTCATATGAAAGAAAAGAAACGTGTATACTTAATCTGAGCAATTATTTCCAAAAGTGTTGTTATAGTTTAAAGATGGGGCCTATGGCTAACAGCTAGCTTATTATTATTATTATTATTATTATTATTATTCACCGCTCCGGTGTCTTAGTGGCTAGAGTGTCCGCCTCGGATGCGGAAGGTCATGGGTTGGATCCCCGGCTGAGTCATACCAAAGACTTACAAAAATGGTACTAACAGCTCTCTCTCTCTCTTGGCGCTCAGCATTAAGAAGTTAGTGTTAGGACTGATCGGCCTGGTGTCAGGATAATGTGACTGGGTGGGACATTATGCTACATGTCTGCGGCATGATGCCCCAGTGCTAGACATCACCCAAAACTGCCACACTGCCGACATCGTAGCGATATGACTGAAAAATTGTTAAAGCTCCGTAAAAGAAAGTCCAAAGCACACTCACTATTATTATCATTATTATTATTAGTAGTAGTAGTAGTAGTAGTAGTAGTAGTAGTAGCAGTAGTAGTAGTAGTAGTATTTGAGATAAGTCAACCCGTGAATTAATCGTTTCGCGAGATGCCGCTTCTGTGGTTTCACGTGTGCGTTCGGTCTTATTTGTGTGTTGGGAGAGGGAAGTAGAGGAAGAAATTAAAAAAGAGAGAAGAATATAAATAAGTGCATTTTCATCTTGTGCTCGCACGAGCGAGAGCGTGTTTGTGTGTATTTACACGACAACATTAAAAGATCGTATCGTGTGTCTTGTTAACACACCAACGTTGAGATGACTGTAGTAAATTATATGTTACGGGGAGTAGGAGCAGGGGCAGTGGTTGTCGCTTCAATATTTCGTCAAGATAAAAAATCTATGCTTAATATCTACTATTTATCTGGTAGGAATGAACAGAAAATATGCATAAATATGACATGTCATGTGTCACCTTGGCGATGATGGTCAATATTGGAAAACGGCCAGTACTGCGGGGCATGTTAAACAAAGCATGACCAGTTATTGTATAATTGGAAGTGATTAACACACGCGAATAGATAACACTGACCGTCGATAGGTAAGGGGCCATCCATTTAGTACGTACTCGAAAATCCGGTAAAGACTGACCCCCCTCCCTGTTCACATGAGTACTTTTTTACACCACCCACACCTGCACACGTACGCTTGACGCACCCTCCCCACGAATTCTATAGAACGACCTATATTTAATCCACGCATAAACGATCAAGGATTGATAATATTAACGTGTTTTCTAAAAAAAACACATAGTCCACCGACGTTGAATATCTGGCTGCATCAAAGAAATAAGCTGAGTAACTTTAAAAAGTTTGTCTAGTGTCCGCTAAAATTCAAACGCCGACTGAATCCAGTCGAACTGGTTACGTATTAGACAAATTATTGTCGAGGTTTCACCCCACCCCGTTTCGTATGCGAACGTACATTATAAGTAGACCCGCCCCCCAACGCAATCGTATGCATTCGGGTTAACACCCTTTCTCTCTCCATGCGTACGTTCTAAATGGACGGTCCCTAAGATGAGTAAAACATCATTGTTCTGGTAAACGAGCGAACACCTGCTCTTTGCGCGCGTGTGTGTGTGTGTGTGTGTGTGTGTGTGTGTGTGTTTGGATTTTTAACGTAGCTTTAAACATTTATCAGTAATATCCTACCATGTCGGCAGTGTGGCGGTTTGTAATGATGTCTAGCACTGGGGCATCATACCGCAGACATGTAGCATATGTCCCACTCAGTCACATTATCCGGACACCAGGCTGACCAGTCCTAAAGCTGACCGCTTAATTCTGAGCACCTAGCAAGGCAACTGTTAGTACCATTCGTATAAGTCTTTGGTATGACTCGGTCAGGGTTCAAACCCGCAACCTCGCGCATCCGAGACGGACGCTCTAACCACTAGGCCACTGCAGCGGTCCAAAAAGAAAATTGGTAACATCCTTACACAAAAAAAATGTTTCATTGCTAGAATCTTGAATTATTTCATACGACAATGTAAAATTAAGATTCGTTCCGTAAATTACACTTGCTATAGTTAACATGGAATGTCCGAATCAACCGTTCATCTTCAATTTCCCTAAGAGATCTGTTGGGACAAGGAACTTCTATGTATATTTAATTTGCATGACTTGTTTGTTATTCGTTTTTTTTTATTAAAACAAATATTTCTTTATATGCTGTTGTAAGGTATCACTGTATGTTGGACTTAACTTTGTCTAAAATCAATTTCATTTTTTACTTGACCTGAATTATTGAATTTCTTCAAATTCTGTAAACAACTATTACGTAGCTAAAGTATTTCTATGTGTATGGATTTAATATTAGGATCATTCTTAGTAGAAGTAAACGTATTTAGTTAGGGCTGGTTCTAGGCTATTGGAATTCCCCTATAAATATTCTTGGCCTACCTGACATATTCCATATTCATTATTATAATTTTAGTAACATACCTTCTAATTATAACTAAGATTTTATCTAGTAAACATTAGGCTCTTTACAGAAGGTTATTTTCCATTAGGTAATAACAGCTTGTTTTGTTTCTTTAGAAAATGTTAATTGTGACCTGAGGTCAAGTCGAGGACTATATATGCTTGTTACTAGAAAATTATTCAGTCGTGCTTTAATTATTTTATGATTCTTCTCTGGAAATACAAAGTGTTCCAACCTAACATTCTCGGAAGTACAGACTTGAACTTAAAGTGAAATTTCAAGTAAGGTTGCATTCTTGCATTGTATTATTGTTATCCAACACAATACTATTTGCACATCATTACTACACGAGCCACCACAGGTATCTAGCCCCTCACCAACTCTTCTAAGATGAAGTGTCTGTGCTGGAGTCAGTCTTAATAATAACAGCTACAAATGCCACAGGTCAAAGACCTTCTTCCAGGTTACGAAGAATAAAAACATATCTACGCACCAGCATGACTCAAGAACGCCAAGATTCATTAATGACGATATCCGTTAACAGACCGGCAATAGACAACATGGACATACGTGCGTCTGCTAAAGACTTTTGGGGGGATTTCGTTGGATCACACCTGATCAATTTTATTTAGAAACAGAAAAACAATACCAGAAGACGTTTCATATTTTGTTGAAGTTGACCTCGATTATACATGATTTACATAACGATTATCCGTTTTGTGCTGAATCAATGATAATAGACTATAGTTTGTTATCTCGAAAACAACAAGCAATGGTATCATCTAAACAAAATTATATGGTGAATAAACTAGTACCAAATTTGCTTAACAAGCGAAATTATGTTTTGCATTATAAAGTTCTTAAACAAGCAATAAATGCTGGTCTTGTGCTGAGAAAAGTTAATCGTGTGCTAAAATTTAGTGATTCGCCGTGGATGAGATATTTCATTAACTCAAACACTTCAAGAAGATCTATAGCGAAAACTGATTTTGAAAAAAATTCTTTAAGCTTATGAATAACTCTGTCTTTGGAAAAGCAATAGAAAATATTAGAAAGCGGGTAAATATTGAGCTAGTTAATGATATCAAACGCCGAAACAATCTTGTGTCAGACGACGAACTAGCACCATGAAAACATTTCATGAGAATCTTGTCGCGATATAATGAAGAAAAACAAATTAGAAACTGAATAAGCCGATTTATGTTGGAGCTGCTGTATTAGATTTATCAAAATGTCTCATGTACGATTTTCATTATAAGTTTTTGTAAGAAGCAGTGGCCGTCAAATAGATTATTATTTACCAATACTGACTCCCTTGTTAATGAAATAGAATATGATGATACATATCAAGATATTTACAGTAACCGACATCTGTTCTTTCAGATTATCCGCGCGAAAGTAAATTTCAGGATGATACAAATTATAAGGTTATTGGCCACTTTAAGAATGAGATAAATTCTCTAACTATAAAATGCTTTATCGGAACGCGCAGTAAAATGTATTCTGTATTGTTTGACAATAATAAAGTAACAAAAAAAGCAAAAGTTTTGCCTCGTGATTTTGTTTAAAAAGTTATCGGATTCGAGGATTTCAAATATGCGCTTGATGGAGGTATTAATTTTATAAGAGCAAATCATCATAAACTTGAAACAGATGTTATAATAAAATGCGGTTTAAGTAATTTTGATGACAAACGTGATTGTGAAAATGGAATAGATACGTTTGCATTTGGTCATTATCTCGAGGTAAAAGCAACGCGTTTTTCGCAAAAGTTTGATAAAGATTTACCTGACATTATCTTTTCCGACTAGTGTATAACTATTTTCTTTAAATACATTTTTATCTAAACTTTATAAATAATGTTTAAAAATTTAGTTGTATCAGGTGGAAGCAGCAGTAGAATTAAATAATTAACAGTCAACGGTAAACCGTTAACAGTTGAAATTAATAATGAAATTTCATGTATTTGTTTCGAAATATTTGATAAACTAAAACTTTCGCTCATTCAATCAGACGAAAGTAAATATTTTAATTATATTGAGCAATTGAGTGACGAGTTAATGTCACGATACAATAACTTTCATGATCCGAGTAGCCAACAAAAATATAACACACGAGTTAATGTCACGATACAATAACTTTCATGATCCGAGTAGCCAACAAAAATATAACAAACTCCCTTTTGATCTTGATAAGTCAAAATTATTAGCTGTAGGTAGTAAGTGTCCTCTGGGTAAAACAGCAATGAAAGATATTATTTGAATGTCATCGTAAGGTAAGTGGACGAATAAAGTTTTCTTTATGTAATCGCGATAATGAGATATTTCTTATATATACAGCTGACATTTTAACAGTGAAGAATTATTATAAATTTCAGTTGTAGGCAAAAATTAGTATTTCATCAAATCAAATACAAAAATCACTTTAAGAAAGAATAGTATCTTTAAGGTTTTGACTCAAATATGACACATTTCTCATTTTGAGACAACAATCTAAGATAGAAACGTGGAAGATGTGATGTTTTCTTATCTAGGGATAACGAAAGAAAGTGATTTTTATTTAATTTGATGATGACTAGGTTCATGAGCCAAAAATCTCCTTTTTTTACCTGCTACTGCGGTTTCGTACTTTTTTCCATCTTTGATAATAAACCTTTATGATTTTTAAATAATTTATCACGTGTCCTTTATCATGGAGCAATGAAGCCTCATAGTGTTGCTGCACCATAAAATCCAAAAGTAACCAATTGATAAGTTTGGTATTTTAAAAAAAAAAATAGGCGAGAAGGCTAGACTCTTGGACAAAACAGTGACCAAAAAAGAAAGAAAAGTATCTGTATTTGTAAAACAATGCAGAACAAAAATGTAAAAAGTCTCAATAATTAAAAAATAAAGACATTATTCCCTCTATGGGAGTATTGCTCTGATACGGAGTAACCAGAATTTCCTGGAATTCAAATAAAACTATTTCTTCTTTTTAACTAGAGAGTGTTTAAACCATATGCGATATTATCCAAACACTACATTTCAAATTAGCTGCTATAGTGGACATAGTTGATGTCTGACTGGCACCATTTTGATTTGGACCAGGAATGGCTTAGCCGTCATTAAGATCTTTTATTACACAGCTTTTGGTGAAAATATGACCTTCCACTCAGAGGAAGCAGTATGAGCAGGAGTTTCAAGAGAGGCGTTGTGGCAGCCATATTGGAAGTATAACTAGCATTATTATCATTCAGGACAACTAAATACGACACGAAGTCTTTTGGTGAGACCCCATGTTAATATAGATATCCTTTTGGGAGGAGTAGAGATACTATTTTAAGTATGGCCAACTATACAGAGTCGGTTGCAATATTTTATTTTAGGACCAACTAGACAAAACCAGCAGAACGCACTCGATGAATCTCACATGTCAATTGAGTTTCCGTTTAAGAGTAACAATAGCAAGCTTTTCAAGATGGCCAATATGGTGGCTATATTAAGCGTCTGGTCACCACCATTTAATTATAGGACCAACAAGACATCATAAGTCTTTTGATGAAAATAATATGTTGATATGATTTTACGTTTTGGACATTAGATGGCACCATAGCCCATTTCATACCGAATTTAACCGAGTTGCTCCGTAATTATCCGAATAATCTCCCGAGTTACTTTATACTCCAGCCAATCAAACGCAGGTGGGTACATGTACATAATAAAATGGCGTCCATTGTTGTTTAGAAATATTTCAGAAATAAAATTAATTAAATTATTGAAATTTATATGTAAATTATCCACAGACTTTCAAAAACAAATCTGATAAACTCATATGAAACGCATTTTATTTTAGTGACGTTTCCGATGCACAGAAATAGTTTGAACAACTTGCTCTTTGATTGTCAGAATTAAATTTACTTCAACACCGTTTCCTTACTTACATGTACATATCCAGATGTAAACAGCTCAAAGCTACTCTCTCGTATGGGTTTGAAATCCGTCCTGGTTTCCAGAAAATAAGACAGGATAGTTCCAATATTAAATTTTGTCAATATCTGCGGCAGCATCGCTGTTGAATATGCATTTTTCAACTCGATAAACAATGGTGAGTAGTTACAGAAGTTGATGCTGATGCTGAAGCGTTAGCCATATTTTGCCCACCACCTATTAAGGTCAGCTGACCACCCGCCACGTGATCAAAAATCCGAGCAAATTACGAAGTTCACCGAAATCTGCATGAAATGGGCTATTTCCATTTGGATCAACTAGACATCATGAGAAGTCTTCTGATGATAGCACAAGGTTGATATGTCCAGCCTTCTAGAAGTGTTGATGACAAGATTTTTAAGATGACCATAATGGAAATCAGATTGGCACCATTTATATTTAGGACTAACTAGATATCACTGAAACTATTTCAGTGAGAACCATATGAAAGTATGACCATTTTCATTCGAGCGTAGTAATAACAAGATTTTGAAGTTGGCCACTAGTGGTTACACTCGATGGCTGGGCATCACCAATTTCATTTATGACCAATTAGACATACGGATGAATAAAAAGCCTTTCAAGAAAAAAAAACAATGTTGATACGATTTTAATTTAGAAGGTATGGTGATAAGATTAACAATATGGTTGCTTGGTCAGTAATACTAGAAGTGCAATTTGCAACATTTTCAGTTAGGACCAATTATACATCATAATTAGTCTCCTGATGTAAATGTCAATATGATTTTACTTCCAAGAGCTGTAGCGATAACAAAACCATATTCAACATCAGATCAGCTCCATTTTCACTAAGGACCAACTCGATATAGCAATCCAAGAGCTGTAGCGATAACAAAACCATATTGAACATCAGCTCAGCTCCATTGTCACTAAGGACCAACTCGATATAGCAAGAAGTTTTATACGGCTGGTTGTAGCATCCTTCATATTGCAATTACATAACAGATTGTACGACCACACAAGCAAAAATGCCTACAAAAGTAGTCAGATCCAAAAGTTAGCCAAAATCAATGGGCCATGAATTATACGTGAACGACTCAATGGTTTAATATTCCAAATGATACATCTAACTATAAAGTTAATCTACAAGCAATAATGTCTCAGAAAAATGGCTTCCCTCTTAAGATGAACACAAAAGTTATTTAAATTAGTTGACTGTGAACAATTGGCCATTTTTACTGATAGTTGCAGTACTTGTGGTGCAATTGCATACCAAGTTATATGACTCACAGGCATTAGTCCCGACAAAAACAAATCTCTGAATTTGTGTCTCTTGCATACCATGGTGTGGTAATGTAAGTTCACAATAATAAAACTTTAGTATCGCATCTGTAAACTTGCCCGGCAGATATCAAAGGCAACCAGGTTCCACTGTCCTATCTAAAAAGGTATTAGACAAAAAAATCGTTATTACCATGAAGAGTTCCAATGGGGTACAAAACGCATCTGCCAGTAATGGCACAATTCTTTAAGATCAATGTTTTAGTTTTGAGAAGTTTTCGGTTCACTGGGGTTCTGGTAGATGTGAAGAAAAACTTCGTTTTCTAAGTGCGTATGTGACAAGAGAGAGAGAGAGAGAGAGAGAGAGAGACAGACAGACAGACAGACAGACAACAGACAGACAGACAGACAGAGGGAGAATATTATTACAATAGCATCAGTGTCTGTGTTTGAAAGCGTGCACTAAAGTAAGAAAGCTGTTAAGTTTTAATTGAATTTAAATACAAGTTTTTATTTACGAATTAGTTGAACAAAACACATTCCTTCAGAAAATTACATAAATAAAATATATTTGTCATAGATACTTTCCACTTTACCACAAGTCCATTAGAATTATGATTAATGCTCTACAATGTTGAGTTCTCTCTTTCTCTAATCTATGCCATTGTACTAGCTAATATGGTGATCAATGTTTAGCCGGAAGGAGATGATGGTGGTAACACATTTCTGAAGAATAAAAGCCATTAGAATGCTCACACACGTTGATACAAATGAAAGCTGAATTGCTGTTCTCAAATCAAACTTAATTATTTAAACAAAACAAAACAATATTTGGAATTTGAACTTCACAAATAAACGCCTTAACAATAACTCCACGTTGTTCAAAAGCAGGGGCGCCTACGCAGTTTTGACATTGGAGCGGCAACGGACAAGGTGTGGGTGCGAGAGTGGGTTTCCCACTTCTGCTGGTGGGGAGGTCCGGATGTCCCCCCACCCCGCGGAAATTATTTTGTAATTTTGTAAAATTAAAACAGGCAATGGAGCAGCTTAGAGCATATATATATATATATATATATATATATATATATATATATATATATATATATATATATATATATATAACCCAGGTTCCATTGCTTGATCTCAGACAGTTCCGAAAGTATATAGTGGAAAGAGCCTGGTTTTGCAATATCCGAAATATTATGGGAGTCCTGGTTTTCAGAGACCGGGTTTGGTACCCCTCCCGCAATAATGAAATATCAAAAATCAAAGTGTTTATTTAAGGTTAAGAACAACGGTGGTACAATAAAGGGTGCGGTACCGATCCTGCCTGATGGGTAACGATTACATTTCCCAAAGGTCGAGCCCTACTGAAAAGATAATGATATCACATTACGATGTTTTGAGTCTAAATTCCCATATGTCAGATAGATTCAAACCTTATTGTAGATAACTATTTCTTTAAAAAATTTCTATTTTTATCTATATCCATGCAATCAAAATAAATTGCTCTATGATTCTGACACGCTTCATATAAATAAACACCTTCATAGGATGAATGCAGCGTGAACATGTGTCACTGCCCCAGAACATAGGATTAATTAAATACGGCTATATCAGCAGAAACATTAACAGCATGTGTTGCGTCACGTACATCGAGCGTTATTTTTTAACAGATAAAATGAGACGGTTGACTGTGCGTTCCAGAAATTTGCTTTTACCTCCACTCATGCTGATTAGCAGAAGAACGAACGTATCCAAATATGTAAACTTTCATGATAGTTTGCTTATATGAAAGAAAAGAAACGTGTATACTTAATCTGAGCAATTATTTCCAAAAGTGTTGTTATAGTTTAAAGATGGGGCCTATGGCTAACAGCTAGCTTACTAAATCATATCATCCTTCATTATAACGATATTACTCAGGCAAATATACCCAGTTTATAACTATTCGATAATGGTATTTCCACAAAAAGTTGTTTATTATTATTATTATTATTATTATAATTACTATTAACCGCTCCGGTGTCGTAGTGGCTAGAGTGTGTTCGCATCGGATGCTGGAGGTCGTGGGTTGGATCCATGGCCGAGTCATACCAAAGACTTACAAAAATGGTAGTTGTTGTTGTTGTAGGGTTTAACGCCATTTTTCAGCACACGATAGGGTATACATGGCGGCCAGTATTAATGGTGGAGGAAGAACCCAGAAAGAACCACCGACCCACGAGAAGCTACTGGCAAGATTTCTCACATACCCACATTAGCCGAATCTGAGACTCGAACCAACGCAGACAGAGGTGAGATGGCAGTGATCCGTAACGGAGAACGCTTTAGACCACTCGGCCACCCGGAACCCCCCAAAAATGGTACTAACAGCTGTCTCGCTTGGCGCTCAGCGTTAAGAGGTTAGTGTTAGAACTGATCGGCCTGGTGTCAGGATAATGCGACATGATACCCAAGAGTAGTAAAGTGGGGCACATTAGGGACAATGGGACTTAGCATTAAAAAGACCCCTGGGTCAGATTAGGGACAATGGAAATTTAACATGGAGAAAAATCGTGGGTCACTCTAGCGACAAGGGAAATTAACATGGGAATAAATCGTGGGTCAATATACGTACAAGGGGAATTTAACATGGGGAATAGATCGTGGGACTGTCTAGGGACAATGGGAAATTTAACATGGGGAATAGATCGTGGGACTGTCTAGGGACAATGGGAAATTTAACATTACGGAAACCCCTGGGGGATATAGCCTCAAGGGAATTTAACATATGGAAATTGAACATGGTGGATCTGTATAGCGTCAAGGGGAATTGAACATGGTGGGACTATCTAGGGACAATGATGGTAGAGGGTCAAACACAACAGAGACAGAAACATACATACACTAGTACAAGCGTGGGATTTATATATAAAGCATTACCAAGACCTGAAATCTTCCTGGGGTGTTCAAAAATTTGCATAATTGTAATGATGCTATAAATAGCTATAATCAAGGAAATGCTCAACGACAAAATGGATGTGACTAAAAGTAACGTTAAAATGACGAAATTGTCCCAGAATTTAAAGGAAAATAAACATATCCCCGAAAATTAAGTTACAATGGTTTAGACTAAAATGGATAAAATTAGTAACTACTTACAATATCAACTTCTGTGACGATCGTGGATAAATACCTATGTATCTATAATCAGCTGAAATTCCTATGAAATCCCACTTTCTATTTATAGCTCCAACTTGTGGGTTTTTCCTTTGGAAAATCCCATTATCTTTTTATAGCCTCAGCTTGAGTGACGTTCCTGTTTATGAATTCTAGTATATATGTATAGCTATAAAATGTGGAAATCCCCAAGTCGATATTTATAGTCTCAAAATTTCCAGCGTCAGTGACGTCACTGTACTGAACACTAGGGGGATAAATGGCAACAGTGTTGCAAGTGGCTGACCTGAATACGTGCTACTGTAGGTAGGTACGTAGAGTGTATCTGATAGGGATAAAGTGAGTTTTATAGGGACAAACAGAGACCAATACACACACACACACACACACACACACACACACACACACACACACAACATACGCGCGCAGACTCACACACACACACACACACACACACACACAGAGGGAAGAGGAAAAAACAAACCCCAAAATATACTATCCACACTCGGGAGGAAGAAAAAAAAACAACCAAATATACGATCTACACAACGTACGCGAACAAACACACACACACACACACAAACACACAACATACGCGCGCAGACTCACACACACACACACACACACACACACACACACAGGGAAGAGGAAAAAACAAACCCCAACTATACTATCCACACTCGGGAGGAAGAAAAAAAACAACCAAATATACGATCTACACAACGTACGCGAACAAACACACACACACACACACAAAACATACGCGCGCAGACTCACACACACACACACACACACACAGAGGGAAGAGGAAAAAACAAACCCCAAATATACTATCAACACAGAAGGGAGATAATACAAACCCCAAATACACTATCCACACAAACGTACGCGAACGCATACAAACCCGAAATATACTATCAACACAGAAGGGAGATAATACAAACCCCAAATAAACTATCCACACAAACGTACGCGAACGCATACAAACCCAAAATATACTATCCACACAACGTCGCTAACGCATACAAACTCCAAATATGCTATCCACACTCAGGAGGAAGAAGAAAAAACAACCAAATATACGATCTACACAACGTACGCGAACACACACACACAAACACACACAGAGGGAAGAGGAAAAACAAACCCCAAATATACTATCAACACAGAAGGGAGATAATACAAACCCCAAATAAACTATCCACACAAACGTACGCGAACGCATACAAACCCCAAATACACTATCAACACAGAAGGGAGATAATACAAACCCAAAATAAACTCTCCACACAAACGTACGCGAACGCATACAAACCCCAAATACACTATCAACACAGAAGGGAGATAATACAAACCCCAAATAAACTATCCACACAAACGTACGCGAACGCATACAAACCCCAAATATACTATTCACACAACGTCGCTAACGCATACAAACCGCAAATATACTATCCACACTCGGGAGGAAGAAGAAGAAAAACAACCAAATATGCGATCTACACAACGTACGCGAACACACACACACACACACACACGCACACCACAGAGGGAAGAAGAAGAAAACCATTATACACTATCCACACGCAGTGAAGAAATAACCCTTTATATATATACTATCAACAGAGAGTGAAGAAAATAACCCATTATATTTCATCAACACAGAGTGAAGAAGAAAAAGTTTTTTGAAAGCACCTAAGCCCTCACCTGCAATGACCAACTCTGCCAAACACCTACACCCCACCCCCACTCCCAACACTACAAAACCCATTTAACCCGTTATTTTATGGCATCAGTGTGTGATTTAGGAAACATCAAGACACAAAATGATGGATGAATAGACTGACTATTGTTTACCGACTTGCATGCCTAAAGAGCGTGCGTGAAGGAAAACATCCTTCCATTTCAATTCTAACTAAAACATGATCCAGAGGGATAGAGAGAGGTGAAAGAGCACAACATCATTAAGTGTGAGTAAAAACAAAACACGCCATCCTTATTATACAATGTCAAGACCAAGAGGCACTTACGTTTTCTTTCTGGTCTATTCTCTTTTAGAAGGTAGTATGAAATTTCACATCAGGGCCAACGCATCGGCTCACATTGTCAATTTTTCCATTTCCATGTCTTTACTGGCACAAGTTCTTCATCATCTTCAATTTCTTCTTCTTCTGAATCCCTCTTCTCTGTTTCGTCTTGTTTTTGTTTCTTCTCTTTTCTCGTAGGGCACTCTGAATTCCAGTGTCCTTTCTCCTGACAACGATATTAGGTATCTTGACTTTTGTCTCTCTTTCTTAGACGAAACAGGTATTCTGGAGACAAATACCCATTTACCTTTGCAGATATAGCAAACTTCATTAGCACTTACACACTTTCGTATGACTCTCATCAAATCAACGATCAAAAGAGTAAGTTTTGTTGCCACTTTCGCATGTGAATTATGCTTTCGTATGACTTTTAGCAAATATTTGACCAGCAGGTCGATCTGTGCTGACTCTTCCATCTTCTTGATCGTTTGAGAGCGGAATGAATACTCTGACGCTAAGACACTCTCCTTATATACAGGGACCTGCTGCGTATGAAACCTAGTCAAATGTAATTTTGCAATAAGATGAAACGATTTCATTGAGGAAGTAAAAAGCAATGATGTACCGTATCGCCTCACACAAAACCTGAAGTGTTAGTTCAAATCCGTGTCAGCGATTTCGAAGACGACATAACTGAGCTTTAATCAATGCTCTCCAATTATGCCACAAAACCACGAGTCCTCATTCACGCCAAAAGAAATTTCGTTCGGTCCATAAAAAATAGTATCATATCTGAGAAACGCAAAAAGGAACTTCCAGAAAACTGAGAAAGACGGCTTACACCTACAACGTAAATGTATGAGTTCAAGTAGTGCGTAAAACTTAGTCAAATTAAATTTTTATAGTCAAGACGAAACGATCTCTTTTCGAAGAAGAAAGCAGACACCAAGCGACAATGGCGATCCGTGTCACACAACACTTTTCAAAATGTATATTATCAGAGGTTTGTTCTAGCGATCTGCACGGTTAAATTAAATGTTGATGTATTTTGCAATAAGACGGACACAATTTCCATGGGATCGCCCATGGTACGAATGTTCGTGCATTAGTTTAATTTTTAAAAATATTTTTTTATATAAATCGCCTATAGGATAGACCCAGTAAAGCATGGCCATTCTCGTCACTGTCTGAATAGCTACTCAAGTCAATTCGAAGCGAACGCGGTAAGAAAATAAGTATAGCCAATGAAATGGCTTACAACGGGTGATGCATTGTTTTGTTCTAGGACTGTGTGGCATAATAATCCCTATGTTCTTGCGTTGTTACCATTACAGTGCAGACAGACTGAAATGTGAACTTACAAGCCCTCTTTGTGTGTGTTGTACCATTTCCTCTTACCACATCGAAATACTGAGCGTCACAGTATTGGTTCGCGTTTTCAAACTGACCATTTTTTTTATATCTCACTTAAACATTTCGACATAAACACTCACACTCACATCGGTAGAGTCAGAACAGACGTGTTACAGTATTGAGGGGCATGTTATCTTTTCGTTTTCAAACTAATAAATTTGGGGCTTGTATGAAGTAAAGAACCGAAAGTACAGTGAAACTCAAAGATGATGACCCAATCTGTCTGTCTATTGATGCGTGTATTTACTTAAGAAGAAATATGACCTCTAAAACACAAAGAGATACGGCAAGCATGATTAGATCAAACACAACGATGTTTTCCTTCACGTCCGTGTAATTTAGAGTTTCAATCGTCTTTGAAGACAAACTTGGTCTCCTTTTGTAGGACTTGAAATAATAAAAGAAACTGAAAAATCTTAAGCACTTTGCTATAGATAATTTCATCAACAGACTAAACAACATAAATACCGTTACAACAATAGAAAGCCTTAAATCTTCTATCAAAAAGAAATGCATGAAAAAAATTAAAGATTAACGATAACTAACCAATGAAACCGAATTTAACAAAGGCAATGACATGTGAAGAAATGCCTCTCACTTTGGAAAGGTAGGCGAATGTACTCTGTCATGCACCATCAACTTGAAAAAAATTATAAACAGAGAGAAACCTGAATTCAAAATTCAGTTGTTTCTTTTTCTTCAAAATTGTTTCGTTTGTTTTTTCTTTTTTTTTGGAACAAATCTAAGCACTAATATAGAGTGGAAAAGGGAAAATGCACATACAAGCTTTGATATTTCTGAAAAAATGAGGGGATATTCCTAACGTTCATAACCACCTATATATGCTTGGACTTGTCTGTGACTTATCCACAAAACAAAATGTACATATTTCTGGTCAAGCTGCAAGTGTGTGCGTGTTTTTGAAAATGGTAAAAATTGGATATACAATTTTCTCGTGACACTTATAAAGTGAAGAGTCTGTGCAAGTGTCAAAAGCCAAAGTCATATAAGTTTTGTATTTTGTACGGCTTGTAAAGATTTCCACTTTAGAAAATGTGAAGTATCACAAGTTATTATCACAAACAGAAGTGGAACATAGGGGCTTGCAAGAAAGAAAATAACCCAGACAGTTGGTGTCATCAAGAGTGCTAGAGACGGTACCCGAACTTGCTTGCTTGCTTACTTGAATTAAAGTGATTTTCGCTCTAATGGAGCATGTATCACTGGTTTAATAACGCACCGCGTGATTTTTAATTACTCCTAGGGAAGGAAAGAGAGCCTCATCCCCCCCAGGCTTTTATGTACTCACAGACTACTTTTAAATTTAGCCAATCAGGTGTAGGACTAACTAGTCCTTAACAACCTGACTGAAAGGCTTTAAACATGAGTGGGAATTGTCTCACCACACACTCATTTTTCTGTCCGAGCGTGGTAAAGGAGGAAAAAGGTGCTCAGCAAGACAGCCATGGATGTTAAGTACTCACCAAAACGCTAGCCCGTACTTATTTCAAATCAAGTCGTGTCACCAAAAAAGACGACGTGTACGACATCAAAGGCATTGTCAAACGCAGAATGCCTCAGTGCTAACTGGCTAGGTCTGCATTTCTTGCTCCCGCTGCTGTTGCGTATATTTCTTCCCTCCACACCGAGTTCTGGACCTAATTCTTTAAATTTCGTTGTACCCGAACTTACATTATCCATATTATCACCAACAAAAAAAAACAAAAAAAAAAAAAAACGCACAGACCTAAAAGAAACACTCACTCACTTTTTACAGAACATTACTATTTTTAAAATTTTGATAAGCGATGGAAACGAACAACTTAGAGTCACACTTTCTAACCAAGATAAAGAAATCATGTGCTGATAGACTCACTTCTGTATTTTTTCTTCTAAATGACTAACATATCATAGGCAATGGAATGTTATTTCTTTTCGAGAGTATGGGGTAGCCCTAAAAATTTTTTGGGGAACTTGAAGCTATGGCGATCGCGATCGCTTATATGACTTATATGACTTTGGCTTCTGACACTTGCACAGACTCTTCACTTTATAAGTGTCACGAGAAAATTGTATATCCCATTTTTACCATTTTCAAAAACACGCACACACTTGCAGCTTGACCAGAAATATGTACATCTTGTTTTGTGGATAAGTCACAGACAAGTCCAAGCATATATAGGTGGTTATGAACGTTAGGAATATCCCCTCATTTTTTCAGAAATATCAAAGCTTGTATGTGCATTTTCCCTTTTCCACTCTATGTTAGTGCTTAGATTTGTTCCACAAAAAAGAAAAAAGAAACGAAACAATTTTGAAGAAAAAGAAACAACTGAATTTTGAATTCAGGTTTCTCTCTGTTTATAATTTTTTTCAAGTTGATGGTGCATGACAGAGTACATTCGCCTACCTTTCCAAAGTGAGAAGCATTTCTTCACATGTCATTGCCTTTGTTAAATTCGGTTTCATTGGTTAGTTATCGTTAATCTTTAATTTTTTCATGCATTTCTTTTTGATAGAAGATTTAAGGCTTTCTATTGTTGTAACGGTATTTATGTTGTTTAGTCTGTTGATGAAATTATCTATAGCAAAGTGCTTAAGATTTTTCAGTTTCTTTTATTATTTCAAGTCCTACAAAAGGAGACCAAGTTTGTCTTCAAAGACGATTGAAACTCTAAATTACACGGGCGTGAAGGAAAACATCGTTGTGTTTGATCTAATCATGCTTGCCGTATCTCTTTGTGTTTTAGAGGTCATATTTCTTCTTAAGTAAATACACGCATCAATAGACAGACAGATTGGGTCATCATCTTTGAGTTTCACTGTACTTTCGGTTCTTTACTTCATACAAGCCCCAAATTTATTAGTTTGAAAACGAAAAGATAACATGCCCCTCAATACTGTAACACGTCTGTTCTGACTCTACCGATGTGAGTGTGAGTGTTTATGTCGAAATGTTTAAGTGAGATATAAAAAAATTGGTCAGTTTGAAAACGCGAACCAATACTGTGACGCTCAGTATTTTGATGTGGTAAGAGGAAATGGTACAACACACACAAAGAGGGATTTTAAGTTCACATTTCAGTCTGTCTGCACTGTAATGGTAACAACGCAAGAACATAGGGATTATTATGCCACACGGTCCTAGAACAAAACAATGCATCACCCGTTGTAAGCCATTTCATTGGCTATACTTATTTTCTTACCGCGTTCGCTTCGAATTGGCTTGAGTAGTTATTCAGACAGTGACGAGAATGGCCATGCTTTACTGGGTCTATCCTATAGGCGATTTATATAAAAAAATATTTTTAAAAATTAAACTAATGCACGAACATTCGTACCATGGGCGATCCCATGGAAATTGTGTCCGTCTTATTGCAAAATACATCAACATTTAATTTAACCGTGCAGATCGCTAGAACAAACCTCTGATAATATACATTTTGAAAAGTGTTGTGTGACACGGATCGCCATTGTCGCTTGGTGTCTGCTTTCTTCTTCGAAAAGAGATCGTTTCGTCTTGACTATAAAAATTTAATTTGACTAAGTTTTACGCACTACTTGAACTCATACATTTACGTTGTAGGTGTAAGCCGTCTTTCTCAGTTTTCTGGAAGTTCCTTTTTGCGTTTCTCAGATATGATACTATTTTTTATGGACCGAACGAAATTTCTTTTGGCGTGAATGAGGACTCGTGGTTTTGTGGCATAATTGGAGAGCATTGATTAAAGCTCAGTTATGTCGTCTTCGAAATCGCTGACACGGATTTGAACTAACACTTCAGGTTTTGTGTGAGGCGATACGGTACATCATTGCTTTTTACTTCCTCAATGAAATCGTTTCATCTTATTGCAAAATTACATTTGACTAGGTTTCATACGCAGCAGGTCCCTGTATATAAGGAGAGTGTCTTAGCGTCAGAGTATTCATTCCGCTCTCAAACGATCAAGAAGATGGAAGAGTCAGCACAGATCGACCTGCTGGTCAAATATTTGCTAAAAGTCATACGAAAGCATAATTCACATGCGAAAGTGGCAACAAAACTTACTCTTTTGATCGTTGATTTGATGAGAGTCATACGAAAGTGTGTAAGTGCTAATGAAGTTTGCTATATCTGCAAAGGTAAATGGGTATTTGTCTCCAGAATACCTGTTTCGTCTAAGAAAGAGAGACAAAAGTCAAGATACCTAATATCGTTGTCAGGAGAAAGGACACTGGAATTCAGAGTGCCCTACGAGAAAAGAGAAGAAACAAAAACAAGACGAAACAGAGAAGAGGGATTCAGAAGAAGAAGAAATTGAAGATGATGAAGAACTTGTGCCAGTAAAGACATGGAAATGGAAAAATTGACAATGTGAGCCGATGCGTTGGCCCTGATGTGAAATTTCATACTACCTTCTAAAAGAGAATAGACCAGAAAGAAAACGTAAGTGCCTCTTGGTCTTGACATTGTATAATAAGGATGGCGTGTTTTGTTTTTACTCACACTTAATGATGTTGTGCTCTTTCACCTCTCTCTATCCCTCTGGATCATGTTTTAGTTAGAATTGAAATGGAAGGATGTTTTCCTTCACGCACGCTCTTTAGGCATGCAAGTCGGTAAACAATAGTCAGTCTATTCATCCATCATTTTGTGTCTTGATGTTTCCTAAATCACACACTGATGCCATAAAATAACGGGTTAAATGGGTTTTGTAGTGTTGGGAGTGGGGGTGGGGTGTAGGTGTTTGGCAGAGTTGGTCATTGCAGGTGAGGGCTTAGGTGCTTTCAAAAAACTTTTTCTTCTTCACTCTGTGTTGATAGTATATTTCGGGTTTGTATGCGTTCGCGTACGTTTGTGTGGATAGTTTATTTGGGGTTTGTATTATCTCCCTTCTGTATTGATAGTATATTTGGGGTTTGTTTTTTCCTGTTCCCTCTGTGTGTATATATGTGTGTGTGTGTGTGTGTTCGCGTACGTTGTGTAGATCGTATATTTGGTTGTTTTTTTCTTCTTCCTCCCGAGTGTGGATAGCATATTTGGGGTTTGTATTCGTTCGCGTACGTTTGTGTGGATAGTTTATTTGGGGTTTGTATTATCTCCCTTCTGTGTTGATAGTATATTTGGGGTTTGTATGCGTTCGCGTACGTTTACGTGGATAGTTTATTTGGGGTTTGTATTATCTCCCTTCTGTGTTGATAGTATATTTGGGATTTGTTTTTTCCTCTTCCCTCTGTGTGTGTGTGTGTGTGTGTGTGTGTGTGTGTGTGTGTATGTTCGCGTACGTTGTGTAGATCGTATATTTGGTTGTTTTTTCTTCTTCCTCCCGAGTGTGGATAGCATATTTGGGGTTTGTATGCGTTAGCGACGTTGTGTGAATAGTATATTTGGGGTTTGTATGCGTTCACGTACGTTTGTGTGGATAGTTTATTTGGGGTTTGTTTTATCTCCCTTCTGTGTTGATAGTATATTTGGGGTTTGTATGTGTTCGCGTACGTATGTGTGGATAGTTTATTTAGGGTTTGTATTATCTCCCTTCTGTATTGATAGTATATTTGGGGTTTGTTTTTTCCTCTTCCCTCTGTGTGTGTGTATGTGTGTGTGTGTGTGTGTGTTCGCGTACGTTGTGTAGATCGTATATTTGGTTGTTTTTTTCTTCTTCCTCCCGAGTGTGAATAGCATATTTGGGGTTTGTATGCGTTCGCGTACGTTTGTGTGGATAGTTTATTTGGGGTTTGTATTATCTCCCTTCTGTATTGATAGTATATTTGGGGTTTGTTTTTTCCTCTTCCCTCTGTGTGTGCGTGTGTGTGTGTGTGTGTGTGTGTGTGTATGTCTGCGCGCGCACGTTGTGTGTGTGTGTTTGTGTGTGTGTGTGTGTGTGTGTGTATTGGTCTCTGTTTGTCCCTATAAAAACTTACTTTATCCCTATCAGATACACTCTACCTACCTACCTACAGTAGCGCGTATTCAGGTCAGCCACTTGCAACACTGTTGTCATTTATCCCCCTAGTGTTCAGTACAGTGACGTCACTGACGCTGGAAATTTTGAGACTATAAATATCGACTTGGGGATTTCCACATTTTATAGCTATACATATATACTAGAATTCATAAACAGGAACGTCACTCAAGCTGAGGCTATAAAAAGATAGTGGGATTTTCCAAAGGAAAAACCCACAAGTTGGAGCTATAAATGGAAAGTGGGATTTCATAGGAATTTCAGCTGATTATAGATACATAGGTATTTATCCACGATCGTCACAGAAGTTGATATTGTAAGTAGTTACTAATTTTATCCATTTTAGTCTAAACCATTGTAACTTAATTTTCGGGGATATGTTTATTTTCCTTTAAATTCTGGGACAATTTCGTCATTTTAACGTTACTTTTAGTCACATCCGTTTTGTCGTTGAGCATTTCCTTGATTATAGCTATTTATAGCATCATTACAATTATGCAAATTTTTGAACACCCCAGCAAGATTTCAGGTCTTCGTAATGCTTTATATATAAGTCCAACGCTTGTACTAGTGTATGTATGTTTCTGTCTCTGTTGTGTTTGACCCTCTACCATCATTGTCCCTAGATAGTCCCACCATGTTCAATTCCCCTTGACGCTATACAGATCCACCATGTTCAATTTCCATATGTTAAATTCCCTTGAGGCTATATCCCCCAGGGGTTTCCCTAATGTTAAATTTCCCATTGTCCCTAGACAGTCCCACGATCTATTCCCCATGTTAAATTCCCATTGTCCCTAGACAGACCCACACTATAGTCCCCTGTTCCATTCCCCTTGTCCCCAGACAAGCCCAAACTCTATTCCTCATGTTAATTTCCCTTGTCCCTAGACAAGCCCAAACTCTATGTTAAATTCCCATTGTCCCTAGAGTGACCCACGATTTTTCCCCATGTTAAATTTCCATTGTCCCTAATCTGACCCAGGGGTCTTTTTAATGCTAAGTCCCATTGTCCCTAATGTGCCCCACTTTACTACTCCCAAGTGCTAGACATCACCATAAACTGCCACACTGCAGACATCGTAGCGATATGACTGAAAAATTATTAAAGCTACGTAAAAAAAAGTCCAAATTACACACACACTATTAGTAGTAGTAGTAGTAGTAGTTGTTGTTGTTGTAGTTGTAGTAGTATTTGAGATAAGTCAACCGGTGAATTAATCGTTTCGCGAGATGCCCATCTGTGGTTTCACGTGTGCGTTAGGTCTTATTTGTGTGTTTGGAGAGGGAAGTAGAGGAAGAAATAAAAAAAGAGAGAAGAATATAAATAAGTACATTTTCATCTTGTGCTCGCACGAGCGAGAGCGTGTGTGTGTGTGTGTGTTTACACGACAACATTATAAGATCGTATTGTGTGACTTGCTTACATACCAACGTTGAGATGACTGTAGTAAATTATATGTTACGGGGAGTAGGAGCAGGGGCAGTGGTTGCCGCTTCAATATTTCGTCAAGATAAAAAATCTATGCTTAAAATCTACTATTTATCTGGTAGGAATAAACAGAAAATATGCATAAATATGACATGTCATGTGTCACCTTGGCGATGATGGTCAATATTGGAAAACGGCCAGTACTACGGGACATGTTAAACAAAGCATGACCAGTTATTGTATAATTGGAAGTGATTAACACACGCGAATAGATAACACTGACCGCCGATAGGTAAGGGGCCATCTATTTAGTACGTACTCGAAAATCCGGTAAAGATTGACCCCCCTCCCTTTTTACACCGCCCACACCTGCATACGTACGTATTAGACAAATTATTATCGAGGTTTCACCCCACCCCTTTTCCTATGCGTACGTATATTATGAATAGACACCCCACCCGCCGCAAGCGTATGCATTCGTGCTACCCCCCCCCCCACTTCTCTTTCCATGCGTACGTTCTAAATGGACGGCCCCTAAGATGAGTAAAACATCATTGTTCTGGTAAACGGGCGAACACCTGCTCTTTGCTTTCCAGTAACAAATGAACAGAAAACATGCATAAATATGACATGTTATGTGTCACCTTGGCGATGATGGTCAATATTGGAAAACGGCCAGTACTGGGGGGCGTGTTAAACAAAGCATGACCAGTTATTGCATAATTGGAAGTGATTAACACACGCGAATAGACAACACTGACCGTCGATAGGTTAAGGGGCCATCCATTCAGTTCGTACTCGAAAATCCGGTAAAGATTAACCCCACTCCCTTTTTACACCACCAACACATGCATACGTACGTATTAGACAAATTATTATCGAGGTTTCACCCCACCCCTTTTCCTATGCGTACGTACATTATAAGTAGACCCCTCTCATGCAAGCGTATGCATTCGGGTTAACCGCCCCCCTCCCCCTTCTCTCTCCATGCGTACGTTCTAAATAGACGGCCCATAAGATAAATAAAACATCATTGTTCTGGTAAACGGGCGAACACCTGCTCTTTGCTTTCGAGTAAAAAAGAAAGCACGCGCGCGGGCGCGTGTGTGTGTGTGTGTGTGTTTTGAATTTTTAACGTAGCTTTAAACATTTATCAGTTATATCCCACCATGTCGGCAGTGTGGCAGTTTGAAATGTCAGAGTAATGTGTAATATTGAAGGAACATAGCTCTAATACTGCATAAAAAGTTGTTATGGGTTCGCATGAGGATATTTGTCACACAAGTTAAAATAAAATTTTCTTTCATGCAAGCATCTATAACAAGAAAAGTGGCAGATGGTCCGTCTTTCCTTGCAGGGAGAAGAACACATTCCCACATCAGAGAATGTACAAATAAAAGCCTTATCTATCGGCTTGGGAACAAGCATGGTATGAGACGGACGAAATAGCTCCTGAAGAATAATCCCTGGAGAATTAGTTGAAACCTGGCGCCTGAAGAATTGACATCAGCTTAAGGATTTATGAAGATCTTTTGATCCTGACATGACCTACGTATAATAGGAAATCGTGCTTTCTATGGCAGGTTATGCTTTACACAATATGCTGTAAATATTATACTTTACACAATATGCTGTAAATATTATACTTTACAGAATATGATGTAAATATTATACTTCACACAATATGCTGTAAATATTATACTTTACACAGCATGCTGTAAGTATTATACTTTACACAATATGCTGTAAATATCATACTTTACACAATATGCTGTAAACATTATACTTTACACAATATGATGTAAATATTATACTTTACACAATATGTTGTAAGTATTATACTTTACACAATATGCTGTAAGTATTATACTTTACACAATATGCTGTAAATATTATACTTTACACAGCATGCTGTAAGTATTATACTTTACACAATATGCTGTAAATATCATACTTTACACAATATGCTGTAAACATTATACTTTACACAATATGATGTAAATATTATACTTTACACAATATGTTGTAAGTATTATACTTTACACAATATGCTGTAAGTATTATACTTTACACAACATGCTGTAAGTATTATACTTTACACAATATGCTGTAAGTATTATACTTTACACAACATGCTGTAAGTATTATACTTTACACAATATGCTGTAAGTATTATACTTTACACAACATGCTGTAAGTATTATACTTTACACAATATGCTGTAAATATTATACTTTACACAATATGCTGTAAACATTATACTTTACACAATATGCTGTAAGTATTATACTTTACACAACATGCTGTAAGTATTATACTTTACACAATATGCTGTAAATATTATACTTTACACAATATGCTGTAAACATTATACTTTACACAATATGCTGTAAGTATTATACTTTACACAACATGCTGTAAGTATTATACTTTACACAATATGCTGTAAACATTATACTTTACACAATATGTTGTAAATATTATACTTTACACAACATGCTGTAAGTATTATACTTTACACAATATGATGTAAATATTATACTTTACACAATATGCTGTAAATAACGGCAGCTGAAAACAAAGTATTACATAGTATCAGCAATCACTGAAAACTTTGTATTGTGAGTATTTCTGATCCGGTTGCCCACATTGTTTATGGAGCAGAAATCAACTAGCATTTTAGAAAATCTTAATAAAAGCATTATTGTATGATGTAATAAAGAGGTCATATGTGTATTTATAAGAAAACAAAGAAAAGTCACTTGTGTTCATTAATATCCAGATTCTTAAACACAAGAAAGTGGCAATGGTTATGTGAGCCCATAGGGGAAGATGCCAGTATACTGTCCAAGGGGAAAAAGCCAGTATACTATCCAAGGGGAAGAAGCCAGTGTACTGTCCAAAGGGAAGATGCCAGTATACTGTCCAAGGGGAAGAAGCCATGATACTATCTAAGGGGAAGAAACTAGTATACTGTCCAAAAGGAAGAAGCCAGTATACTGTCCAAGGGGAAAAAGCCAGTATACTGTCCAAGGGGAAGAAGCCAGTATACTGTCCAAAGGGAAGAAGCCAGTATACTGTCCAAAGGGAAGAAGCCAGTGTACTGTCCAAGGGGAAGAAGCCAGTATACTGTCCGAAGGGAAGAAGCCAGTGTACTGTCCAAGGAGGAGAAGCCAGTGTTCTGTCCAAGAGGAAGAAGCCAGTGTACTGTCCAAGGGGAAGAAGCCAGTGTACTGTCCAAAAACATCAGGCTATTTGTCATATATCTACACGGCATGAGGGAATTATAAAGATCTCAGTCCAGAACCCAACCTACCATGCTGTCACCATGCCTATAGGAATCATGTCTATTGTCACCCATTAGATCAACCTTATCTTCAAGGACTGGAATATCCCTTCTATACATGCTGGATATGGCAGGGACAGTCCTATTCAGGATTAGATGTTGAAAATCCTGAAAATGTATTCCAATTTAATATGCTATTTCTAAATTGTAAAAGAATATAAATATAAACAAAAATAGAAATATGCACTTATTCAAATTTTCTTCATGTTAAGTCACCAGTGTCCACTTTAAAATAAACATGGATCAATATGGGATTCAAATTGCAGTTATTATTTGGAATACTCTCTACTTTTGGACTTGTGATAGAACATTTTGGAATATCTGTGATTTAATTGACAATACTGTAATTTATTTCTACATTTTCACTTTCTATGTTAAGCAAATAAATTATTTGTTGAATTTTACAAAACTCGTTGGCTTTTTGCTTAATTTAAGCCCATAGAGTCATAACAGTACTCTTTGGGAATTTCACAGATTCCTGCATTTAGACCAAATAAGAAACTCTGATTGCAAATGAAGATATTTACACAACAAATAAGCCTCTCGTTGTATTATCATCAGCTTAATTCAAGACCTACATAGAAATCTGGTAATTAAAAGAATCTACTAGATGAGGATCAGTTGTTGAAAAACAGTCCCCATCATTTGCAACTGTTGGTTTGAATGATTGTATGATAATTTTATAATTCATGTACAGGGGTTGCAAAGAAATAACCAAATCATATGTCTCGTTTTGGTCTCTGTAAAAGTGCTTGAAACTTCTCACGTTAAATATGCTCTTTCGCATATTATGAATAACCCAATACAAGACATAACAAATTCCACACAAACGTTGATATATTCATTACTGACAAAAGTTATATGCAATGCTGTCTCTCACAACACCCTATATTTTAGGTCTGGGGCAACCTACATTTTCCAGACATGATATGCCTAGTGCTGGATGATAACAACTACACTGCCTTGGACCTAGCTCCAAAACATATAAGATCAGGTTGGGGTGTAACTGCAAAATCTGTAGAAAAGAATCACTCTGCCTCTCTGTCTCCACACTTTGGTATGGTCTGTAACGTATGTGGTACAAAAAGCTTCATAGCTCAAATCACACCACCGTGGAAATTCCAACGTCCAAAACGTCATATTAATTACATCAGGTATCAATCATTGCAGCTCCATCTTGGCAATAGATGCCCTAAAGGTTATAAATGATGTATTGTAAAATAAGTTACCACAGTTGTGTAATTTCGCATGTAAATGTATACATTAATTTGCTTTTATCTTTACAGAGGTAAAGTTTCACTTTCATATGCAGCTGTTACATGTGTGCAATGTGCGGCTGTGTACTGTGGCTCATATATCTTCAAGTTACTCAATACCTTTTGTGATATTGTGAACATGAAGGACACACGGTACTAATGATATGGAAAAATGGGAACCAGCCTGGAAATGGGTGAACATAAAATAAAATAGCGTATATATGGGTTTGGCTGACCAGGATTGGTTTATAAAGTAAATTATGCTTCAGGAAAAAGAATCTTTTGAGAGATTATCCTAGTTGTAAGTGAAAAAATAGAGACATTGTTTTGTTGATAGAATTTCGGTCCTTTAACAGTCTTGAGTTTGGAACATTCATTACTAAAATTAACACATGACTCTTCGGTGCGGAATTGAAAGTACATGTTTCAAACACACGCAGGGCCAGAAAATGCCGCGGCTCATATCCTTTCCTCTACACAGAAGCTGACATTCAGGTTTCATCTATACTGATAAATATAGGTTTGATCATGAGCGCTCAAACACTTTAAGTTATTGAATTTTAATATCGTGACGTTTGCATAGATTTACTATGGGAACTGAATTAGTACCGTGAGACCTGCAAGCTGTACGCTTAGTCACTCACATGAACAAGGAATACGTACAAATTCTTGAGAGAATTAAAGGAATTTCAAACCTTTTATTGCATCAGGAAAGGTTCTTATTACGGAAATAATTTGGAGTGATCACCTGTTCAAAAGTAGAAAAATGAATGTCCGGCGGCTTGGTTAACTACAATTATTACACAAATTGTTATAGAAAATATGAAGGAATATTTTTTACGCTTTCATGTATACTAAATTCTGGGCAAGTGCGACCTTTTGGATCCCCTAAGTAATGAAGTTTATCAAGATCTTACGTATAGAGTAATATCTTAACATATTTTAGGGTTTTCGAAATACCCCGTAAGGCAGGACGGACGAATAAAAGTATAACCAGTACTCTGCAAGACGTACATAGATATATGAATTCGGTGCTGTTGTAACTTTTGCTCTCGTTATTTTAACTGTAATCAACCTACTTAAGCCTGGTCCAATCGCTAAACTCCAAAGACAGACGGTACAGCATTATTTATTACCATTTTGATTTCTTTTATAAAACTTATATTTTTTTTACTTATGTTGTAATAAAGGTAAGTCGACCGTAACAATGTTAAATATTTGTGTGCCACATGTGTGGAACATGTCTTACCTATATAACTTTATCAAGTTTATATCCAGATGGTCACATGAATTAAAGTTCCAGCATAAGCATTTATTTACATCACTGTATTTATTTTGATAAGTATGGTTGCTTGAATTGCTAAACCAATAGTCCTAGATTATCAAGTACATTGATCGTTATGTACAGCTAGTCCCAGCTTTAAAGGATACAATTTTTACACCTTATAAAAAAAGGTATCCTTTCATGATGAAGACAAAATAGATGACCTGTATTATATTTGGTGTCAGAAAAGGTTGCCATATAATTGAGGTGCCCTCTGTGTTTTCTATGGTATTTGTGTGCATGGTCTTCCCTTATCACATGATATGAGGGGGGTGAGTGGCTACAAAAAGTAAAGCAGTTTTAAAATGCACTTATTGATAAAATATATAGTCCTTGAACTAAAACCAAAACCGACATAAAGATATTAGAATCTATGCAAATTATCAAATACATTTCACTTTATATATATATATATATATATATATATATATATATATATATATATATATATATATATATATATATATATATATATACTTGTTTTTTGCAAGACATAAATAAACAAATTACCATCATCCTTGCCTGCCTTGTTTCAAGTATGTGCATAGTTTAGTCAGCTATGATGTTTTCAGGCTCCATGGCATGTGTTCCTCCTCTTCCTCATCTGGTTCTTGCTTCATAACTTGTCCTTCCTCTCCCTCTCCTCCTAAAGGTCACTCGGAGCTCGAAAGCCAATTGACTTCTTCTGTCTGGGCAATAGCAAAGATTTTTGTTTATTATAGGTCGTGTATCTTTTATGTTACAAGTTATAATTGCTAATATGGGCCAGTTATCTCGGTGATGAATTTTGAAACTTGAAAGTATTACATATTTTTACAACTGGTGTATTTGTGAGTACTTTTCAAACTTTTATAAATATAGTACTAATGGACAATAACACATTAACACACCCGAGCTTGTGAGTTGATGGCAGTTTGGACCTGGATTCCCAACTCCAGTCGCAGATATTATTAATACCTCAACTCCTTTCATACTCACAGATAAACTGTACTTGACTAAAATGTGTTTGTAAGGTATTAACTTGGGGAAGCAAAACGCAATAAATAGATGAACTAAGTGCCAAGTATTTACTTCATTTGGATTCTGATAGATCTTCATTTCTTTCGAATGTCATTATCTAGAAGCGTAGATAAGTTTGCACGAAATGAACCTAAAGGTGTGATATAGTAGAACCCGGATTGAATGTGGCGCGCTATGATGTCACAATGAAAGCTACACATATTTATGAACAAATTAGTAATACCCTATATTGTGACGATTTCACTCGACGTGCTCTTTTCTTGACCCAAGTTTAGTGCACGGCCACCACTGTAAGATACCACAGTGATACATAATTTTCGTCTGGAAGTTTCTTGGTGACAATTAAGGTGCAGATCATTCAATAATCTGGATTAGCTAGACCTTGGTTATAGAAGAGTAGTGTTATATTTTAAGAGAACAATTTATACTTAATTTAAATTGAGTAAATTCGCATGCAACACCTTTACTATATGCCTACAAGAAATCAATTATCAATGAACTAAAATACGTCAATTTAATCATTCTCCTACAACAAAACTATTAAAATATAAAAATATGAAAAGAAGTTCTAAATACTTTTAATGCTTCCTCTAAAAATAGAAAGTAAATATGAACGGGATGGAAAACAAAAGAAAGTCGTACTTACCATTGTTGACATGTTGCGCAGTTTGCTATCACGGTCACCAACATCGATGTAAACAACATAGCATATAATTATGCAAATTTAGGTAACCTTAATTCTTCTCAGGTCTGCCAATCACTGCCGCGCGCGAATTTAAAAATGGATGGAGTATATTCGTTACGCTACGTACGAAGAGATCTAAGCGCTCGTATTTCATAACGAGAAACTCTTCGTACTTGATGTTGTCCAAACATTGCCTTTAACGTAGAATTTAACCAATTCGTATACATAAGTGTTAAGATATGAGTACAATTGTTAAAGCTAAGTTAACAATCTAAATCGCACACACACACACACACACACACACACACACACACACTATAAGAGTACTTGGTATATAATTTCACAAAACAGTCTGACAGTATACTTTAAAACCGGTCATTGTCATACGTAGCAATTTGTTTGGTGTTTTTGATGGGAGTGGCACTTCTATTATTCGATATTTTACAGGTATTAGGAAACGTGATTTGTGTCTTCTCCACGGCTAAAGCTACAGTCGTTGAAAATTCACGGGTAACTGAAGTTTAATTTTCTTACCATTTTGGGGATTTTCTACAGGGGAGGGTTTGGTATATCACTGTGTAGTTTGCCAGTTGTATTTCTTTTGGAAATGAGGGATCTTTTGGCAATCAAATATCGGAGTTCTAGGATACGTTGCACTTTGAGCATGAGAATATTTGATAATTTTAAGGTCTGGAAATAATTACAAAAATTTCCTAATTTTTTCCTCTAAAGTTGAAATTTTGCTTTTTCGCGCTCGTGGTATTTCTGCGAATACTGTGATTTTTGTTAAGGTAGATATAATAGAATGAACGAGTAATGACGTTTTACTTTTAAACTTGCTCGACGTGTGGTAATTTTATTCATGAAATATTAGTCGAGAAATTCCTAAATTCTGAACATGTCGCGTTATCTAATTTGGGTATGTGGCAATTATATTAGGGACCAACACTTTAATCTTTTTAAAGGGTTAGGCACTTTTATTTTCTATTTTCAATTTGTCAAAAGCTGGACAAAAGATCATGCCCTGATATACAGCTAAATAACACCATGTCATATCCGTTATATTGTCCGAATTTTTTATTATATATCTTGAAATGTAAGAAAAGCTTATCTCAGCTCAATCAAAACACGCAACAGACACCCCGAAAATTAAATTACAGAACTTTAAGTGTATGTTAATTGTTGTAGAAATTGTAATCTAAAAATTATAACTAAAGTGGGACGATTGCACTGTGGTTGAACCATATGAAAGACATTGTGCTGACCTTAGAAAGCTTGTTGATAAAAATAGGAAGTGTTAAAACAGCAGTCTCCAATCTACTAGCTACACTACTGATATTACAGGCAGTGAAAATTTAGTGGGATGCTTACACTGGGCAAAATATTTAACAGAGATGGTCAGTAAACATCCAGTCAAAATAAAACACGCGTACTCTACAGACTAGCAAATACTTATGGAATTAAGAAATTACGTAGCATTCAAAACAGAAAAATACATTAACATACATAAAAATAAATAATGAAAAGAAATTTAAAACTTTTTATTCCTAATATTTTTCAAACCTTAGATTTCGCCCAAATGTTTTTCATAACAACCCATTCGGCCACTACGCTGGCATATATGACATGTTTAAAATAGTCTAGTAAGGGATCATAAATATCATTATATTTGCAAGTATTCAAATTTAATATGTGACAAATGTAACTGTTTTGTAAAACAAATTACTTTTTAAAATTCTTTCTTTCATGAAAACTGAAATCATGCTGTTATTATCGAAACATTTTTATCAAAATTGCTCGTGAAGCAACCAACGTACTGGTTCAGTGAAAAAGGTACCGTGGTACGTACCACCGGAAAAAATACCTCAAATTGGTATACCGGTAATACCACGAACCTCTTTTGCCTATAGATGAAATGAGCGTCGTTCGGTTTTCTTTCTTTCTTTCTTTTACACGTGCAACAATCTATAAAACAATAAACAAGTACACATCCTCTTTGGCATATCAACTGTCGACTGGTGGTGGGGGGAGTAATTTAATTTCCATATCTGCTGAAAGCAAATGTGACAACGGCTGGAGGCAGATTATACATATTAATTTCTCGATTACAGACGAAATCGATGAACACAGCCAGATCTGACACATGCAAAGCAAAAACAAAATTGTTTCAATTATTGTATCATCAAAAATAAAAATGTGCTGTTAATATCATTAAATTCGTAATGGTTCAATGTCCTTCACAATTTGGCCATCAAGTTGCATCCATGCCATGTGACAAATATGTGAGTAAAGGATCATAATTTTTATTCACAAAAGCCCAACATTGTCAACATACTTATTATGAGAGCAGCTACGAAAAACCTAGCGCTATTGCAACAAGCTGGAGGAAGACATATTCGTCAAGCAGAGAGCGCATGTCAATGCGGAAGTCACGTGATATAAAAATATCTCTGTCGCACTGTAACTGCATGATCTTGACGGGTGTTTTATTTATGTTCAATGAGGCGGCAGTATTGTTGCATTGGCTTCCATATATGTGATTGACTTGGAAGAATATATAATGTAAGTATTGAACTGGTCAGGTCTTTGATTTGTACTGATGCATTTGTAGTATTATTTGAAACATTTAAGAAACCGTCTTTTTCATCGCCATAACTATATTCTTTGTCCTCTTTAATTTGGGTACTTGTGGAAGTTGAGCTATAAAATTAAATACCTATTCAAATGAAAACAGTGACGAGCAAACCCATGAATTTTAGTACCCAAAAAAGGTATATTTCTTACAATCCACGAAAATTGATTCCCATGTTGCACTAGCTTATACTGGAAATGATCTATTAAATCGAATGTTATAAACCAGATACGTTTCGAGCTAAGTTATAAAAAGAATAAAGCGATATACCACGGAAAACTATTTTTTGTAGTTCAGAACTATTATAGGAAAGGTTCTCAAGACAAAGTCTTAGTTTCACTATCTCAAAATATTTCTCTCGCAGACAGTTTTATGAACATCAATGTTATTTCGTAATGGCAACACAGAATTTTGCACTGAGCATTCAGCTGTCAACAGGAATTACAATAGGTCATTATTTTTTAATTTCTTTTTTATTTATAAGAGAACCTGATGATTTCTAAGACATCAGGAATTGCACAATTGTTTCTTTTCAAGAATAAGACATTCATCTATGTACACTTTTAACATTGAATTTAACAGTTATTTTTAATATTAGTTACTGTCCTACCCATGATGAAATGCCAAAGTTGTCCAAAGGGTAGCAGAAAGATGACATAAAATAATAATTGGTGGATAAATTTAGAAACGTTCGTTACACTATGTCGAGGATCTGTCTCGCTAAAGGTCTAAATCTCCTTTCACTGATTTACATATTTCAGTATCTGTCTTTATTGATTAGTTTTGACTTATTTCTTTTTCCTGAACGTTAATAAGGCATGAAGGATTAAAATGCAGTCATTATATTTTCAAAAAGTTACTCTTGTTTTATCTCAGAGGAGAAAATGCGGATTTCCTGAAATTTTCGGAATTTCTCGAGTTCTTTTTCAATATAAAAATACCACAAGGCGAACAAGTTTGAAACTAAACGTCATTTCTAATCCATTGTACCTGAGCAATTTTAAAAGTGATGTCATGATACGAGATGAAAATGTAACGACATTATCCAAAACAAAATTAATTTGGTCGTGATATTTTATTGGCTTGAAAAACAGAAAAATCCGACAGGAGAAGAACTTATAAAACATTCTATGGACGACCTCACTTACAATGTAATCGATATTTGATTGGGGCTAACGCCCACTGGGGCTAACGCCCACTGGGTTGCCTAAAATTGAGTGAATACTCGCCCGTAGAAGCAAGAAATGGAATAAGGGGCAAAATTTGCACCGCTGTAATGAGTTGCGTCATCGCCTCCTGTGCGTTTGTTTTGACGAGGACTGAGCCCTTCCTGTACCCTTTCCGTCCCGTGAAGTAGCTGTGTCCTTGGGTTGCACCCGACAAGCCCTCGAGGGAGCGACCCTAGCGTCCCCTACAAGGCTTGTCACGGAAGTGGATTTGGGATGAAAGCTGTCCTTTCTTGATTTCAACATCTTTTTTTTTTCCCCTGGCAGCTTTTTGGAGCACTGCTGTCCAGGTGTTCTCCAACCACGTGCTGAAAGTATCAGGGGTGGGGGACGACATGGCGACAATTGGAATTTTACAGCAACGAGAAGCAGCCTCCTTGTTTAAAAATAGCTCGGTCCGTTCACGATAGCGACTTCAAGCGAAGAAATTTATAGTAATTCTCGACTTATGAATGGTAACTTTCAAACTGTAAATGCATGAAATGTAATGAAGCCTCAAAATTGAATACACGAATGATGTATCTTAATACTCGATTTTATTTTGAATTGTTAGAGTGGACATTGTGTAACGTTAATTTTAACACCAACACATTATTTCGCAATATAAAAATAACAATTCTGACAAGCACAATACAATGTCTAATCACCGCTGTGTAATTCAACAGATACAATCTAAAATCTCAACATACGAAATTGAACTTTCAGCACACTCAATGTGATTCAACATGTTAAATTGAAAGTCTCGACATATGACATTAAAATTCCAACATCTGTCGTGTAATTCAGAAGATACAATATAAAAACTCGACATTGGACATCGAATTTTCAACCAGCGCTGTGTAATTCAACAGATGAAATATAAATACTCATCGTATGAAATGGAACTTTCAACATAAACTCTTTGAACCAATACGTTAATTAAGAATTCTCAACGTATGATATTGAAATTTCATCCACCGCCGTGTAATTCAAACGACACAATCTAAAACCTCGACATAGAAAATATAACTTTCAATTACTACTGTTTAATTAAACAGATACAATCTAAAATCTCGAAAATGGAACTTTAAGGACAGTCATTTTTGAGGCAACACGTGAAATTCGAATTCTGGACATATGACATGAAAATTTCAACGGCTAGGTTCTGATTGAACCAGTTTTTGTCCGCTACGGCGCCTCACAGTAGGCAACAAAAAAATGCTTCTAACGACTGACGCATCGTTTTGTCTAGGCTCTTGTGTTTTTACCATTGCGGTACAGACTGCCTGGAGTGTAAACTTATAATCCTGTGTTGTGTACCGTAACATTTCTTCTTGCCACATTAAATACTTAGCTGTTTAATTTATTGTTCGCGTTTTGAAACTTACAACAAAAATTTTTTTCTCCCTTAGGCGTTTTGACACGCATTCACGGAGGTAGAGAGAAAAATCATATAGTACTGAGTGGTAGTTTTTTCTAAACTAGTGAATTTGGGGTTTGTATGAAGTAAAGAAGCTAAAGTAGAGTGAACCTGAATGATGATAACCCAAGCTCTCTGTCCATTGATGCATGCATTTACCTCAAAAGAAATATGATCTCTAAGACACAAAGATATAAGGCAAGCATGATTAGAATGAACACAAAAACAGCAAACTGTAGTAACATATGTATGTTTTCCTTCACTTCTGCGTAACTTAGAATTTCAACCCCTTTACAAAACAAACTTGGTTCCTTTTGTAGAACTTTAAATAAGAAAACTGAACAAACTTAAGCACTTTGTTATATATATTTTCTTTCGCAGCAATAGACTAAACAAAATAAATATCATTACAACAATAAAAAAAACTTTCATTTTCTATGAAAAAGAAATACATCAAAAAATAGAATTAAAGATTAACGATGACTAACCAACAAAACCGAATTTACCAAAGGCAATGACATGTGTAGAAATGCCTCTCACTTTGAGAAAGTATGCTAATGCCAAAAAAGAATATAAACAGAGAGAAACTTCAATTCGAAATTCAGATTTTTTCAAAATTGTTTGTGGTTTTAGGGGATATACCTAAGCACTAATAAAAGTTGGAACAGGGATAATACACATAAAAGCTTTGATATTTCTGAAAAAATGAGGGGATATTCCTAAAGTTCTTAACCAGCTATATATGTTTGGATCAGTCTGTGGGATATCCACAAATACAGAAGTACAGATTTCTGGTCACGTTGCAAGTGTGTGCGTGTTTTGGAAAATGATAAAATTTGGTTTGATATTTTACTCATGACACTTATAGAAGTGAAAAGTCTGGGCAAGTGTCAAAAGCTGATGTCACATAATCTTTGTACGCTTGTAAACATTTCTACTTTAGAAAATGTGAAGTATCACAAGTTATTATCACAAACAGAAGTGAAACATAGCGGCTTGACAGTTGTTGTTTAGACATATCCACTCAACTGCACAACTGACTTGCTGTGTCTCATACTTTGGTCTAAGGAAAAATCACCTTTGTATGTGCAGCAACAGTGTTAAGAGCAGGAGGAGATGTAGTCTCAGCTGTCGAATAAGAGTAGTTCTTTTAAAAATGGGTTTAGTATTTCTTGCAAATATCAAATGAAGAAACACGGGTGTTAAATCAGGGTCGGTAGACATCGTGGTCAACGACAAAGTAGAAGTGAAAGAGAGAAAGAGACATCGTTGCCGAGTAACGTGGTTTTCAGGAGTACGTGCGTGTCCTAACGGCACAATGCTGTCTCTAGTCTTTATGACTCCAACTGTCTGTTTTTTTTATTCTTGCAAATATGTCTTTCTTGGTAGGGTTTGTGTAAGACGCACTGTTGTCATTGGCATACGTCACCCAGGGTTCCTATATGCTTGGTTTTCACTTGCCCTTGTGAAACATTCAAAGTCATTGTCACAACAAGAGGTAGAGAGGGTATATATATAGATAGAAAAAATTTGGTTAAATCATTTCTGAATCAGTAATCGAGATGAAACAATCGCACCATTTCAGTAAAAGAGAAGGTAAGAGGCAGCGACGTGACGTATCTCCTCATACAAGAAAAAAAAGTGTTCGCTCAAATTGAAGACATGAGCGAACCTGAACCAACACATTCCACGACTGCGTCCACACCAAGAGACCCTACTCCAAACCAAAAGTCACCACTAGCACCCGAAAAGTATTACCACATTCGATAGACGGAAAAGCGCTCCTCTAGAAAATTTAAAACTACGGCTTACACTTGCACTGTGAAGTTTAAGATTTCAAGTCAGACGTACCACTGAAGAAAGCAGAAGAGTTCATCCCCGATTGTGAGATTCTTTGTTAACTACACTGAACGACAAAGTCAAGCCAAAGAGGACGATGTCTCGAGACTTTCCATGTATCACGACAGTTTGAAGTCACCTCTTCGGATCGAGTTTAGCAGCCCCGCATAATTAGCACCTTCCAGAGTCATAGACAAGATTCATCACGTGCAACAATATAACGACAAGTTTCACATCACCGATAGAAAAGCGACATTGTACATGATCCAAGTTCCTCTTACCAAAACGACCCGACAACGCAGAAAAGTGTTTTTGGTGGACGAACTTCTCAGTAACAAGCGCAGCCATGTCCAAATTAACAGCACTCAAGACAAGATTTGTTTATCCCATGCCATCGTCGTGGGACTAATGTATGCCAAGAAGAACGACACGGCAAGATGGAAAAAAGCCTGGTAAACTATTCAACGATTGCACCAAGCCAATCAACAAAGTGAAGCAGAACACCTGTTACAGCGAGCCGGTCTATCCAAAGCCATCACTGCTGAAATGCAAAAATTGAAAGACGTCTTGGCTCCACGCTACGTATTGAAACTGTGCCCTCAACAAGTACGTGGACCTCTGTTGTTTCAAGGCAAAAGTTTCAAAGATTCACGTCTATCATCACGATGAACATTTTGATACCATTGCCAGTAAAACCACAATCCTCGGATACAGCTATTACTATAAGAAATGTGACTATGGGTATAACAATCGAGAGCAACACAAGCACTGTGGATCGAAATGCCAGGGATATTCAACCTCTCTTGACGAAGGACAAACACGAGTGCATTGTCCGACTTGTCAGCGAACTTTTGGCAGCCCAACATGTTGCCAACAGCATCTCATGACGCAAGATTCACAGAAGAAAAGTGCATGTAAACTCCTGAGATTGTGTCCTACATGTGGACAAGTTATAAGTAGCAATAATGCCAAGGCACACATTTGTCCAGGAAAGAAACAATGTCACATTTTTTACCAAATTGTGGACTTGGAACACGAATGCTACATTCAACAATACCATTCCAAACAAGAGGAGGAGGAAGATGACAAGAAGAAAGGGAATTCGTATTTCTCGATTTCGAATGTATGCAAACTGGCATTCAAATTCCTAGTTTCTGCGTGGCTTATCGTGCGTGCGAGAAGTGCATCCAAGAACCTATCTTTTTCCATTGCCCCTACTGTAGCAAGATTCCTGGAGGACATGAAAATAATCTTTCGAAGACCTAACACGCTGAAAAATTTCGACCGATCAGTCTTAGACCCTATCGACGAGACATGGAGCCAAGATGACATCAAACATAATGGAGATACGGAACAAGGCACCGAACACCCTAAAGTCACCGTGAATGGAGCCAAAGTCATTTCCATGCAAGCGGGACAAGTTCAGTGTTAAGATTCGATGAGTTACTTGGCCATGCCATTGACCTGAATGCATAAAACGTTTGGAATGATAGAAATGGCCAAAGGCTATTATTCGCACTTTTTCAATACCGACAGCAATCAACACCCCGTTCTGTCACATTTGCCCGATGCTCATTACTATGACCCCGACTACATGTGCACCGAGCACCGAGAAACTTTCTATGTTTGGTACCACACTCACGCCTCGGACCCCTTTGACATTCAAGAAGAAATGTTTGAGTATTGTAGATCCGACGTGGACATATTATGCCGTTGCTGTGGAAAATATCGCAAATTGTTCATAAAGCACGGAGGGATCGATGCTTTGAAAAGAGCCCGCACCATCGCCAAAGCGTGTTCCTTAGTGTACCGCAAATGATTCATGACCGAGATTACCCTGGCTGTCATCCGCCCTCAAATGACGAACTTTGTTAATCGTTGATACTCGGTCAAAGCTCTGCGTTGGATACATTACTTGTGTGACAACGCAAACAAATGGATACAACATGCCAAAACGGAGGAGGCAAATATACCATTGGAAATTATTTGGTGGATGGCTGGAACTTAAAAAACACTAAGACCGTGTACGAGTTTAACGGGTGCTTATTTCACTGATGTCCGATCTGCTACCCTCAACGTGACACCAAACCTTTTTACAACGTACCAGGGAAGACATGTACGAGGACACTTGTCAACGCCGCTTGAAGTTAGAACAGCCAGGATACCAAGTCTTTAAAATGTGGGAACACGAGTACAACCACCGTTTTAAAACCGATCCCAAATTTCAGCACATCGTGGAAAATTACATGCTGGTGGACCCTCTCGACCTTCGGGACAGTTTATATGGAAAACGGACGAATGTTGCCTGTTTGCTGTAAACGCCGACGAGGAAAAAGGAGAAGAAATCAAATACCTGGACATGTGTTCGATGTGTCCTTACGTGTGTAAATATTATCACTTTTCTGCAGGTCACTCGCAATAGATAAATGAAACACATCGACCTGGAAAACATTCGACAATACGAATGATAAATTAAGTGCAAAGTCTTGCCTTTCACGGACTTACCATTGCCAAGGAAAACTGATGTTTCATTTGTGTCTTACCTGTGCCGAAACATGCAAACGAGATCAACCTTGTCATCATACTCAAGAAGAACGAGCACTGACGGGGACTTTTGTCAGCGTAGTATTGTTTAAAGATCTGGACCTGGGATAACAATTGTTAGAAGTGTACGAAATTTAACACTTTCCAAAGTTAGAACAGTACCACAAAGGTGACGAGACTCATAAAAACATTTTCGCGGACTGCTTGGATGCTTTTTTAAAACTGAAACAAGAAGCAATCAGTTATCCTTTCTGGCGTCAAAACCTCAAAGACCAAAGGAAATTCAAAGAGAAGTACTTTGACCAGGAAGACATAACCTTAGACCACGTAGAGAAAAACGAGGGACGACGATCGTTTGCCACAGTGATGTTGAATTGTTTGTGGGCGAAAATGGCACAACGACCGCGTTTACCCAAGACGGAGTATTTAACAGAACCTTCCCGTTACTTTCAGATGATTCACAGTAAAAACTAAATACGTGAAACACGTAGACGTCTTTTGTAATGGCTTGATCCTGGTCAATTACGAAGAAGAACTTGAGTTTGTAGAGGCTGACGAATTTGGAAATGACATCATTGCGGCCTACGTGACAGCCCATGCTCGCTTAAAATTGTACGAAGCCTTACACCAATTAGGAGATCGTATGCTGTATTTTGACACGGACAGTTGCATCTACATCGATCGACTTTGGCACCTTCACCCTAAAATCGAAGGAGATCTTTTAGGAGCCTTGACAGACGAGCACTCCGACGTCAAGATTCTAAGTTTTGCTAGTGGCGGTCCTAAAAATTACGATTATGAATACCGGGACCAACGAAAAGAAGTGCACACAGAGTGCAATGTCACAGGATTGACTCTAAATCATCGCACCAGTCAAATGGTGCACTTTGTGACTTTGAATCCGAAGAGGATCAACACCAGAAAGGGACCACCTACGACCCGCACAAGATTGCACGTTTTATCCACCCACCAAATTGGCAGTCGACCTTTGGAAAAAATGTATCGAATCGTGTACCAGAAGCCAGTACGACTTCCCAATCACTTCACTTTACCGTACAAACACGCCGCTATTGGTCAGCATATAAAGGGGAAACTTTCCAAGACCGATACTTCATTACGAGAAGAAAAGCCAAGCTAAAAAGAGGAATATATTCACACAACAAGTAACAAATAAAATGAGAGAAGGAACAAACATGGCCTCTTCATCACCATATCATCACAGCAAAGTGCGTCCAAGTATTCAGTAGACGTAAATGAGTATGTTAGCATCCAAATGACTCTGACAGCGACTTCGAGCAAATTTAGGATGACAACTTACACCTAAACGGTGAAATTTAAAGACTTCGAGTCTGACATTCCACCCGAGGAAGCAGCAGGTTTCATTACGGACTTATCTGACTCACTGATAGAAGGACTGAAACGTCAGTGCCAAGTCAAAGATCGAAGTCGTTTGAACCTATCTATGTATCACGACAGTTTTAACTCTCCTGTATGTATCGGGCTTAGTACACAGAATTAACTTCTTCCAAACGTTTGAGGGCCATTGAAAACGTGCAGATGATGAGAGAAAAAGTTGACATCGACGATGGAAAAATGACCATTCATATGGCATACGTTGTACCTCTGTGGGAAGACAATGACTGCACTTGATCTGCTTATCGATAAGTGTACCTAGTACGATGGACATACCAACAGATCTACGAATGAAAGGGAGTACGTGATGGAAATCGTCTACGCTGGGACACAAGTAGTAGCTTACCAGATTTAAACAACGTGTGAGACGGATAAAAAGAGAAGCATGAACCTTGTCCTATTTGATAGTTTGTTTCTGATTTTGTTTTAGCTTCATCTTAAAAATAGACATTAATTGTAGTGTGAAAAATGTCATTATTTTATGAAATGTAAATATGTTGTATATGAAGTGAGTTTTTTGTTAAGGCATGAACTTTATTTTTTAAAAGTAATTTTCGAGAACCAAGAAATAAATAACTTTTAAATAGGTTTTTCCATATCCAAAGTTGTATGCATTGCTAGGATAGTGCTTAAACCAAAGCATAGGCCAGTGAGCCCATGTATATACTTGAATAAATGTTTTGTACCCATAAAAAAGACTTTTCTTTTTGGAATCTCTAGTCCATTTGTGAGTCTTTCTTTGGAACATATCTGTCCTCTTTTATGCGTGTTTCCATCTTCTTTGTTTGGACGTGTATTTGTTTGTTTCTGTATGGCTATGTTTGTCCCTATCAACCTTTGTCCCTATACATGCATTTCACCCTATAAATAGTTTTGACCCTATAAACACCATGACGTAACCCATATTCAATTCCCATTGACCCCCAGGTGTCATTCCCATGTTAAATTCCCACTGTCGCAATATTAATTTTCAAGTAATTTCAAAATTTCAAATGGTAAGTCCCACTGTCGCCATATCGCACCCCCCCCCCCACTATTGCTGCAAATTTGACAAGGTGACATATGATGCAGGAGTCACGAGTATCATCCCTTGCACTGAATTTCTTGCATTTCAGACATTTTGCTAACTATCCACTGAAACAACACAAAAATAAATATTAAAGCTAAGACTTGCAATGTATTTGAAATTACTAAGTCGCTAAAACACCTTCGTAACTGACAGAGTAGTGAAAGTGTCGAAGCAGAAACCTATGGCCCTAGTATATACTTATGTACAAATGCTAAGTTAATAAGTATACCATCCGTCTATCAAAACAGCGTGAAATATAAATAAACTAAGCGTACTATCAAACAACACTATATATTTATGTTAAAAAGAGCCCCGTAACGCACGGGGTAAGCGAAGAAAGGAAACATCTTGGTTTCTTTAATATGAAAGGAAACTAGGTATGATAATACGCTGTTTTCTGTTTTCTTTTGAATCATTATAATATCTGTCCCCAACAAACACAAAATTTGAACAAGGTATCGGTTGATCGTTTCTACTGTCAATTATCTAAAATATAACTGTCTATCCAATAGGCCACTAACCACTGTAATTATTCAATTGTATGTGTTTACTGAAACGACACGTGTTTGGGTTGATCACGCGACCAAGTGGAGTTAAGCAGGTCAACAATGCAGTTTGCACTACATAAAATACCACGTTTGTAACAGTTCTAACAGCAATACCTTTATTGTCTTATTTGTTGTTGGTCATGGAATGTTCTCCATATATCGAAAAGTCCCATCGCAATCTTAGAGGCTTTAAAACTAAATAAATAGCCCATCTCATGGATTCTATACATGTAGCCATATGATTGGAGCATTGCTACATAGTAATTAGGCATGGCGGTTTTTTCTTTTTCTTTTTCTTTTTTTCTTTTTTTTTTCTTTCTGGAGCATCGTTAAAGAGTGTGTTCCATCGCTATGATGTTTAAATAAATGTATTCTAGATGTGAGGGACACACACACACACACACACACACACACACACACACTCACACACACATCACTATTCTACTTTGACGTTCCGAATAGCATGCACGGTGACGTTCCCTATTACACTGCATATTGTGGCTTGTTTTTGTTTTTACGTACCCGCAACACTTGAATAGCAGTAATACAAACAGTTTCCTTGCTGTCTAAAGGAAAACAAGCCATATTAGTCACGATGTGAAATTCCTAACTCTCGCCCACCAGTTTATAAACATTTTAATTGGTATTTTATGGTAATTAATTGCTCTGATTCAATGCTAGTTGTATTGTTAAGTATTTAGTACGATCTGAGTGGCTTGTTCTGTAAGCTGTGTACCGTTGCTTTGCACATTTTCCTTTAAACGTTAAATGCTAATAAAATAATATATAATAAAAACAAAATCCATAAGCTCGATTTGTACATGTACGTATGAAACAGCAAGGAAACGGTTCCCACACTGTGAATTGATACTAGAACCACACAATATAGAATTTTATCACTGTGTTCAGAAACAATATGTGCATGTTCTATTCGATGTATGTATATACGACTTCGGATATGTTGAAATGTGTATAACTGTGCATAGTATATTGTTCATATATATACCTGTTGACCAGTATAGGTACACATATTAATTAATTTTAAATCTGTGAGAAGACGTGTGCTAGTACGTATGTATGTATGTATGTATGTATGTATGTATGTATCTGTATGCATGTATGTATGTATGTATGTATGTATGAATGTATATGTATGAATGCATGCATGCATGTATGTATGTATGTATGTATGTATGTATGTATGTCTCCCGCCCCTATAGAAGTTAAACAGTATGACCTAGAGGTTGAACATTTTACTAACTTAATATTTATTTATTGATTTATTGATTTATTTAAAAGAATGACATTTTTCATACTACAGTATCTGGGGAGAGTGGAAACAATGTTTAATGAAGTTCAAGTATATAATTCCTTATTCAGTTAGCAGTTCACGTAAAGTACTAAAGACTAATTGCTCTAGGAATCGATCTGGAAATCAGGTCCGTTAGTATTCGCTATCACGTAAACGTTTGTTCGCTGAACTCTCAGCATGACCAATCCCAATAACCCGCGATACGAAACACACACACACATAAAGACAAACGCACACGCGCGCACACACACACACACACACACACACACACACACATATATATATATATATATATATATATATATATATATATATATATATATATATATATATAATCAATGATACTAAGTTACAACAACCTGAGAGAGAGAGAGAATTGTATGGTCGATATTAACGTTAATTAAATCAAAATAATGATTTAGATCAACTGTAAATATACTAAAATATTTTAATTACATCTTGTTGGTTTGGCATTAGGCCTAGTTTATATTCCACTCTAATTTCCATACGCCGGTACGTTAATGGCTGAGCATTCAGTGTTCAAGAAGTTAACCATGTGTTGTAGTGCTCAACTTTCTTCATTAAAACCATCTTTCATGTTTAAATCATAAAATTGATTTAGTCAATGTGAATAAAAAATAGAAACTCAAAAACGAAAACAATGAACTTATCAATATGCAAAGATGATGGTGATAACCACAAATGGCACAGAACTGTATTTTGCAGCAGACACACTCCGTAGGAATGTGAGGAATTCAATACACAGCTGCCTGTTGTCCATATTAACTCCGTTTAAAGGGCAAATATGTTTATTTCAAAGAAATATTTATACATCTTCATATATCAATGCTTCTGAAGCGAAGGATAGGAACGAGTTTGATATGATGTAGGAATACAATGATGCTATCAGGCTGGTGCATTTTCATAACCCATATCAAATGAGTTCTTTCCCCGACAAGGAACAAAGCACCAATGGGGTTTTATATTTATTACAAATGCTCTCTTTAATGCTTTTTTAAAAAAAATTAGTTCACGGATTGAATGAAATGCTAATTAAATAAACGTTCGATTACCTCGACAAAAGATAGAATGCACAAAAGTAGTTCCAGTCTGGATATGTGATAAGGAAATATAGATTTAATATATGTATCGAATATGGATCAGTCATGTAAGATTAAATTGGCATGTAAATAGCAAAAATGTATTTGTTCGAGATGTATGAAGAAGAATGCATAATGTAACTGAATAGTATCACCTATGACCGAAACTTCCTTTTGATAACGGCACTACGCTACCATTTACTCGGCATCATGTTGCCAGTATGGCGTTAAAAGTGCCGTTAATAGCACAAAAACACCAAACAAAAATATAAGCAAGGCAGATAAACACCAGTGAAAAAACATGAAAAGCGCAGGAACCTTTGATAACTAGTTTCCATCATTGATCCAGCAATCTGATGCAAGTGTGACCGTTCGTCTAGCAAACATGACCCGAAGGTAATGATTAAGAGTCATATTCATACGCAGACGGGTTATAAATAGCCCATTTCTTATTGCAGTAGGAGCGGTGGTGGTTTGCAAAATACGAATTGGATCTCTTTTTTTGCGTTAACCTTGATTAATCTGTAATCTGGTAGAAAGGAAACATTGATCAAGTTTCATCAGGACATCTATCGCCAAATTCTCATGATTGATTGATTGTGTGGAGTTTACTAGGGTTGGTTTGATCATATGGGGTTTCTTATTCACAACATTCCACAATGCCAGCCATTTATAAATAAGGACATTTTCGTGCTTGGTTTAAATCAGGCTGTGGTATTTTAAAATCAGATGGTTGTAGAAAAAGTTATATTTTAGCAGCTCTGTCTGCCTTCTATTACCGTAAATACCGACATGGCTGGGCAACCAACAGTATACTATATCGCGAGAGGATCGGTATGCTTAATGAGAATTTCGGTCAGGAGCGGGTTTTCCAGCTTCCTGTTGTCGGCTTTTCCAGCTTCCTGTTGTGTAGTGACTAAAGTACTGATTGTGAATCGGAGAAGATGATGGAGTTTAAACTATTTTGGGATTATATATTTGATGATAGAATTTTAAATATTTTGGGATTTGATGAGAGAGTTCAAACTATTTTGAGATTCGATATAGTTGACGATCGAGTTTAAAATATGTTCGGATTCGATATATTTCAGGCATTGTCTATTGCCCTGATATCGGCTGAAAGTATCGATGCACCATCTGGCAAGCACAATTGTGTAGTTTGATTTCCCATAATGCATCATCCTTTGATTCGTCATTGTAAATGCTTGTCTAGTTCTTTAATGTGGAGACATGTTCCTTATAAGAGTTATCCAATATGGAAGGATTTGTCTGAGATTTTTTTCAATCATGTAGCTTCAAAAGTAGTTTTGGTTATTTAAGAAGCAATGGATGTATTTCAGAAAGACAAGACTTTTGGATTTTGATAAGTCATTTTTTTGTTGTTGTCAAGGCTGGATACTATTCTAATTTCAAAGGTATGTATATCATTTTGGTTGTTATGGTATAATGTTTATATTTGGGCTGAAATACAGTAGTAAAAGCAGAGCTCGAAGGGTTGGATCTTTATCTCAAGGCATCATCTCTAGATAACATTTTTCTACGATGGGATAGATGTGGCTCGTTCGCTTCAGTTCGAAAAGCTCCCAGCGCGAATCCTATTGCTTGGTGGTAAATTGTGACAAGCATATTTAATTCTGACTTTCATGCTGAACCATAAACAACACAACCACAGTCCATTTTAGGTCAACAGCAACTTATACAAGGGTTCATAACAACATTTCTAACAACACCCCAGTCTTTTTGAGCTACTATTCATAACAACATTTCTAACAACACCCCAGTCTTTGTGAGCTACTATTCATAACAACATTTCTAACAACACCCCAGTCTTTGTGAGCTACTATTCATAACAACATTTCTAAAATACCCCAGTCTTTGTGAGCTAATATTCATAACAACATTTCTAACAACACCCCAGTCTTTGTGAGCTAATATTCATAACAACATTTCTAACAACACCCCAGTCTTTGTGAGCTAATATTCATAACAACATTTCTAACAACACCAAAGTCTTTGTGAGCTACTATTCATAACAACATTTCTAACAACACCCCAGTCTTTGTGAGCTACTATTCATAACAACATTTCTAACAACACCCCAGTCTTTGTGAGCTACTATTCATAACAACATTTCTAACAACACCCCAGTCTTTGTGAGCTACTACTTTAGGTAAATCGAGTGCTTTCAATTATTTAGCTTTCAAGTTCCTTATATGTGGAAAAAGGTGAGTCTTCTATAGAAGACTATACCTAGAATGCTTGTTTCCTCAATAAATGTCTTAGGCGTTGCGTCTAGCGTGAGTTTAGGATCATCATGATGTCTTCGTAACTGAGAGAAATGCATGCAAACTGGTTTCGACTTTGAGAGTTTGAAACAGTTGGCATTGGCCTAAAAGTTGAGTCTTGTTTATATTGTGTTGCAATTGTCTTTCACTTCTATGCACGTGTTTCGGTTGATAACATATTAGCAAATCATCAACATATAGGGAGCTATTGACAACAGGAGCCAAACACAGTACTGCTATTAATTTTGATGTTGGAAAGCGTTGTAGATACAATACTGCCTGAAGCACACCCATCTATTGCTGCCCATATCGGAGACGGTGGAGCCCACTCGTACCTTTAATTCTCTGTTTGATGGAAAGTTTCATATAAAAGTGGGTAAACGGCCTTTTAGACCCAGATCGTGAAGGTCATTCATTATTCGATACTTCCCTGTTGTATCAATCGCCTTTTTCAAATCCAGTGTCTCAAAATGATCCCTGCTTCATACAACTTACCATATATATATTTTTTTTTTTGCTTTATGCAACATTTTTACACGGTCCAATACATGCATATATTGGAATAATTTAACAGCTTAGCCCAAATTTGCGTCCACGCGAGTCCGAAGGCCTGTGTTATTAATTATTCATCCTTATCAAGGGAACTTATTCAATATTTATATTTCTATTTCTAGAATCAGTTCTTTTTCTCCATAGTTATTAAGTACATAGTGCTCAATTTGAAGTAGTTTGATCAAACGTAAAGTTTCTTTCTGCTCTGTAATATATCTTGAATAAATCTATATTCCTCTCTCAGGATAGCACTACATCGTCAACAAACACAAATCCTTGATATTTAAGAGCCTTGCCTCAGCTGCTTTTATTTGTAATACCTTTTTGTAAAAATAGCCCTTCATAATAATTGACTCCACATGATGTGGGTGTTGGTTCAAATATATTTTATTTATTAAAGATAACGGTTCAGAGAGGAAAAAGATAAATCCAAGGCAAGTAAAGAACCGTATTACAAAACGTAGGAAATATTAAATGACCGTTGTTCTGTCTGAGAAATAAAACCCTTTCTGATTAGAATAAAAGTAAGAAACGTTAAAATGCGATGGCCCTTTAATACACGTTTAAAAACAAATTAAAGATAATTACGCTTTTTAGTTTCGAGCTCACGTGAGCGAAAAAGAAGTGTGTTTGCAAAGATGGGAACGAAATTTTCATTACGACTAAGTATTAGATTTTGCCTTGTAACTATGTATCGAGTGCCAATGAATATATACAGATGGGCACTTTTAGCTTCTACCACACAACTACATAAGTGACTTTCTGTCAAATAATTGTCATACTGGTCATACTGGTCCTATTGGACTGGTCCTATTCAAGAGGGCTACATTGGTGTCAGGATCTATTATGAATACTATAGCATTTGGGTGTTAGGCGTGATGTTCCTAGGAAAGTGATAGATTGTTTTACCTTATTATTGAAGAAAGTTTGCGTTCTCGTAAGATTGTACCTTTCTGAGAAACTGGGGGTACTGGTACCATAATAACTTGGTCATTGCCATTTATTTCTTATAATGCAAAATGATATAAGGAAATTTTAGCCGGAAATCTTTCTTTGAGAATTGGAACTAAAAATGACAAGTGATTGGGCCATTTTCTTCGCCACTAGCTTATGCAAGAATTAATGTTCAAGGTCCGCCACTCTGGATCGTTGTTACGCAATGGACGGAATATAACGTACAGTACAACCATTGTTAAGGCGGACACCATTGTCGCAATCGACAGGTAAACATCGGTACTCTCCACCTTAATCAGGAATTTGTGCACCTGGAATTGGACAAACACGTGCGGACATGCCACCATGGTCAGGAAGTGTACCCAGTCGGTCGACTTCCGCAACATCCATCAGGGATCGGACCACTTATTCATTCACCATTGAACATAATACATGTATATTAAAGTATAAACCTCAGACTGGCATACATGACAATTGGTGAAATGCTTTTGACCGTAACAAATATATGTATATTAAAGTATAAACCTCGTTTGTGCATCAGACTGGCATACAAACGACACATGATTGCATTCATGACAATTGGTGAAATGCTTTTGACCGTATCAAATATTTCTCCGCTGCATTTAACATCTCAGCAACCCATATGATATTATATCAATAGTAATTGAAATATAATATCTAAAAACAAGAGCAAATTCTTGTTGTCATCACTGTAAATAGATTTAAGTTTGTGCAAGTATCAATTGAAAAAAATTAATCCATTTACGAGTCAATTTGCGCATATAAAGCCTTTTAGTAGGCAATTTTGTATTCCATCACCAGGAGGCCGGATCTCCAGCAGCACAATAAGTGTTGATTCCATATCTCCACCCAATATGCATGACGAAATAGTACGTTTGAAGTTGGTGTTTTAGGGCACAACACCACAATCCGATGGTAGTTATAGATAACCATCACGAACTCAATAACTGTATGATTATATAGGTATTTTTCATAGGTCATATCCTAACGATTTCTTCGCAACATTCTTTATTTTCAGGTTTCGGAAACAACCATGAAGTCAAACAAAAACAAAACGAGATGCTTCTTTTGGCGTCCCCGTAGGATTTTAATTCTTTTAACTGCAGTACTGGCTGGTTCTTGTTGCCTTTTGATGGCGTACACAGCGAAATCATTCACAATATCACATTCACTCAGAAATGTTGAGCCAGAAAATTTAATCAGCCTTTTCCGAAACTTCGTCCATGATTTTCGGTTCCAGCAGGACCCATTACTTGATTATATCCCTGCTTCCAAATGGACCGAGTACAGGAGACTGAATCTGACTGAAAAACTTAATCTCCTGGTCAAGGAGAAAGCATCCATGAAAGATCCGCGGCTGATAGACTTGATAAGAATGTACATCCAACCACCTTCGGACAAACCGTATGCTCTTAAGAACCCAAATAAAACAGACTACTCATGTGGCCAGTCAACCTACATCAACAGCTTAATCATGAATTCAAAGGTAAGGCTATATTTTACCAATGAGGTTGCATTTCTTCTATAGTATATTCTGATGATATTTAACCGATTGTCCGATAAAATTCCCCGTGTAGAATTTAGTTGATGTTGTGTATGTATGTGTGTGTGTGCGTTTGTATTTGGTGTAAACCGAGGACATTAATGAGATTACACACCAACGTAACGAGGACACACCTCCTACCGAGGACGTCCTCGGTTGGAAAAATGGTAAAATCTTGCTTCTCCCAACTATTTTAGCAAAGAATAACGTAAAATCATGATTTGTAGGAAGGTCCCCCTTTACACGCTTGGTACTTGTTCGCGATTTTGGAGTGTATCTTTCCTCCTAAGTTGGTGATACACACGCCCGAAACCATGTCCTCGATTGCCCGGTGGAAAACTTGTAGAGAGATCTCCACTATCAAATTACACGTTGCAAAAACGTATTATCTCCCTTTAGATCCAAGCATCAGACACCAACTACTAAGCTAAACTACAAGAAGATAAGCTGGTGCATATAACAGTCACATCATCTCCCCCATTCAGGCAGTGGACAGCGACGGTGCAGGACCGGTGACCAGCAGCGGTGAGCGGGCGGGCAGAGCAAGTAGCACGTGCATGTAGGATCACAGAACAAAGAATATGGCCATAGCACTTTTATCAGTTGAGCAACGTACTCTACACTGTAGATACCTAAAGCCGAAAACAGAGGCGTAGCTGGGGGGGGGTGGCAGGTGGGTACATATGTCCCCGGGCGCCAAGGTACAGGGGCGCCAAAATGAGGCTTACAACGTTACATTATAATAAGTAAACAAGGGTAATATTCAAAAATGTGATTAAACGGGGAGGGGGCTGGGGCGCCAATTTTATAGTTCGTCCCCGGGCGCAAAATATCATAGCTACGCCTCTGGCCGAAAACAACGTTCACTAAACCAAACGTTGCTGAATTAATTTCGACCGAAACAGACAGAGAACAGAGGAGGGAAGCAGCTAATACTGTGGTTTTTGTGATTTCCTACAGTGAAGCCACCACCTCAGCCATGTCTATAAGTAGGCGAATTTAAAGTTATAGCTGGAACGATGGAAGACTGGAGCGGCAGCAAAAACCTGGAAATGTCTACTAGCCCAGGCACTGGGGAAAAAGGCTGCTAGACTACCTTTCTAGACCGGACAGCTACCGCAACGCCGGAAATACCTGCAGCTCAGCATAGCAGTCTAAGAAGAAAGAATAACAAGATTGCTACCATTGCCTTAATGATACACGGCTTTCATTTGGTAGAAAGCCGTATTTGATAATACTTTATTTAAACCAGATTTGACCTTATTGGTACCGCCGAAAACAAATTTTTACACTGATTATTTACTTATGCGTGATTCTAACTTTCACAAGTCACTTTGACTAAACTGATTGGTTTATTTTTTAGAAATTTAAAAGTACACTACGTACACAAAAATTTTTAACTTGTTCGATCAAAATTTATTCAAAATTGATATAACTCAAAAAATTTGACTAATTGCAGAGGTGGCTTACACATTATTGGTATTTTTATTGTCCACTAGTACAACTGGACTCGATTTGAAATAAGTACGGGCTGGCGTTTCGAGAAGTACACAACATCCATGGCTGGCTTGCTGAGCACCTCGTCCTCCTTTACCACGCTCGGATTTCGTACAAAAGTGGCAAGATGTGGAACGATTTCCACTTGCCACAAGCCCAGGTGTCCTAAATGTGACGTAATACCTGACCAATGGCTGCTGACGTTGCATACTGCTTGGGTTGACACCTGGGGCAACTAAAAGCAAACTGAATATATGAGTGTGGGTTTGCACTATTCCTACTCATATCTTAGGCCTTACATTTAGTATCGTTTGGGCACGCCACTACTGTCTACGAACTAACGGCCCAATCAATTAGTACTCTGTGAGTACATAAATGCCTGAGGGGTGTGGCACCATTCCTCCCCTCAGGAGTAATTAATTATTGCACCGTGTGCAAATAAACCAGAGGTACATGTCTATTGCAGACAAACATTTTTTAATAATTCAATTAAACAAACAAACAGAAATATGACAGTCCCTGGTATTTTTTATTAATATTTCATGCATGTGAGACAATAGTGTTAGGGAACTCATGATACATTCATACCATACACGTCCAATCTACGACATGTACGAAAAAAGTGCATCAAAATGCGATTGGAAATACGCATGAATTCATTGCAGAGTTGGAATGAAATTGCTAATTATCCGACCCATCTGTAAAGTTAAAACGTCCTGTTTGCGGCGGGATTCTACACACGTTAAGATATTGAAAAGGCATCCTTGATATGCAAAATTTATTTTATGATTATTAAATGAGATATATCCTCCCCTATTTCATAATTTGCCTATTTAGTATTCAAACAGGATCGAACAGATGTGATTCAAGTAAAAAATCCCGTCACGGTGAGATCGAATTATCACTAACCGAATTTGGAAGTTACATGCACAGAACTTCAGTAAATATATAGAAAGATAAATATATTATACAGAGGTCAAACATTTATCATCAAGATGATCAGTCCCAAAATGAAACATTTAATTACAGGAATATGTTTTTCATTATCACGCTCTTAAGACCTGCGACTAAACGTGCAAGCAATCATACACTGTTGAATGCATTAAACGTTCTTTTAAATGTATATACATGCTTCCGTTGGTGATTGGATGACTTTGCTGAACATATCATGAATTATATTTGTATCATAGTTCTGTTGTAAACGAAGTCTCATTAAAACAACACACATGTAAATACAAGACGTCAATCTATATTGCTTTCCCAAATTTAAAGAGGTTTATAAAAATAGCCAAAACGCTCAGGATTTTCTACTGGACCAACTTGTATTTATAACTTAACAGAACATTTACTTAGAGCTGCATTAGACTGTAATATTCTTACTCGTTTAGTCTTTTTCAGTATATTTTAATACAGAAGGCGACGCTGGAGAAAAACTGTTTAAAACTTCCAATCAGCGATACAAAACACATTTACGTGGTACCTTGAATTAGCAGATGTATAAACTAAATGATTCTGAAGGTGAACCAAGAGAGTGTTGTACCATTAAAGTATATTCTTGTTCATTCATGGCTCCAAAAACAATAAAGCAGAATAAACTGTTTGTAAAAAGGTATTAGACAAGTATCCCCATCCACTAAATCTATGCATACATCTACTCTCATAGAACTCTGTTCTTCGCCTCTGAAATTACTGAACTTTAAAGCATTTTAAGAGGTTTCGATTCAGTTAACATAGATAAGTTGTTGTTGTTGTTGTCGATGTTTTAGTCTATCATTATTCTTTGTCTTGAGGTTGAGATAAAACATTATACAGATTACAGCAGAAATAATGTTGTATGCATCATCGATTTATTCAACCAAAGTTACTTGAAAAATAAAATGTCTCCGTGAAATACACAATATGGCTAACACAAACATTCGTTCATATTTTCAACTTTACATCTGCACATGCCTGAGAGAGAGAGACAGAGAGAGAGAGAGAGAGAGAGAAGATTCGTACGCGTATTATGCAACAAAGATATTACTATATTTTGTCAAAGAGCGAATAGTCTTTGCCAATAAGGCGAGTTTCTTGCCATAAATGATCTAATCCAGCCAGATAGTATTGCTATAATCCAAGGGTATTCGCTTGACCGAGCAGTATCAATCCCTGGCACGATTCCACTAGAAGTCATAAGTTTACCCCCAATTTCCAAAGACTTCTCTACAACTTCGGTTATAAATTAGAAAGCCCGACGTGTCCATTATATACATAAATTTTTCGCTAATCAATGCAAGACCACAGATCTCAAAATTTGCCAAATATCTATCAACTACATATCTGCATGGTTTCTCTTCATCAACTTTCCGTACCGTCAGCAGTTCACGCCGTACAAACTATACAGCTATCCTCTAACGCAGGGAACTATTTTACCTGCACCACCTTAGGCCAGTCAATTCATGGTTTCAAGGCACATTTCGCCAGTACAACTGCGTCACATTTGCCGCCATGGCGACATAAACGGCATCTGCCGAGTCCCTTCTTGTTTATTCTTTTGTGTAATTTACCGGTCTCCTGCCGTAAGTACTGCCACTGCAGTCACACAACCAATGTACACCATTAGGTTTTAATAGGGACTACATTACGACAGGGTCACACATGCGGTTTTGACCTGAATTCACTAAAAGTCAACCATGGCATCATGGAAACTCACTAACACTCCACTCCTTGACATTTGCTCCTACTCAATGGCTAATAATTTAGGCTCAGGAATGTTTCAATTGCATCGAGTTCCAATAATCAAACAAGTAATCACACAAATCTAAGAAGTCCTTAAAACGGGGCGCTTTAACCGAATGCGCATACTCCAAATTTATTACGATATGATCTCCAAAACGATGGATTAGTCCGAAGCGTGTTATGTCGTACCAAGGTCTAATTGCAGGACAATCAGTCAATAAATTTATCAGTCCGTCAATAACAACAAGATATATATTCAAACAATAATGTAATTGCCCTAAAGAAACCCTGATTGAGGTTACAGTTACTTAATAATAATATGTGATTTAGATTTGATTTTAACGTAGCTTTAACGATCTTTCAGTCATATCGCTACGGTGTCTGCAGTGTGGCACTTTATAGTGATGTCTATCATTGGAGCATTACGCCACATACATGTAGCATGATGTCACACGCAGTCACATTATTTTTACACCAGGCCGACTAAGTCATAACACTAACCTCCTAATGCTGAGCGACTAGCGAGGCAGCTGTTAGTACCATTATCATGTCTTTGTTATGGCTCTGCCTGGGTTCTAACCCGCAACCTCCCGAATCCGAGGCGTACTGATTGTTAAGACTGGATTAGATGTGCAAATATGTCCTTGTTGGTCATAATGTACGAATGTCCACGGTCTCTGTGATTTTGTCAAATAGCGTGCGTGCTTAGTTTGTATGGATTATACAGAAAATTTGTGTAAACGTGTGCGTCCTCGCTTGCATTGCTAAATTTCATATTCCTTAGAACTGATAATACAGTACCCTCCTTGATACATCACCATTTCCTGTTATTGTACTGCCTCAAACAGTATTTGATTTTGCTCTAACATCGCCAGAAGAAATGTCATCGGTACGCGGTTCCACACACAAGTCCTCTATATCCACCAAATACAAGAATGTGTGTGTGTGTGTGTGTGTGTGTGTGTGATTTGGATTTTTAATGTAGCTTTAATAATTTTTCAGTCATACCGCTACGATGTCTGCAGTGTAACAGTTTATAGTGATGTCTAGCACCAGGGCATCATGCCGCAGACATGTAGCATGATATCCCACCCAGTCCCATTATCCTGACACCAGGCCGACCAGTCCTAACACTAACCTCTTAATGCTGAGCGCCAAGCGAGGCAGTTGTTAGTACCATTTTTAAAAGTCTTTGGTATGTCTCGGCCAGGGATCGAACCCACAACCTTCCGCATCGAAGGTGGACGCTCTAACCACTAGGCACCGGAGCGGTCAGTTGCTATTTTCATTTCGGAAAATAATTAAGGAGTTAGAATATTGAGGACGAAAGAACAAAGCGGTTACCGTAGCAACACTCAGCGAGACCAAAGAGAACGTACGTGTTCTTATTAAGACAAGCTTCTATAATTCATTTGCAAATATAATGTTTAACTAATTTTATTAAAATGTGCTTTTTATTATCCGTATCTTATCTCAGAAATAATTTGAGATTAGATGCACAAATAATTTTGTCCAAAATACGACCACGGGAATATAGCCGTCATTGGATCATCTGTAACTAAATTTTGTCAAAAATTATAAGAAAAGTCCAAAATCAAAAGCCTTTTTAAAAAAATAAACAAAAATAAATTAATACTAGGCGGGAACCTGATTTTCGCACGTGCAAGGACAGGTGCAGATCGATTGCCGTATGTAACATATATACAATGAGAATATAGTTCACTTCAAAATGCACTAGATTTAATCTCTAATAGTTATAGCATATATAATCTCAAACAGCAAGAGTACAGATAATCTCAGATAATATCGGTGCATCTAATCTCAAATAATAAGGGCGCATCTAATCTCAAATTATAAGAGTACAATTAATCTCAAACAGCAATGGTACAATTAATCTCAGATAAAAAGGGTACATCCAATATCAGACAATAAGAGTACGTCTAATCTCAAGGAATAATTGTACATTTAATCTCAAAGTATAAGGTTTCATTTAATCTCAGATAATAAAGATATATTTAATCTCAAACAATGATGATAATACATTTAAACTGAAACAGTTAAGAGTATATCTAATCTCAAACAATAAGAGTACATCTTGTCTCAAACAACAAGAGTATATCTAATCTCAAACAATAAGAGTATATCTAATCTCAAACAAGAAGAGTATATCTTGTCTGAAACAATAAGGGTACATCTTGTCTCAAAAAACAAGAGTATATCTAATCTCAAACAATAAGAGTACATCTTGTCTCAAACAAGAAGAGTACATTTAATCTCATTCATTAACAATATATTTAAATCCAAATAAAAGGACTGCATTAAGACATACACAGAAGAAAGACAAATTTCTCTTGCGTTATGTTTGGCGTAGATTAAGCTTTTGTACTTCGTTCAGTTTCTCTAACACTGTTGCATTTATATGTGTGACACTTGATGGGTATATTCATTTTGTAGAAGAGACATAACATTATGTTGTATCCTAGTAAATTGTAACATCTTATGGACAAGTGTGATAATGTTAATTATATGGGCGTACATTGGGTGGCGAATCGACTAACTGATTTTGTTAGAGTAGTGGAAAATTGACCCACTGGTATAAGCTGTTTCTGTTAGAGTAATGGAGAAATGACTGATTTGCATGGGATAGTTTTGTTAGAATAATGGAGAATAGACTTATTGATATGGGTTATTTGATTTTTAGTAGTGAAGAGTCTGACTGATAGGAGCTGTTTATGTTAGGAGAAGTAGCGACACGCTAAACTGACAGCAGAGATTGAGTTGTTCAGATATAAGAATATATTGTAACACAATATGGCGAAATAGCCACAATGGAACGTACTATGCTAAATAGGATAAAATGATTATAAAAACTGAAGAGAATTTAAAATTAAAACTGCCATGCTGAAACTGATAGCATCAAGAGAAAATGTTTGACGTGTGATGAATCTAAGAAATGTGATGTGTAACACATTGGATCTGTTGAAGGCACTGGAGCAATCCTGGCATCCTATGTTAGAAACAGTAAAATCGTATTTTTTATAGAGACAATGGAGATCTAACATGAATCATCCATGTTCAAATGTATACGGAGAAGGCCGCCATTTTGAAATTGATCGCGGCAAGATCAAATCGTTTCATAGGTTTCACATAATGAGTCTATGTGACCGTAACTATCCTATGTTAAACAAGGTTTCCAGTTCTGGAACGACAAGAATTTAACATGTGAAACTGATATCGTTGAGTGAAAATGAAACAAGTAATAATTCAGGTTATATATCGTCTTTCCTGTTGTTTTGCTGTTGCTTTATTTTAGTTGTCTCTCGCCAAGGTTACTGAGTACATAACAAATTAGGACACTGTTCAGCAGTTGCGCCGTTACCAGTTTTCTAAAGTCTCTCTCTCTCTCTTTATATATATATATATATATATATATATATATATATATATATATATATATATATATATATATATATATATATATATATATATAATTATTACTTTTTCATTTTCCCTCAACGATATCAATTTCACATGTTAAATTCCTTTAATTCCACATATATTGTCTTATTGTTTGCATGTTGCATACGGCAATCGATCTGCACCTGTCCTTGCATCTGCGGAAATCACGTTCCCGCCTAGTATTTTTTAAAAAGCATTTGATATCGGCCTTTACTTTTATATATATATATATATATATATATATATATATATATATATATATATATATATATATATATATATGTGTGTGTGTGTGTGTGTGTGTGTGTGTGTGTGTGTGTGTGTGTGTGATCAACACTATACATTTATACAACATTGTATTTAAAGGCAACTCTTTCTCCGCTTATGTTTAGGAAAAGGGTTTTTTCGTCGAAGCTGGAGCTTGGTCGGGCGAATATGCTTCCACATCCCTTTTCTTTGAGAAGTCACATGGATGGACTGGTTTACTGGTAGAACCAAATCCCAAGAACTTCGAAAAACTCAAAAGACTGAACCGGAAAGCATTCCACATAAAGGCCTGTCTCAGCACACATCCATTTCCAGCTCTGGTACATACAGACATACATACTATACTATACTGTACTGTACTGTACTGTACTGTACTGTACATACATACATACATACATACATACATATATATATATATATATATATATATATATATATATATATATATATATATATATATATATATATATATATATATATATATATATATATATATATATATATATGATTTAGAAGGAAAAACCGGTGCTTGCAAGATATGGGGTTATTTTGTAAATCAAAATCAGAAATCACTAAATGGTGTTTATATTTGTATATCATCATGCCGTAAAGAAACTCGAGTACGTTAAAGATGACGACAATGCAGACAATTACTTGACCAAAATGAATGGAGTACATATAATAAATAGAAAATCTCAACTGGATAATTATTTAATATCAAATTTATGAATCTCGTTGAAAATTGTTCAGTTCTGCGAACTTTCACGACCAAAAGCTGAACGTTTCTCAACGATGTTATACATTTAATATTAAATCATTACCCAACTGAGATTTCGTTTATCGCAAAGATATTTCATTTTAATAGAAATTATTTAGAGAGAAAGACATTGTACCTTTCGTTTGTTGCGCGTAAATACATTGTCTCAGATGCTAGTTGAATTAACAAAGTTCAATTATATAACTAGTAACATTTAATAAAACATTTACTTTTACAAATTACAATTTCGAAGAGCAATTGTACTTCCAAATCAATAGAACATTTTCCACATCATGAGACAGAAGGGGCCCCGAGTAGCTAAGTGGTCTAAAGCGCTCTCCGTCTGCGTGGGTTCGAGTCTCAGATTATATAGGTATGCGAGAAAGCTTGCCAGTAGCTTCTCTTGGGTCGGTGGTTCTTTCCGGGGTTTCCCCGGGTTCTTCCTCCATCATTAATACTGGCCACCATGTATAGCCTATCTAGTGCTGAAAAATGGCGTTAAACCCTACAACAAACAACAAATCAGACAGAAATTCCTATGATGTCATATAGTAGTTGACCCGGCTTATGTTACTTAAACCATATATAATATAGGCCATATATTTCGAGAATAGTTTTACAATGTTTCGACCAAAAGTGTGTCGTTTCCACTACAAAGAATTCCAGATGTTGGATATTCATGTGATGGCACAATTACTGCATACAGATTTTCCAGATGTACTGCAATGTATCTTTTACCGGAAATTGCATTACTTATTTGATTTGGAACAGTACAGTAGAGATCGACAATAATTAGCCATATTAGTTCATAGAAATTGTTTATCGCATGAAAATGATGTGGTTGGATAGTATTCTCTTGGAAGACCGGCATATGCCGACTGGTACGAGTCTATAGTCATAAAGTCAGTAGCAGAAAGAAGCAAAGCCAACAAGTTATGTAAACTTCAACAAATAATTTAATTCACAATTTATTCTCTAAATTAAAAAATAAAAATTTAAAGGAACTGAGAGTATCATGATATAAATCCGAAATAATCCTAACCATTTCTACGCAAGTCCAAAATAATGGAGCGATCTGAATGAAATCCAGATCCTCTAATGTACTGGTCTGCCAACAGTCCTGATGCATCACAAAGGCATTGTTCATGTTCAATATATATGTTGAATTTAACTTGTAAACACCTGTTTATAGCTTAATATCTTTAAAATAGAAGATACACCCATGTACAAAAAATTAGCTATGTAATATACTTTTATAGATGATCACAGCAATTTACAGTCATGAACAAAAATTACACGCAATTTACAGTCATGTACCAAAGGTTACACAAGAAATAGATATACATAATATCATATTTTTTCTAAACAGAGTTGAGTTTATTGACTATAAGTTAATATTTAAGCCACTCTTGTCATAGGGCGGGGTCCATGTTACAGGTTTACCCCCTCCAGCCCACCATCCATTGAATCCCTTAGTTTTATTTGTATCAAGCCCATGTGTAGTACATTTTGGCCATATTACGACAGTGGTAATCTTTTTTTCCAATGCCCATCTGGCAGTCGGTTTGCAAAAAATTGCTTATTTGAACCAACCAGAATCACATAAAGGTATATCTTACATATTGTCATATACCGACTATGTGGTTAAAAGTAGACTGAATTCATTGTTTGCATATACATTGCCTTTACATAGATGAACCGCATGTTGTAGGCATAAAACATAAGTATGCAGAGACTTAGCAGAGGTGCAAAATGTATTACTACATTATAGAGACCATGTCAGATATTTTCACAAATACGTCATTACGGTTCAATCATGACATGTGTCAGACAATTCTGGTAATATGACCACAAGTCAAAAAAATGGTCGTATCAAACTGAATCATAAGATGTGTTAGATATGAAATATACTACTATGTCTGAATGGTAATAGATCGACTAGAATATGTGCCAATATGTCTGAACGGTAATATGACAGATCGGAATTGCTTTACTATGTATGAATTGGAACATTTCAGATATAAAATACGTGATTAAGTCTAACTCGCAAGATATGTGTGATAGGAAATCTGACATTAAGTCTGACTCGTAAGATGTGCGTGATACGAAATATGTCATTAAGTTTGACTCGTAAGATGTGTGTGATAGGAAATCTCTCATTAAGACTGACTCGTAAGATGTGTGTGATAGGAAATCTCTCATTAAGACTGGCTCGTAAATGAATCAGGTTGGGCATACTTTATTAAGGGTAAATCAAAATATGTAACAGATAAGAAATACCTCCCTGCGTACGAATGTTACTGATTTTCAGATAGCAAATAAGACATTAAATCCTCATCATATGTTATGCCAGATAATAAATACGTCAGTATGTGTGAATCAATGGATGTGTCAGATAGGAAAGTTCGTCTTCGAGTCTGCATTGTACTATGTGTCAGATAAACAATGCGTCATCGAGTTTGCATTGAAAGATTTGTCAGATAGAAAACGCATCCTCGAGACTATATTCTAAGACGTGTCAGATAGGAAATGCGTCCTCGTGTCTGCATTGTAAGATTTGTCAGATAGGATATGCATAATCGAGTCCGCATTGCAACATTTGTCAGATAGGAAATGCGTCCTCGAGTCTGCATGTACGATGTGTCAGATAAAAAATGTGTTTATATGTCTAAATGATAATATACCATATATCAAATACATCCTTAGGTGTGAATCATAGGAAGGGTCAGACAAGAAATGCGTCAATAATTGTGAAATTCATAAGCTTTGTAAGATTGGAAATACGTAATTAAGCGTGAATTATGATATGTTGTCATATGCAAGATACGTCATTAAGTCCTATATATCATATATCAGATAATAGTCGACTATCATTAAAACTAATTCTCACAACAAGGTAGAGTAGAGAGGACATACAAAACTGAAACATTTTAACATGCAATAACTTTGGCTAAATAAATTAAAATAGTTGTTGTTGTTGTTGTTGTAGGGTTTAACGCCATTTTTCAGTACGCGATAGGCTATACATAGCTGTCAATAGTAACGGTGGAGGAAGAACCCGAGAAAACCCCATAAAGAACCACCGACCCACGAGAAGCTACTGGCAAGCTTTCAATCAAAATAGTAAAACATACGTTAAAATTTGTCTATTAAAATAAATAGCAATTAACTTCCATTCGTTTTATACCAATACCAAGTCAAGTGATAAAAAAATCATCCATCTTACTACCGTTTTCAACTAGAAAAGAATTAAAGCATATGAAGAGACATAAGTTAGTACCTCATTGAACATATAGGTTAATGAGTACGGACATTGCGGATGTAACAGTCAAGACTTACATGATTTTGTAAATCATACTGAACCTATTATGAAGAAAACCATCTTTCGAAAATTTTGATCATTTAGGACAACAGAAGAACTATTAGACTTAACATGAAGAGATCAACTCAAAATGGGGGTGAGTTAAGTATAAATTTATTTTACTTCAAAACAAAAAATTATAATCATATTATACTGGAATTGGATAATGTCTTTGGTCATTTATTGTATATTTACATATCCAAATTCGGAGAGAAATAATTGACATTGCAAGATGAATATTTGACAGGATGGAATAAGCTATATTGCACACAGACAGGTGTCAAATTGCGTGGATGTGAGTGTATTTGGAAGGGTAGCATTTGGTGAGGTAACAGTCGTGCTTCTTCGGATAAATTCGTTCATCCTTGGTCCACACATGCATCCAGCTCTCACATGTGGCTCCTAGAAGCTCTAACATGAGCAGCGGAAACGCCCCGGTAAACCGTTTTGACTGACGGGCTAAACCAGGTGAGGATAGCTAACAGGTCTTAAACCCTCGGTGAGCTGGGCTTGCCTACCCAAGCATGTGAAGACTGGATCTCAGAGGAGAACTGCTTTGATTGGTAGAGAGTTAGCTAGATAAAACAGCGACATTGCAGCCTTGAGTGAAACCTGGCTTGCAACAGAAAGCGAACTTTGTGAAAAGGGCGCTCTCTACACCTCCTTTTGGAATGGAATAGGAAACGTGAAGCGACGTCAAGCTGGAGTCGGCTTAGCTGTGAAGTTAGTGTTTGCTAGAAAACTAGATGGATTAAAAAGAATGTGTGAAAGACGGACTTACGACCATGAAATTCACCCTGCAAGATGAATTAGCTCGATATAAATATGCTGAAGCACACAACGGTTGTAGTTTGGAATTTAATTTGCAGGTACTCTTCAATGATTAGCAACAAATAAATCTGAGAAAAAAAGTTCTTTAAAATAATGAATAAAAGTGTAGTCGGTAAACATCTGGATAATCATAGAGAAACAACTGTTAACATACAGTAAAAAAATTAAACTATGTCTTTCAATTATCAGCAAGATCTCTCATTTTTCGCCAACTGTACGGACTACGAATTATAATGTATTGCTAATCAATAGGGATGCATTTTTCGCAAACTGTACAGACTATGAATTATAATGTATTGCTAATCAATAGGGATGCATTTTTCGCCAACTGTACAGACTACGAATTATAATGTATTGCTAATCAATAGGGATGCATTTTTCGCCAACTGTACAGACTACGAATTATAATGTATTGCTAATCAATAGGGATGCATTTTTCGCCAACTGTACAGACTACGAATTATAATGTATTGCTAATCAATAGGGATGCATTTATGTGTAACAATAATTGTATATATATATATATATATATATATATATATATATATATATATATATATATATATATATATATATCGATTTCTCCCGGAAAGCTACTTACTTTCCTCCTTGTATTTAGAATTTTGGTTCCAAACATATCTGGTTACATAATAAATATTTCTCTTTGCAAGCAACTTATATCTGGGTAATATTTCAGGACGCTATTTCCATTTATTAATCTATAATTGTGTCATTGAAGTTAGCGATGATATAAAGATAGGAGGATAATTACACATGGATGCCTTTCATCTGCCTCGTTAAATGTCTCTGTTGTGGCACGGGGACTAACTACATGTCCTTGAGATAACATCTTACATTAACCGACTCCTACACCGATTTGGGTATTTAGTATTTATTTATAATAATTATAGAAGGATCTTTATATTGAAAGTATATTAAAATGAGGTGATGTAATTTATTTTAGCTTTGTATGCTAGTTACAATGGACAATTCATCTATCATCCATATACCTTACAACAAACGAGTTTGGCTCGTTTCGCGCATATAGCAGAGGCGTAATATATACATTAGGGATGGTAATCCTATCTTTATTTCGGTACCTTGTCCTTTTTTACACCTTTCTCAAGATTTATCAAAGAAAGATCTTAGATTTAAGTATAATTTTGGTATCACTGACTTCATCTTGTCGTTTATTTTGTTTTGAACTTAAATTTGTAAAGTATGCACGAAAATGTACAGAAATAAATTTCCGTTCTGTAGATTCTATTTAAAGTTAATTTTCATCAGGTAAAATACCTCAAGGGAACCTTCCCTTTCATATATATATATATATATATATATATATATATATATATATATATATATATATATATATATATATATATATATGGCCACCGGTAAAAGGAAATGATGCACCCACTACAGACCTGATAAACAATAATGAAGGTTAAACTTTCATTAATGCCTCATGGTGATTTTATAATAAGATTTTTTGATCCGAAATTTAGCTTTGCATTCATCAATATTGTCCTTAGCAGCTAGTATAAAACATATGACTATAAGATATAGAGGCAACCAGTTTCATTCACGGATTCTTTTTCTGCAGCCAAAATATATCAACAAGTACACAACAACAACAAAATAATAATAATAATAATAACTAAATGATATTGGTGCAGGATCAATGCTGGTGTTTCCTTTCCGAAAATCAACGAAATTTTAAATCCAATGTGCAAGTGGGATTTATTTTCATGATATTTTATCAGTGGTTAATTTAGCCCTAAGTTCACGTTTTAGTATTTGCTTTTATGATGATTTTAGTTCTTCAAAATGTATGTCCTTTGATGTAATATCCAACGTTAAATACATGAGCTTATGCCTTACGTCTTAAAAAAAACAATAGGTTCAAGAACTAATCATGACATCTAATTCATATTTGTTTTTACATTTTCGGTCAGTTCCTTCACTTTTTTCACCAAACGGAACTAGGTTCGTTACCATGTCCAGCATCTTTCATTTATTCCAGGCATGTTAAGTAAACAATTTTAACTTTTCGAAGCGTGCATTTAATAATCATAACTATAACGTTGGTTGAGATCATCTGTGGAATTGATGCAGCATACTGAATCATGCCCTAACTTATCGAATTTGCTAATCAAACATCTTCTCTTGGACAGACACTGCTGCATACTGAGACAGAGAGAGAGAGAGAGAGAGAAAGAGAGTATTCAATCTGCGCAAAGCATGTTTGCTATTTCATTTTCACAAATGTGTCAGTCAGTATATCCATCCGACGTAGGTTTGAAATAGATTTTGGAGAATAGCACTGTATATTTTCAATTCTCAAACGCGCGCAGTTTATAATAGGATCCTTGTAACAGTTTGATATCATACGCAATCACCAATTTTTGAGGAACTTTACTCAGAAAACATTATACCAGCCCACATTTCTTCCCCAATTTCTCTTGCATTTGGCTATCAGGTACATGTCAGCTGATGTGTATTTATTATGCGTGAGGACGGTACTTATTTTAAAGATTTATTGTCGTTGCAGCTCAAGTTGAACAGTGCGAGAGATATGAGCAGAACTATCGAAAGGAAAGAAGACGAACAATGGGTCATGCATCATAAATTTGACAAAAATCCCTACTATGAAGTCCCCTGCTTTCCACTGTACTCCATAATGTTGGCGATTAACCAAACTTCCATCGACTATTTGGGACTAGACGTAGAGGGAAACGAACTTCCAATTTTGCAGACGATTCCTTTCGATGACCTTAACATTACAAGTTTGACAGCCGAGTGCTTGGAAATGAATAAGCGGGGAAGCAAGGACGCTGCGGCAGTAAGGACGTTTCTGGAAAACAAAGGTTACATATGTCATGGTATTATAGCAGCCAACTCTGGCCATGGTTGTTTCGCAGAAGACTTTGTCTTCCTCAAGAAAGGCCTAGTGCCCGAACAGTACAATTGTACACTAGTTTCAGACCCATTTAGACCCTTCCGGGCAAATCGTACTAAGCATAATGTCATGTAAAGACGAATAACAATGATACATCTTTCTCAGTTTAATAACTGAATATATATTGTTATTTAGAGTATATTTTCACAGTTCATATGATGTATTGTAACATGTTTGCCTCCAAAGGGCATATTTTATTCGTGCCTTGTATTTTACATGTAATTGGACATGATGCTTACAATCAGTGACTGGCGCTATCATAACATGAAAGTACAGGCTGGCAATTGATATATTCATTCAGCCTGCCCAGCATTTGTACCCACACTTAATGAATGGCAAGGATGGGAATTTACCGGTCGATCTAAGGAGAATTCTCCTCCGCCCTCCTTCCGCATCCTGCAACCCCACCCACTCCAGAGTCATATGTATTTATTAATACACCAGGAAATTGTCGATGTGACCTACTCGTTGTGACAAATTCCCGTCCAGCGACTAACCTTACGGTAATATACACGATGATGCATGCCTAGATGATTAAGTTGATGAGCTGACCATTGTTTGTTATGCGATAATATATTGAATATTGTTATATACCGAGTAAAGCATGCCCTTTGGTTATCTGACCACGCCAGTTGGGTGTCTGCCCATCATATCAGACAGCCTCGTGTCTGCCCTTTGTTATTTTGATTAATGTAACCATTTAATTGCTCGCACCATTACTCTTTAATTCTTCGCATAAGATGTTTTCGCTCCTGACATAAGGTGAAACATTCACATATTTGTACAATAGTTCTAGACAGTAATATTTCGTTACCTTAAGATAAAATACAGACAAAGAGAGAGAAAGAGTGTTCAGATCACATCAGTTGATCAGGCATGAAGTGACATTATATAGTACAAACACATGATACATTATATAGTACAAACACATGATACATTATATAGTACAAACACGATACATTATATAGCACAAACACGATACATTATATAGTACAAACACATGATACATTATATAGTACAAACACGATACATTATATAGCACAAACACGATACATTATATAGTACAAACACGATACATTATATAGTACAAACACATGATACATTATATAGTACAAACACATGATACATTATATAGTACAAACACATGATACATTATATAGTACAAACACGATACATTATATAGCACAAACACATGATATATTATATAGTACAAACACATGATATATTATATAGTACAAACACATGATACATTATATAGTACAAACACATGATATATTATATAGTACAAACACATGATACATTATATAGTACAAACACATTATACATTATATAGTACAAACACGATACATTATATAGCACAAACACGATACATTATATAGTACAAACACATGATATATTATATAGTACAAACACATGATACATTATATAGTACAAACACATGATACATTATATAGTACAAACACATGATACATTATAATGTACAACATGGTATAAAACGTGCATTTTATTTATAGCAAATTTTTCTTATCATCTGGTGGAACAATGGCTCCCACTGCTCCTAATCAACATAAACGTTTCTTTTATTTCGGATTTGATTGCAATATATGCTCACAAATTATAGTGGGGTTTGAGGAAATCTTTCGTCCTCTCTAATCCAGGCAAGTCCATTTTCATTGTACGTACGTAGCTGTAATATTTGATTAGAAGAAAACAAAATACAAAGGTTGCTCATGTATTCCATCTGTACTTGCATATCCCAATATGTCTTTCCACTTGATACAATAACTATGTTGACTTTGTTTCGAATCCATTGGGACACATCATTACACAGCCTCATGCAGAGTTCCCTGAGTTGTAAGAACATCAACAATATATATAACATTATTTTTAAACCATCTCTTATACAAAACTGGAACATTCTTTTCCCTTTTGAGTGAATTCATCTATGCATGTGTTTTTTAATTAGCCAGAACTCTGCTGTTATACCATTAAACCTATACATAAGAACGTTAAAAAACTAAATTTCATATTCCTTGATACGGTCTCAAAATGCAATAAAACCATATTGATCTGCATCCGAGCTTTCGTCTTATCTACTACTTCTCTAGGTAAGAGTGGGGTCTAGAGCACAGCACTCTAGGCCAGTGTTGGGTCTAGCACTAAGCGAGAGTGGGGTCTAGAGCACAGCACTCTAGGCCAGTGTTGGGTCTAGCACTAAGCGAGAGTGGGGTCTAGAGCACAGCACTCTAGGCCAGTGTTGGGTCTAGCACTAAACGAGAGTGGGGTCTAGAGCACAGCACTCTAGGCCAGTGTTGGGTCTAGCACTAAGCGAGAGTGGGGTCTAGAGCACAACACTCTAGGCCAGTGTTGGGTCTAGCGCACCGCACTCTAGGCGAGAGTGGGGTCTGGCCTAGTGGGGTCTAGTGGACATGTTAATTTGTTTATTTCCCCTAACACGTCCTGACGTGGGTATCTCTGTGCTTGTATGGCACTGATCAAACGATTTATTCTTCGAATTCTGTAAGTAGAAATAATAAATAACGTACCAAAACTATTCTTGTAAACAAAAATCTGCAACTTCTACCTTTGAGATGTATATTTGGAAATATAATTGATATTATAAGTCACAGATGTTATTATATCACATTGTATTCATAAATATGTCAACGAAACAGGATTAAATACGTTTACAACCTTACTGGCTTGAATCAACGTTCAGATAAATTACCTGAAATAATGAATGATGATCAAACTTAGAGATTTTTGTCTTTGACAAATTATATCGCAGTGAGAATAAACGCATCAAGAACTAAACTGGCTTGAATAAATGTTAGTCTATTCAGTGACAGTTAAGTTAATTGGATCAATGAATGATTAACGAACTTCACAATTTTTTTATACAAAAGTATTCAAGAACTTTTATCTCTATGAGAAATTTCGTTTGATAATAGATGTACGGACTTAAACTAATACATACTTAAATATACAAGCCGTGGCACGTGTCCTTTTCTAGAGTAAGGTGCTAAAATTTCCATTGATTCAAGTATCACTCCTATTTTATGCGTGGAAATCTGCAGCCCCGTCATGGATTTACTTCACACGGGACCATAGCGCACTACCCAGTTAGCTAACTCCTATTCGTTGTACTGAAAATGTTAGACCGGTCAAGGATTTGCAATACGCTTGGCCTTGGCAAACTATCCCTCTAGGGAAGACCAACTAGGATGGTCTGATTTATAATAATGTTTGATAATGACACTACGTTTTCTCTTATTTAACCAACCGTTGAAGTTATTCCACGTGCATCCATAAAACTCGGCGTGCTGTTCACCTCCATCTATTACAAAGCAACAGAGCGTACGGTCACGCTGACCCGCTCTAGACTAAAGAAAAACTCGAATCATTCGAAAGACCATTCACGTGTTTTATATTTTTGTCTTCGAATACCTTTAAAGTTTACTTCATATACAGGATATTGCCGCTTTTTAATTCATAATTGTCTATTGCCTGGCTGAACGACCAATCATCCAGGTCATCAAAACCTGCCAAAATATAAATTTCTCAGCCATTTAGTGTTTCCATCCCTTTCCTTTAGCAGTTTGCAAAATTGTCCAAAGTAATGTACTCTGAATACCGTGGGAAAATATATAAATAAATGGACCACTTAATTATGTGATTATGTTAATTGAGTCAGCTATGTACAAAAAATATTTGCGGCTAATTAAATACTCAACGTCTCTGCCCACAATAGTACTATGTTTTGGATAATATATTTTCTCCGGACTTCAAGATTTGTATGGTCACGAAATAGGGAAAAATATTTTATTTCTCCATAGTTTCAACTACATCAAACATTAGCTGTACATATTGCTCGTCACAGCAAATTAGTAGTGTCATATTCTCTGTATCTGTAATAAACTATACAACCTCGACATCTACTATCGCCTGGGGGGGGGGGGGAGTGTTAGTCAATTCATTGACCACGCCGTCTGATTTTAAATTCCACTGTAATATCGTGGAGATATCATTCGGGAAGTATTTATTGGTTCTTGGGAAAAATGATTGTCTCTATATACATCAAACTTGCAGAGAGTAATTAATTTCCAACTTTTGTTTTGACAGCTGCAGGTGTGATTACACGAGATGTATACATATGTGGGAACTGTTATCAGTCCCTGTGCCAAAGGATAACGACTTCCGCAAAATGGCAATGAGTGTGTTTGCCAATCCTGCTGACGATAACTACACAGTTTAAGCACTTTATTTAAAGCGTAACCAATGGCTAAACATGAAAATTAAATTAAAATTTTTAGACGTGGGTTAAATAAAAACGATTATTTGCTAAAGGACGTGAACTTGCTATTTTTTGCATGTTTTTATTTTATTTAGTTATGTCACATTTGTCACCATTAAAAGTGGCACAATGTTTCAGTAACTTGTACAACATTTTAAATTTATGGGCAGAATCAAAGGTCTAAATGTGACCAAATAATGTAGTCTTTGAAATAAATCTCGCCGCTTTTTTGCCGCAACTTTCAAATACACGCTAATTACTTTATCTTCTCAATGTTCTACCAACTCACGTCATATTTTTTATTTTTTAAAACGTAAATAATGTATGTACACTGCAAACATTTGTAGAAAGATAATTTAAATTTTAGGGTCCATAACCAGGGTCTAAAGATGAGCACAAATCAGGTCACCCAAATAACTTGACCATCTTTTATAAATAACAACTAAATAACAACATAGCAAAGAGTTAAAAATAAGAAACAAATAATATCACACAACATGTAAGAAACAGATAAAGCTTTCTGGTCCAAAGATGATAACTTCAATTAGGAACTAAACATTTCACACACACACACACACACACACACACACACACACACACACACTTTGTATGCACTTGCATAATTAGGAATACCAGGACCATAACGAAAAACAGGTCAATGTGATCTATAGTTCATAATTCAATGATTTTCCGGGTCAGTGTTTCCGTTTAGCTCATTTTCTTAGATTAAATCCACATGAACATGTGTGGATATCTAAAATATTAAAAATAAATCCCGAGATTTTAATAAAACCATCAAGTATTATGTAAAATAGAATCCGGGAATGCTTATACTGGCGTGAATGTGTCTTGTTTGATCATTGAATATCTACTAGATCTTGGCAATATCCAGCTCAGGATAGCTTATCATGATGCTCGAATGAGAAACTTTTCGCAAAGATTGATTACCCCGCTTGTAAAAAGCAAACATGTGTATCAACTTTTTCATTCTAAATTAAATCTTTACATAGAGAAATGCAAATTCAGGTACTTGGATTTCCATATTGCTTTTTAATTGCAGTAGAATTCAGTTGTCAGATCACTGGCCGTTCAAAAATTACCGAATATCAGCCGATTTCAATGCTTATTTTGTTCTTCTCCAAATAGATATAAATAAACCAAAAAATTGTAACTAAAATTGACAATAAAACCGTTAAATAGACAAACTTATTTTTTTATTACCTACACGAATTCATTTAAAAGTTTTTTTCTTTTATGTTTGTAGTAACATCCATATTTGACGACATATTGTCATCAACTGAATAAAGTTGAAATTCTTTTACATCAGGGGTCTGTCTTTGAGTTGGGTGTTTGTATAGGTTTTTATACTGTTCGTGATGGCACGTTCATTGGAGATCAGAATGAGATGGATTGAACAAATTTGAAAAACCTTGATGCCAGAATGCTCCTTGTACAGTCGTGTGCAAAACTATTAGTCAAAGAGTTATTTTAGATGTAAATCGTAATTGCGAACGGATGAAACACGATAGACAAACTACAAAACCAGAGCTCACTAAGTCTCAGATGAGCTAAAATTGAAATTTACTGAAAGAAGTGTCTAAAAAGTATGAAGAATAACAAATGCTTAGACGGACTCACAACAAAATTTGGAAGGACACTGTGAACTTTTTGGTCGTACCTATTAAGTTTAGCTTTGAAACTGGTAAACTCTGCAACACATAAATATAAGAAATTTTACGACTTATTTCCCTTTTTAATGTATACTATACATTAGTTGTCTTACACGTTATAGTGTGTATCCAAAAGAATGAAAAGTAGTCCCTTATCTCACTGATGTATATTGTAGATTTATCGTCTAGGTAGATTTATCGTCTAGGTAGATTTATCGTTATCGTCTAGGTAGATTTATCGTTATCGTCTAGGTAGATTTATCGTTTAGGTAGATTTATCGTCTAGGTAGATTTATCGTTTAGGTAGATTTATCGGCGAAAACATCATAATGCTTTATGATCGTATGCGTCATACGCAAAAAAAAAATTGATAAAAAGGATTTCTTGTCCTTCTTGGTTTTAATTCTGTAAATTGGAAATTTATTTTTTAAGACTCCTGACTTTTTAATTTGACGATTCCATTAAACGATGGGTGACACTGAGATCCAACATCGTACATATTAGTGAACGACAGCATACCCATGGTTTAAAATTCACGGTGGCAGTATATTCAGAATCTGTACATAGATATTAGCGATAATGATTAGGAAAAATAGTAATATTAAGCAGTTGGGCTGAGTTGGTACCTCAACACTTTAATTTCTATATCATACTGAGCAAATGGGACCCAAATGTGTTTTGAAGAATACACCGAGTCAATGGGTCAACAGAATGATAATATAATCGTCAGTGAAAATTGGTGGATAATTCTTAAATTTGGTGAGAAGTTCCTTATAAGAATTACAAAAATAAAGGATTTGTCTCAGATTTGTTTCCTCCATTCTGCGCAAAAATGTACATTGGTTGTTTTAAGAGACCACGGAAGTGTTACAGAAACAAACGAATTTGGGATTATTTAATGGTAAATCCCTGTGTTTTCAAGGCTGGAAGATATTATGAGGCCAATAGTAGAAATGACTGTTGTTTTATTTTGGTATGATGTTTTATAGTTGGGTTGGAAATCAAGCACAAAAGCAGGATTGAAAGGGTTGAACATTGATTTAAGGGCATTTTGAAAAGATGTTTATCTCTGTGTGTGTGTGTGTGTGTGTGTGTGTGTGTGTGTGATTTTGAGCTCTAACAATTTTTCAATCATATCGCTACGATGTCTGAAGTGTGGCAGTTTATAGTGATGTCTAGCCTTGGGGCATCATGCCTCAGACATATAACATCATGTCCCACCCAGTCACATTATCCCGACACCATACCGACCAGTCCTAACACTAACCTCTTAATGCTGAGCGCCAAGCGAGGCAGCTGTTAGTATCATTTTTATAAGTCTTTGGTATGACTCGGCCGGGGTTCGAACCCGCTACCTCTCCTTTCGCATCCGCTCAGTATGTGATAGAAGTGACTCATTTAACCAAAAAGCTTTATCATGTCCATGGCCCAAGCCAGTTAGGACCAACAAGACATAATAAGAAGTCTCCTGAAGAAACAATCATGTCTATGATTTTCCTTCCAAAAGGAGTAGCGATAACAATATTTTCAAGATGGCTGCCATGGTGGCCATAGTGAACATCAGATAAGCACCATTTTTCATTTATAACCACTGCACATCGCAAGAAGTAATTAAATAATGGTTATATCACTCTTCATGTTGCAGTTACATAACCAGTTCCACTACCTCACAGACAATGGTGTTTACAAAAATATCCAAATCTGAAAGTTAACCAAAATCAGTGGACAATTAAATATACGTCAGTGGCATAATGTTTCCCTAAAACGTGTAATTCTCTACACAATATATCTAAATATTAACTAACGTGACTCTACAAGCAATAATGTCTTTTAAAATGTCACAAATGCAATTCCAAACCTCCAAATATTAAGACCATCGCAAAGGATTAAAAAAAAAACATTATCTGGACAGTGCACAATAAGACGGTGGAACAATTTTCACCGATAACTGTAGTATTTATAAGACAATTACATACCATGTTATGTGACTTACCAGTAACAGTGTCAACAAAAGTGCGCAAATCGGGAATTTTGTCCCGTGTACACCCTGGTAGGTTCATAATCATTCAAAATGGTTTGGAAGATTATTCTGTAACGTTACTGAGCAGAGATCAGAGTAAGACAGTAAATTAGACAAAATGTGCCTTGACCATGTCAAAGTAAGACAGCAAATTAGACAAAATGTGCATTGACCATGTCAAAGTAAGACAGCAAATTAGACAAAATGTGCATTGACCATGTCAAAGTAAGACAGTAAATTAGACAAAATGTGCATTGACCATGTCAAAGTAAGACAGCAAATTAGACAAAATGTGCATTGACCATGTCAAAGTAAGACAGTAAATTAGACAAAATGTGCATTGACCATGTCAAAGTAAGACAGCAAATTAGACAAAATGTGCATTGACCATGTCAAAGTAAGACAGTAAATTAGACAAAATGTGCATTGACCATGTCAAAGTAAGACAGCAAATTAGACAAAATGTGCATTGACCATGTCAAAGTAAGACAGTAAATTAGACAAAATGTGCATTGATCATGTCGTACTCAACACAACTGCCAAAATGACGCCCACCCATATATAAAGCCATAGAACAGAATCTAAACAAACTGATATTTCATCCACACTGGAATAGATGTGAATTATTTATTTTCACTTATATAGTTATACTGCCTTTTTTTATTCCGGCGAGTACACAGAATGTAATCGGCCAAGTTCGTAATGCGCCAAATTGGGTAATCTGTTTCGTAATGGACCGAGCAGTCCCGGAATCATGGTGTCTTACAGCGTGTTCACAGATCGAATGGCCTAGGAACTAGAGTCAAAATTTGTTTCAATGTCACATATACTTGGCAGCCCATATTGCCACTGCTGCACAGATTAAAGTTTAATTGCTTGAGCATTACCTAATTCACGTGATCTTTTTCCTGACAGAATGATATCCTGGCACAAGCAAATGGGGGCGTTTTCAAGAGAAGTTAAGTAGACAATTTTTTACGACTTTGCTCTCTTACGAGCATAAGAGATTGAATGTTATATTTACGCGGGACGGTGGGGACTTAACTTTCATTTCCATCCGAGATATTTGTTTTTCTCTTAGCATACAATCTTTTTTCAACCAATATAATAGATAATACTAGTTTTCTTTGTTGCTATAAATAATTGTGACGACATACAACTTATGGTTTAGTCTGTGTCATACCTTATCTGACCTGTTATTTATAGCTTCACTAGGTTTGTAGCAATGATAATGTCGAAATATGCTGCGTAATGGATGTTGTAATGTGTGCATGTGCACGGTCCGTGCAGATTACATATGATCTAATGAGATAATTTGACCTTGCAATGCCTTCATTCATGAAGGACCATTACTAAGAAAACAGAATGTACAATTTCTTGGCTCTTAATGTTCTGTTGCAGATTTAATTTGTCACCTGACAATGCTCTCCAGGTAAACTTAGGTATATTCATACTCACAAATGCTATCATGCTCAGACTCGGGCTAAACTCAGATTTCTCATGTACAATAATAATAATAATAATTATTATTATTATTATTATTATTATTATTATTATTATAATAAGATTGATTGATTGATTAACTGATTTATTGATTGGTTGGCTGGTTGTTTGTTTGGTTGGTTGGTTAGTAGACTGATTGTACGGCGCACCCGCACTGTACGATTATATAGCGACATAAAGAAAAGTCAAGCCCAACGGATGTATCATAGTTCAAAACTTCCGTATGCTCCAAAAGTGAAAATGGTTGATTGTAACTTTCTGAATTATCAGATGTGAATTTTGTGTCTTCTCTTTTTGAATTCTCAGTATTCGATAGTCGGCTGAAGAATTAGAAGGTGGTGAATTTTTCGGACAGATTTCTATTATTGATATCTCGTGTTTAAAATTGAAGTTTTTATTGTTTGATTTTAGATGTCGGAAAAAAAGTTATTTTTTCCCTTACCATTTATTTTGCGGATCGTGTCTCATACCTTCTTTATACAGTAGCCAGAGTTTAAATTAGATATATAATTTTTCCGTGATGCTCTTTAACATTCTTTAATTTTAGCCCAGAATATGCGGTATCTACTTATATTTTCGAGCGTCGGACGGTTGTTTAATTTTCTCAGTGCCTCTCGTTGTTGTCTAATGGTTTCTTTAGTCTTTTGTGAACCATGTTTTTTTTTTTTTTTTTTTTTTTGAGGGGGGGGGGGGTATTTTAGACTTAGACTAGGACTTTGGCATGAATTCATCTGAAGTCTGCAATAAACTGGATGTAACATGTTAAAGAAGATCTTTGACGTTTTAAAAGGAATCTCCATTCAAACTAGTTTTACAAAATGCTTCAAACTTGATCCAGCTGCCCTTCTGTTGATTCTAATCTGGAACTGGCTCGTCGATGGTAGAGCTAATGTACTTTAAAGAGATTGGGAAAATGTCACTGCTTGAAGCGACCTCCATTTCATAATCTAAAAGCAGAGGAGAACGAATTATCAGATCGATACACGTATATGTACCCCTTCCCGGATTCCAATATGTCTGGGATTTGGTGTTATATAGACACAAATCGTGTCTAGAAATTAAATCTTCTGCTCTTTTTTCCTCTGTTATTCATGTAATTCGATCCCCCCAAAAAATAGTATGGGCATCGACATAACCTAGTTGAACAAATGGGGCAGGCATCTGCTGGACGAGGTTGTTTAATTCACTTGGTAGTAAATTTGTGTTATGTGTGATATGAATGGAACATAAAGTAATTACTCGATGGTAAGTGACGCTTACAGCAATGGCTTGCTAATCTGTGTTTAAAGGTTTTCTATTATGATGTGCCCCATTGTTCACAACTAAGGAAGTTCCTCCCGAGGCCCTGTCAACATTTTTGAAGTGGATGTTGCAAAAAGAATAATTTATGAGCTGTTATATGTATCTTTTAAAACAGTTCTCTGCAGGCACAGCACCGAAGGACCATATTCATTTACAATTATGTTGTATGAAGGTGTTCATTACGATTTTCAAGTAGAGATGGTGTAGCAATTAATTTAGACCTTTCGTGAGGGAAATCAATTGGCCAGTTGGACGTATAAGGTTAAATTGCTCGTTGGTGGGTTTAAAACTTCCTTGAATACATGGAGCAGATTTGTAAACATCCATGTCTTCAAAGTTGCCAAACCTAGGACCATATTCCTTATGCTTCCTTCTATGGTTCTGTTTCTTTTTGTTCGGTGATGTTGGTGTTGGGAGATTGCTGAATGTTGTCTGTAGAGAGATGGTGGATAATGCGGAATATTTGTAATGAGGCAGAATCAGGTAGATTGTTTTGGGACTGTGCGTACCTCTATAGTGTTATTAAGAACAATTGAGAACATTTGGACATGTAGAGAATTTATAGTTTCTATGATCTTTCTGGTCTCTGGAAAGGGGATATTTATAGTGTATCTCACCCTCTGAATTTCCGGTTCTAGCCTCCCGGTTTCACAAGAGCTGGCATGATGTTTTTGCCATAGTGTACGCAATGTTGAGTCGCTTTTCACACCAGTTCCCGAGAGGAAACCACCGCATCAGCCACACACAGGGTTTCTGGAACATCTGTCTTCGTGGCGACCATACATCGGACACTTTGACCATTGAAATTAAATAGGACTATTATATACCTCAAATTTGACCTGCAAAAAGTCAACATTTACTATCTTGGGTAGTGTTGGTGTGTTGAAGGTAAGTATGATAGTGTTTTTGTCCTGTAAAATGCTATGGCACCATGGTTCTTCATCCCTTCGATGATTTCAGTGTTACACTCCTGCCATGTCGCGACAGCGAATCACAGCTTTCGATGAGTTAAGTGATAAGTGAGCGAAAGAAGTTCCTGGAATATAAAAGAACGACGCAACTTTCTGAATATTTTCAAAATGTTCTCAAAGCTCACACTAGACAAGCAAGCAACCCGATCTTAAATTCTTGTCGCTTTTTAGTGTGCCGACTAAACCAAGCAACATCTTTGCGACTTAAGATGGTGCTAGTGCGTCAAGTGGTTTGACAAGTCTTTGGACTGGGTAACTATGAAGCGAGGGAATGATTCCAAGCCATATGGTTCCTCTTCCGAGTTACATAGAGGTTTAGTTCTCTTAAACTCATGGTTTTTGTAGCTTCAATTATATTTATGCATCACCCATGTTGACCAACACACAATGGAGTCCAATAAGGAGACGCTTTTCATAGGTGGTATAATCAGCAGGTAAAGATAACTCTTGATTGACCCTTTATGTCACTGCCTTCTAGGATATCTTCTGAGAGAGAAACCAACGATTAAACTGTAGCGGCAATGCTGTAATCAAGAGAGATACAAAGACAGGTTAATAAGAGTGATTAAAGTAGGTTAAGAAGACGACTTGGGGTTGACGTAACACAGCTGATTTGTCCCCACAGTGCCCATTCGGACCACCCGTCAAGTAAGAAATAGAGGCTAAAGTAGTGTAATGAATCAGATAGCCATTCATGGCTCCCCAGTTTACTCAACTACCAGGATCATTTACCCCCTCGCCACGGGTAGCAACCCGCGGCAAATAGGTCACTTCCAGTCTTTCGCATCTGGCCTATTCTACGATCGCGCAACCACAGGGGGAGGGGATAATAATAATAATAATAAGAAGAAGAAGAAGAAGAAGGTAACCTATCGCCCCGAAACGTAAATGGGGTCAGTACCATATAATAGCTGAATTGTTTTATGTTAAACTTAATTGTTGTATAAGTTGTACTCTAAAGCTGAACAAGTATGGTTACCCTTACACTATGACTGAACCCTGTGAAAACACTGTTTTCACATCAGGAAGTTTGTTAAACTGTTGACATTTAAGCCTACAGTTCACTGTCTGCACTATTGTTATAATAGGCAGCGAAACTATAAGTGGGGTGCCAACACCCGGGCAAGATATTTACGAGAAAGCTAGGGAACTTAAAATTCACTTACTCAACAAGCAAGAAAATACTGAGTGGATTTTCTTAAATTACGTCAAATTCAAGCTGAAAACAACCGACCTCCAAAATATCTTGCGATAATTTATAGTCTTACAAATAAAACATTAGCATACGCTAGTAAATAACTAAAATAATGACTTTATTTAACATCCGAAGCTTCTTGGTTTTTGTTGATGCGTCAAATAACGAATTTAATTCCAGCATAAAATTAGCTATATAAGATAATGACCCTCCCCCCGCCCATTTTCTTTATCTTTTTTCTTTCTTAGACATTAACAATGCCGCTATTTATTTACTTTTCACCGTCCATATTGTAATCTGGTAATAAAATATTACCTTTCATAAGTGTTTGTTTCAATCTACCCGTTTGAAACAAAGAATAATTAAAAATTTTATATTGCCTCAATACACAATTACTGATGATGCGTCCCGTAGATGAAATTTTTACTTGCTTCCTTAAATCAGTTTAGTTTTGTGTACACCTTTCCATCCTCGAGCTTTGTAAAGCTGTCGGTCTTTGAGGTGTCTCGCTGCTGCCCCCCCCCCCCCACGCCTTATTGCATCCAAAAGTTTACAATGGCTTGCATGTGTTGTTGTACCCCTCACTCTATAGTTTATATTTGTTCTTCAGTATAAAAAAATCAAAAGAAATTTGGATTGAAAAATTTATTTAAATAGCTGGTTTTAATTTCAGGGGTTCCTCTATAAATTTCTTTTTTTAAATTGGGTCGTACTGGTATGGGGTCTGCTTAAGCGGACGCTAGAGATATTATGAACTTCTGAGAAAGTGCAATGAATGAATTACCAAACAACTAAAATGTAAAAAAAAATGTTATCACCTATTCTTATACAATTTTTCTCTAAAGTCTAGGAAGTAAAAAGAACCAAGCGGAGCTAGCAGTTTTTTGAACGATGCACGTCTTAAGACCAAGCTTTATACTCTTTAACCCATATCACACCCATTAATCATAATCAAAGTAAAGGGAATTAAAAGTTCTTTGACCAATAACTAAAATATGTCTTTTTTAAATAGCCAGTAAAACTAAGGACATTTTGCTTCCTTTAAAATTCTTACCCAGAAATACGAAACTGGTGAGCACGACATTGAAGCAGTTCCCTCTATCCCTCCCGTCTCTAATTTTTAATGTCATGGTAACAAGATAGCCGTTATCGCTTAACCGGCTTGAAGCAGCTGTTTCGTTTTTAATTGCCGTTTTCATGATATTTGTGCTTGTTGCTTGTTTTCATCTACGTTATTATGTTCATTATGTATTGGCTGTAAAATTCGTATGTCTTTCTTCATCTCCTTGTTTTGGAAATGAGAGTAATTAGACTTTTTCTCAGCTGTCTTGCTCCACTGTTTTTGAACGAACCGCCATCACGTGATACCCGCCAGTCAACCCGTTTATGCTCAGATGGACCCTCATTGACTGCTTTAAATGATCACTCTTTGGCACTCCACACTATATTGTGTTCTAGACTAAACGAACTGGGACTACATTCATCATTACCTAAATGTAAACAGAAGCGAATACAGAAACGTTGTTTCAAAGCTGGCCGGCGTAGAAAAGGAAGAAGAATTCCAGTTATCTCCCTTATTTTGGCTCAACAATTTGAAGAAAAAATCGACCGTTAATGTAGATAATCTAATTCAAATCCCTATTAATTCGTCAACCTTTGTGTCAACTATCCAGGAGATACCTCTGCGTATTGCATTATTCAATGCCCAGTCAGTAGGACCACCGGAAAAGCGCACAGAAATAGTTAATTTTATCAACGACCAGTACATTAACCTATTTTTCCTGACTTAACCATGGCTAAAAACATCAGGCGACGAACCCAAGTGTGCGGATCTAACACTCACTGGTTACTCCATCAAGTCGTTCCCCCGTACTTCTGGCGGAGGTGGAATTGATGTCATCACAAAGAACACCATGATAAAACGTCTTAACCAGACCACAACATTCAATTTCGACCACACATTGTTTGAACTAGTCCAAACCACACTCACACTGGAGCAAAGGTCAGTCCATTTTTTCTGCCTATACCGCCCTCCTCCTTGTAAAAAAACAAGCTGGCTGACTCTCTCTTATTGGATGCAGTTTCCGAATCTCCTGGACTATGGAAATTCAATAGGTGGCAACCTGGTTATTCTTGGAGATTTCAACTTTCACTTTGACTGTCCCGGAAACCCAAATACATCAAAACTCATTGATTCCATTAATGTTTTCAAACTGAAATAGTCAGTTAACCAACCCACCCATAAACACGGTCACATTTTAGACTGGATTCTTCATAGACCTGATGATAACATTCTACAGTCCTCCCTGGTATCCCATGACCTTGCATCAGATCACCTCTGCATTACATACCATCTTGACGTATCAGTCCCTAACCCTCCACCTTTATCTGCTACTAAGAGAAACCTCCGTATGATAAATAGAACCAAACTAATGCACATCATCCAAGCTAACTTAACAACTTGCTTACCTCCTACCGCAGAACAACTCGATAACTGCCTGTGTTCATTGCTTGACAAACATACACCAGCTACCAAGTGCAGAGTATCAATTCAGAAGTGTTATCCATGGTATAGCAGTGTTAGGGACCAGCTTCGCGCTGCTAAAAGAGACCGCCGTAAAGCTGAGAGGCTCTGGCTTTCCACCAGACTCACTATTCATAAGCAAATCTATGAAGCCGCTAAGAAGAATATCACAAATGTAGTCCATGCAGCGAAATCAACCCAATACACTACTAAGATCATGGAAAGTTCCAGCTGCAAAGAGCTCTACGAGATTACTAACAAGCTAATGTCAAGGAACAAATCTACACCACTTCCAACTACCTTCTCTCCAGTCGACCTTCCGGATATGTTTGCAGATTTCTTCCGTGACAAAGTACAAACCATTAGAGATAAGCTTGACACCACAGTTTCAAGTGACTCGTCGTCACCATGCAGTTGGGATACAGAATATGAGCAGCAACCATTTGTAGCATTTGAACCTGTCTCTATGGATTTCGTACGTACAACCCTGATGAGGAGTGCACTAAAGTCATGTGAACTTGATCCAATTCCAACATCACTGCCCCTTGGGTACTTATATCCAATATTGCCTTCACTAACTGATGTTATTAATACCTCTCTCTCATCCGGGGAATTCCCATCATTTTTCAAAACTGCCATTGTAAAGCCACTGCTGAAGAAATCAACACTAGACCATAACGATTTAAAGAACTACCGCCGAATCTCCCATTCATATAAAAAAAATCTTAGAAAAGGTTGTTCTATCCTAGCTTGTATCTCATCTAAATTCAAACAGTCTTTGTAGCAATGTACAATCTGCATATTGTCTTTGCCACGATACTGGAACTACGCTTCTAAAAGTAGTTAATGACATTCTCTCTGCGTTGGATAGCGGAAAGATCATAGTCCTCACCCTCCTTGATTTGTCTGCAGTATTTGACACAATAGACCATGATATACTACTTCACCGTCTCCAGCATGTATTTGGCATTCATGATACAGCTTTACTGTGGTTCAAGTCCTACTTGGTCAACAGGACACAAATTGTATCTGCAAATGGAAAACACTCCAGCCCAGTTGATCTATGTTGTGGTGTTCCACAGGGGTCTGTTCTTGGACCTGTTCTCTTCATTCTGTACACTCAGTCGCTCTCAAGTGTCATAGATCATCATCCAGTGTCTCACCAATTGTATGCTGATAACACCCAAATATACAAATCTAGCCACCCATCTGAAGTTGATGCTACCATCCAAGGTGTAGAGAGGTGCATTTCTGATGTGAAATCATGGATGACATGTAGCAAGCTGCAGACGAATGATGATAAAACTGAGGCCATTCTGATCACAACACAAAGACTTTCTTATTCACATCCTTTACCTCAAGCAATAAATATCAGCAACACCAACATTAAATTCACACAATCAGTACGAAACCTATGTGTTACTCTGGACAGAACTCTGACAATGCACCAACATGTCATGAATATATGCAAGGCTGCATATCTTGAGCTGAGACGCATCAGCTCAATTCGCAAATATCTTTCAGTTGATGCCGCTAAAACACTTGTGTGTTCATTAGTACTTTCAAGACTGGACAATTGTAACTCAATTCTGTCTGGTTCATCTCAATATCTGCTTACGAAACTTCAAAAAGATCAAAACACAGCTGCTCGGATCATACATAGAGTACCACGATCAGAGCACACCTCCCCGCTGCTCTTTACCCGACACTGGCTATCCGTTCGATATAGAATCAAACACAAAATGTGTTCTTTGTGCTACGTTCCACTGTCGGACTCTAGTCCAACATACCTATCCAACCTCACTCATGTGTACACACCAGCAAGATACTTACGCTCCTCTTCTGACAATCATATACTCATTATTCTTAGTCTGAAAACAAAGTCATATGGACAGCGTTCTTTTGCATACCAGGGCCAAGCAACGTGGAATGAATTGCCCACTGAACTTAGACACAAAGACACAGTGATCACATTCAAGAGGGCTCTCAAAACTCACTTATTTCGACTGCAAGAACAAACTTAAAGACCTAATAATGTTTCCTACCTTAAATATTCTCAGCATGTTTTTTTTAATGTTTTCGAATTTCATGGTGTTTTTTTTTTGTAATCATATCATTATATTTTTTTATCTTATATGTGTTGTCTAATGTTGTAAAGCGCTTAGAGCTTCTAAAGATTAGGCGCTATACAAAGTCCTCATTATTTTTATTATTATTATTACTATTATTACTATTATTATTATTATTATTATTATTATTATTACTATTATTATATAATTGTTATGACGATGCATATCATTTACGACGTTACGTAATGACGTAATTGTTGTTTCAAAATAAAAGACGTCATCGGTTTCTTTCAAAACATTTCGTGCCTAAAGAAGCATATATTAAATGCGAAATTAGTTGCACATAATTTTAGGCGTTTGTGTTGTTTTTTATCACAATTCTGACATTTTTCAACAAAATAATGGCATCAAATTATGATCCGCCGAGAGTAATGACGTCTTTGAAATATCAAATACTAAAACTATCTGAAAAACAAATGAAAAACAGCCTTCACAGCAGTTTCGTGAATAAATGTGTTGAGGAGGTGATCGTTCCATCAGGTTTACGACTGAAACTGAAGATATACATAGGAAGCGGAAATAAAGATTTCCGAAATTCTATCGACAGTCTGTTACATAAAGTCTCGCTAAACATATGTGAATGATTACCAGATGAACAACAAACAAATATCACAAAACGTCTGAAAACAGATGGAAAATGTTAGGGATGAACTGAGGAAGAAACTAGAATGGCAAAGCCTTTTTAGTTTCTGAGGAAGAAACTAGAATGGCAAAAAGCCTTTTCAGTTTCGACAAAGAAGTATATAAAAAACAGAATCAACAAAAAATGATATACTTCTGAAACAAAATGAAAAACTGAACAATTTACGAAAGAGTAAAGAAGAGAAAAATAAACAAGTTATAAAAAAAACTGGAGAACAGCATATAATCCATCAACAACCGAAAAGACAGCAGCAAAAAAGAAGCAAATCATCACAATGACAGAGTAATGAACAGCAAGAAAGGAAGTATTCAAAACCCGAAGAAACTACAGCAAGGAACAGTAATACACATATAGCACCTCCCAAAATATCAATGAACCAAAAAGTCAACGTAAATAGAAATTTTGTAAATTAAAACAATAATCAACAGGATGAACAACAGCGAAAAAACATGACTCCCCAGGGCACAACAAAGAAGACATACGCAGAAGCCGTAAAACGGGGGTAATCAGAAACAGTGACCATGAGAAAGACACTGACAAACCTGGTAAAGATTTTACAAGGGCTAATAGAGATGACATCACAAGACAAAAGAATAGGAGGTTCCACAGATTAAAAAGTAGAAGAGAGTGGAAAAAAGAAATAAAGCGAAGAAAACAAATTAAGAGAGGTAAAGAAACAGTGTTAAACCTCTCACGTAGAAGATTATGTGATAATGACGATTTACTCTTAGGCAAAGGGCTAAAACGTTCTCCCAAACCAAAATGTCACAATAAAATTAAATCAGCTGAAGAAATTTTTAATTTTTCTAGACGCCTAAAATTAAAATAATTTTTTTATGATAAAGCATACAACAATTCAGAGAGTAAATTGATTTCTTTTCATTCTGAATAAAATGGGTTATTTTAACACAATTAAATCATCTTTTTCACCACCTATTGGACTTGATTCATATTTAAATTTTTATATTGACGCGATCACAAAAGAAATATTAACTGGTAATCATAAAAAGCTATATCATACCAATATTTCTAAGGACGAAATTAAGTCTTTATATAATCTAATGAATGACGACAGTATAGTTATTTAAAAGGCTGATAAATCAAATACTATTATTATTATGAATCAAGATTATGTTAAAGAAGTTGAACGTCAATTAAATGATGAAAAATACTACAAATATATTGAGAGAAAAAAACCGTCAATAGAAATTAAATCAAAACTTTCAACATGTATTAATGATATTGCTAAAAATAATAATTCCGTATATGAGGAATTTGATACATTCCCTCTTAACATACGTACACCTATATTTTCCAGGACGACCCATTATATCATGTTGTAATTCATATACTGAAAACCTATCCAAATTTATTGATAATGTTTTACAACCTTTAATAAAATCACTTACTTCAAATATTAAAGAGGCCCCGAGTGGCCGAGTGGTCTAAAGCGCTCTCCGTTACTGATCATTGCCATCTCACCTCTGTCTGCGTGGGTTCGAGTCTCGGATTCGGCCAATGTGGGTATGTGAGAAAGCTTGCCAGTAGCTTCTCGTGGGTCGGTGGTTCTTTCCAGGGGTTTTCCCGCGTTCTTCCTCCACCATTAATACTGGCCGCTATGTATTGCCTATCGTGTGCTGAAAAATGGCGTTAAACCACACAACACCAACACACCAACATCATACATTAAAGATACTACTGATTTCTTTAAAAAGTTGAAGTCTATTCCACAGCTATCTGATAACTCAGTCTTTGTATCATTAGATGTAACATCACTATATACCAACATTCCGCATGCAGATGGTATTGAAGCGTGTACATATTGTATTGATAACAATCCTAATAATAGCACACCATCTAGTGAAGATATTTGTAAAATAATAAAACTTATCTTGGAAAAAAATTATTTTCAATTTAATAATATGAATTACATACAATAATGGGTACGCGATGGGTAGTCCCATGCCTCCTTCATACTCTTCCCTTTTCAAGATTAAATTAGAAAAATATTTTTTCTTCAAAACGAAAAGTTTAATCCATCTGCTTGGTTCAGATTTTTAGATGACATATTTATAATCTGGAACCATTCAACTGAAGAACTGAAAAATTTATTGATCGCCTAAATCATTTGTTACCCGATGATATAATTTACTTATACTGCATCTAGTACGCATGTTTCATTTTTAGATGTAAATGTAATAAAATATATTGATAACACTATCTCTAAAAATATTCATATCAAGGAAACTAATATCCACCAATATGTGGAATATTCTTCATGTCCTCCCATGTCATGTAAAAATGGTGTACCATATTAGCCAGGCTAAAATATACTGACGCATTATTTCAGATGATTGTCAATTACAAAATTCTTTGAATAAATTACGAACATATTTCCAAAATATAAATTATCTTACATATATAATTGATTCTGCGCTGAACAAAGCCCGTAATCTTACTCAACACAAGGCTTTAAACACAGCAGAATGTAAAACAAAGAGAGATGTAATTCCTTTCACAATACAATATAATCCTTCATTACCTAATATAGGTCGTATAATTAATAAATATTTTAGTCTCCTAAATCTATGCAATAAAACCAGCGTAAAATCACTTTACAAAATTAAACCAAATCTCACATATAGAACAATTTGCAAGATTGTTTAATTAGAACTAAACAGACAGAAAATAAAAAATACAGTTTTCGTCTTCTAAATGTAACATACACCGGTGCACTCAATGTGCAAACATAAGAGAACTTATTTCTTTCAGTAGTGCTAATACAAAAGAGGTATTTTCTCTACGTGATAACACTAACTGCATATCAACTGATGTGATTCATTTGATAACCTGTAAAAAATGTAGCATGCAATATGTTGAACAAACACTTCAACAAGTTTCTAAGAGAATGAATAATCATCGCTTTCATATAAAAAATCATAAAGGTCCTCAGTTTTCCTCTAATATTTCAACACACTTTAACACCAGTGATCACTCTCTACTAGATTGTTCTTTCATGCCAATATATATTGTGCATGGTAACATGAATAGACTCATAAAAGAAACTTATTGGATTCATAAGTTAGATATTTTGTATCCTGACTGACTTAATGTCAATGCACTATATAAAATTTTATAATTTATAACAATATAATTATATGTATGACTGTTTGTCTCTGTTTTATTATTTTACTAATTCAAGTTGTTTTAAAATAAAAGACGTAATCCGTTTCTTTCAAAACATTTCGTGCCTGAAGTAGCATAGATTAAATGCGAAACTAGTTGCAAAAATTGTCTTATGTACCAAGTACAATAAATCAACCCTTGGAGATTGATGGTCAAGACGAAATTGTAAGACTTATACAGCAAATAAGAAATGAAAGTGGAGAAGGAATACCGGTCACCCTACCGGACTTCGAGCAATCAGAAATAAAGGAGACAGGGGATGAGATACAAAAGACCTCAGAATGGATGCAATTCCACACCCCATATAAAACAATAAGGGGGCAAACCAGCACTTACAACAGGTTTGAAGTGCTAAGAGAAGAGGAAGGGGAATTCGAAACTGAGCAAGGGCGACAGAGCTGAGCGGGCTGCTGTCCCTTACATCAACACCAGTACCCACAACAACAAAAAAGAGAAAATTAAGGAAATCTCTGTCAATGTCGTCACCAAGTGACGATATATCGACAGACAAAACATCAACAATAAAAGAAGTGAATGAGAATATCCACAAAAATAAAATGAGAGAACAAAAATTAAAGAACATGACCGAAAACGGGAATGAACAAACAAAGGAAGGAAAAAATGACCATGAAAATGCGGACGAAGACGAAAGTGGAAATGACGAAAATGATAATGACGATGATAACGATGATGATGATGAAGATGAAGAACTGGAACTGGAACTAATCAAATGCAAAATAAGTATGACGGAATCGGACAAAGAAACGGACATGGAAACCGAAAAGGAAAATGAAACTGAACTTACAGAAAACAAAGCTACTCATGTATCGGAAGCCGATGGGGGCCAGTGCCCCCAACTAACTAAACATTTTATCTTTAAACAACTACTAATAACAAAACAAACAAATAACTCATAAACATAGTGTAATAACTAGAAGAAAGCGGTTACCTGAAGGAAACAATAATGGAAGGAAAAAACTTCCGAATTGCTTCAATCAACACTAATGGATTAGATAAAGATAAAGTCAATACATTAATAAGCTTAACTGAGTATGATGTAATCTTTTTACAGGTGACTCATAATAATATTACCAAAGAATGTATTGCCATGACAGAATGAATGTAATTGTAATTTTGAATAATTTTAAGCAAGATGATATAACGAGCAGGGGTAGCCACAATTATTAAGAACAAAACTGGTTTCAGTTGGGAAAGAATAGAAGGAGAAATTTTAAGGGAAGGGCAATACATATACTTTTAAATAAATTGCATATAATCAAGATATATTGTCCAGCCACCAGATACAAGAGACATGAATTCATCCAAAATTTAAGTAAGCATATCAATGACTACACAATGGAACAATTAGTTATAGGAGGTGATTTTAACTGGGTGGAGGAGAATGCAGACAGAACAGGGGGACTATCAACAAATGACTACAATTCAAGGGAAATAATGGAAAAACTGTTGAAAGACCACAATCTAGTGGATATATATAGAAGATTAAATTTATTAAATACAGAATACACACATGAATACAAAAATAAGGGGGCTAGCAGATTGGATAAATTTTATGTTACTAAATATAAGGAAAAAATACACAAAAAAGCAGAAATTATTGATTTCAAAATTTCACATCACAAATTAGTAAATTTAGAAATGAATTTAAATAATAGGAAAAAATGGAGGAAAGGGATCTGGAAACTAAATAATAGAATGCTAGAAGAAGAGGGTTTTTGTGGAAGAAGTTAAAAATGAATTAATCAAAATAAAGAATGAAAAAAGGGTCATTGTACGTAATATATTATCAGATTGGGACGTGCTAAAATATAAAATTTAAAAAATAGCAATTTATCATTCAAATAAAGCGTAGAAAATTACAACAAATGGAAAAATAAGACTTGAAACTAAGACTTAAATTTAAAACATTAACAGATGAGAATAGGAAAACACATACGGATAGGTTGAATCAAATAGCAGAGGAAGAAAGAAAAAGTATAGAGATAAGAGCAGGAAAATTTAATAAAATTTATAAAAGAGCAGAAGGTCTGTATAAAAGGAAGGAAATGAGGAGAGGAGGAGAGAAAACAATAGATAAATTAAAAGATAATGGGATAGAAATTAAGGACAAAAGAGAAACAATGGGGAAAATAAGAGAATTCTACACTAACTTATATACGTATCAAAACATAGATACACAGGTAATAGTACATTATTTAGAAGGGGTACCATGTGAAATGATATCGTCAGAACACAAAAACCTGTGTGACGATTTCATCAGAAATGAAGAAATAATTAATGCAATTAAAGAACTAGCAAAAGGTAAATCCCTAGGGAGAGATGGACTCACTGCGGAATTCTACAAAAAATTCCAAAGTGACTTAGCGCCGATTCTTGAATGTTTATATAATAATATACTTTTAAAAAATGATACAATGTCTAAATCCATGAGGGAAGGGTTAATAACAATTATATACAAAAAGAAGGGCGACAGGGAAGAACTTAAAAATTGGAGGCCCATCTCCCTCCTAAATACAGACTATCAAATGCTAAGTAAAAGTTTAGTAAATAGAGGTAAAAAAGGAATGAATGCAATAATAAATATAAATCAAATTTGCGGTGGGAAAGGTAGAAACATTCAAAGTAATATTTTAAATATAAGAACTATAATTGATTTTATAAATGAAACAGGTACGATAAGTACTATGGTACTTTTTGACCAAGAGAAAGCTTTCGACAGATTGAAACATAACTATAAACAAAAAGTATTAGAAAAATTTGGTTTTGCAACAACCTTCCTAAGCTGAACCAATATCCTGTATAACAAAATAACTGCAAGTGTACAGGTCAATGGAGCTGTAACGGAAAAAATTTGACATAGAAAGATCAGTGAGGCAAGGATGCCCCCGTCAATGCTATTATATGTAATAGCAATAGAAATTCTAAGTATTAAAATCAGAACCAACAAAGGAATAGAAGGTATCAAATTCCAAATTTAAAAGAAGAGTGTAAAATGCTCCAACATGCTGATGATTGTACAAACTTTATTAAAGACTCCAATTCATTTAAACACTTGGAAAAGGAATACGAATCTTTCAGGAAAGCGTCGGGGTCAAAAATCAATCATTACAAAACTGAGATACTAAAATAGGGAACTGGAGGGGAAACCACCCGGGTTTACCCACCACACTTAATTAAAGACGGGGTTAAAGCCATATGAATTTTTTGGCAAAAAAAAAAAAAATGAAGAACAGGAAAACTTCAAAAATGTAAAAATGAAAATAAATGAATAATATCGAAATCTGGGCTCTTACGCCATTATGCATAATGGAGCGAAGACAAGTTGCAAAAACGTATCTATATTCTAATATGAATTATCTTTCAAATTCTGTAGATGTAGGAAACAATGAACATGACTAAATTGATAATGACATTATAAAATATACTTTGAATTTTGAAACACATTACGTTAAAATATCTACACTATATAGGGGGTTTCACGGTTACAACGGAGTTACTGATCGTAGCGCCCAAAATGACCTCCCTTAGCTCCAATGCGCATGCCCACAAAAAAATTTCCCGTTCCGGATAATTCACCGTTCTACACTTGGTTAGCGAAACATAGTCAGCAAAGGAAGGTATCTTAGCTGTACCACATTATGGCTAAACCAATGAATCAATTATATATGCCAAACATGTTTCTTTCATACTAGGAGAATACTTAAAGATATTAAATCAGATAATGAAATTCAGTGTCCATACTTACATTATATCAGATAATTAAATATTTTTTACTTTCCATACTTAAATGATATCAAATAATTAAATTAAATACACTGTCCATACCTGATAACATAAATTCATTATCCATAATTTCAGACACATTTGTAAAATAATGGGGAATTTAAATAAAAAAACTTATAATTGGATAAGGGAAAATTTAACCCTAAAAATAAAGTAGAAGAAGATACATTTGTAGGAACATTTCACTCTGCTCTCCGATTTTAGACATTTATTGCACATTTTCGGTCATATCACTTTAACGAAAACAATCTCAACAATTTGCATTTTTCATATGTTGATATATCCTTCTTTTTCAGTTATTTTTGCATGGCTAATAGTTCGTTTATAACACGTGTTAAGAAAGTTATAACACAAGTTCGATAAGAAAATTATAACACGAATTCGATATGTCAGCTGATTTGTAATGCTGAATATTTAAACCAGAATTTTTTTATATTTTTTTTTTTTTTTTGGTAAATGGAACACAGTATTTTAATGGATTGAGATGAACTTAACAAAGAAATAATTACATTAGCTATCATAACGATAAATGAGTGTAATTAATGCAGACGGAATATTTATTCATATTTGGGTGTAAATATCGTACAATATTCAGATTAAATAACATGCCCAATGACTTTTTGTGCAGTTCCATTTTCATTTTAACTTTTGAAACATCAAATATCGGATGGTACATGCAATAACTTTCAGCATGATTTTTCTTTGCTTATGCTGACACGTAATAACTCTCAAACTTGCTGGGGTCTTTAGACAACATTTCTGATTGCCACCAGCAAACTCATCAAGAACAGCCTTCTTAAAATTAGTTTAATTCTGTTTAACTTTCCTTGCATCAAATATGTAAGTTTTAAAGATCCAATTATTTCACAGATTCAGTCATATTACTTTGGTTCGAAAGATAATGAAGTTCTGAAATGGGCAGATAATATTTATTTGAAAGCTAGGAGCAACGCAAGTTAGTGATAAAAATAAAAGATGTAAAAAAATTGATCAAATATTGATAGAATTTCTTTTTAAGATAGTGAGATTTCGATCGTGCTTGCATAATATGAGTGGTCTGTCACATTTTATTGATCTACATCTGCCATCTTAATTGACTGAACTATCCGGAAGTGAGTTTCACCGATGTGCCGTCTGGTGCTTTCAAGGGAAGATACTAACTGTGAAAACCCCTGTAGGGCCATGAATAGGGGAGGGCTGGCCCTACCAATCCCTATTTTAATTAAATGTTTCAATATTTTAAATAGATTTAAAAAGCTAAATAACCAACCAAAAACTCCTTGGGAAGCGTTATATATTTATTGGTTTGGTTTTACCTTTAGGAATAGAAGTGATATATACAAAAATAATAAGTTAGTAAAAAAAATGGAAGTACCAAGGAAATTTAGGAATATAAAAGAACTTTTATGTAAATATAGGGATTTTGATGAACTATGGGGAATTGAAACAAAGAAAACTTATAATTGGATAAGGGAAAATTTAATCCTAAAAATAAGAAATAAAGTAGAAGAAGACAATATCTCCGTTAATTGGGATAGAGTTTGGAGTCACTGGGCCAATATCGGCTCATCCAAGATTCAAAGTATATCATTCAAATATTTACATAACGCATGGTTAACTGGAGAAGTCGCACTACGAAGAAGAATGATTAGAACAATTGTTAAATGCCCCAAGTGCAAAAAAGCAAATTTTACGAAATATCATGCTATAGCACAGTGCGAAGAAAGGAAAAAAGAAAGAATTCAATTGATAATGGAAATCTATATGAAGGAGAAATACAGAAGAAATCAAATCCTATATTTAGACGGTAACTTCGATATAAATTTAATAAGAAAGATTACGGATTATATAACTAAAACAATGATGGCATGTGGCCAAGCCATAACAATTAAAAAATAATAAATTATAATAACTAAATTAAGGTTCATTTAAAGATTTTTGGGGCCTATGGATTGGGGCTGAGGAGAAGGGGGCGTGAGGGGGCGCTTCGGAGGGCACCCCTTATGGATGTCACCTTGAAACGGACCAGAGATCCCAATCTCGCTCCCTGACTCTGAGGTTCTCTGGGCCGTGAGACAACAGGAATCTCTAGATGTGTTTTAAGATTATAATAAATGTAACAATTCTAAAAATAAATCAAAAATTTAATTTAAACATAGACACTGTGTGTACCTTAAAAACTATATTTTTAGATTAGGGAAAGTTTTAAATACTCTAAAAAATATAAACAGGGAGGGACAGGGATCCTTAATGGGGAAAGTATGAGATAAGGACGTCATGGGGCTATGTCACATGGCGCCACGCGAAGTGAACAGACCTATGAAAGAGTTGTTGAAAACTACCCCAGGTAGGAAAACTTACATGCATAACATAAAAACAAAGACTCTCGTGTAATTTTCTCTTGTATTTCTTTCCTTCAACTGTACAGCTCCCGTCCTGTACAGTTAATCCCCTTTGTGTGGGAAACTTAAACCCTCTTAGAAGCGGCCTAACTCGAGTTGAGAGAAATTCAAATGAATAAAGAAAGAATGTGTGGACTCCAACTCGACCACAGCCGACGTTATTCAATAAAGCAACTATGCGAAGAACGACACAGATTAACACTCACATGAAACAATAGGGAAATTTTTTCTTTCTTCAATCAAACCAGTATTACACCGTTACTTCGCCGAAATTCAATATTAAAATGAATTAATATAAAAGTAAAGTTTTGATCCAATTATCATCTGGATCGCAAGACAACTGGGGACGATTTGACAATAACTAGCTATCCCTACACGAAAATGACATATATAGCACACATACAACATGGCATATACTCATGTAGCACACACGGAATATAGGCAACCTTTAGACAAGGTCTACTTGGAATCTAGGGAAGGGATTTCGAGTTACGTGATAGAAACCCACTCGGAAGAACAGCCCTATAGATAACACTAGGGATTTTAAAAAAAAATACCCCGTCCAAAATTTAATCTAAATAAATTTTTTATCTAAATTCTATCTTAAAATAAAACAAACAGCAGCAGGGGGGGCGAATCGGACATTTTGTCCAATCGTCATTTGGCTTAATTAACACTTTCTGCACTCAGCGGATCCGGTGTCGTCAGCGCCTGGTAAAAAAAAACGACGTCGTCGTCGGAGGGGGGGGTCGTCCAATCGTCATTTGGTTTAATTAATACTTTCTGCGCGCCGATCCCAGCGTCGTCAGCGTCCGGTAAAAAAGCGCGACGACCGCGTTGATGTCGTCGCCCCCCTGCTGCTAAGTGGCTATTTACAATGATCTTACAAACAGAGTGATCACTAACTCCTCCTCTTGTAGATCAATTAGGTTATTTGACTGATCGGTAAGTTTAAAATTAATTCTTGTTAAAAACCGATTATGGCATCGCATATAGACCGGATTAATCGGACTCTCAACGATTAAAAATCCCGGAGGGGCTGTTGGTGAAAATGAATAAAGGATATACCCCTGTTGAGCCTGATTTGATTGCTTGGTATTCACCTGGTAACTCCCTTCGATAACATCACACACTAGATTGATTGCTATCACAGACGTAATATTTACGTTGTATGGAGCAATATGCCTACCATCCTCTCCGTTATCGTGTCTGAGGATAGTTGATGGGGCGAGAAAATCATTAAGAGATTTTTTTAGTTCTGGCGCGTTGTATCCTGGAAACTTGAAATCGGGTAAATTGGCTTCTGTGATATTATACTCGGTTAGGAATTTTTGTTTATTATCATCGCTGTTAGCAGATATTGTTTTAACGATTCGTTCATTAATATATTCCATGTCTAATACAAGTTGATTTAACACCTCAACGTGTTTTTGTGCTTTTGTTTTTCGTAGCTGTTCTAGTTGTGATCGGTAATTACGATTAATCTCGGCAAACGCATCAGTGATATCATTTAAACTAACTGTGACCACGGCGGATGATTCAGGAGTTTCCTTATACGGAAAATACCATTGCATGGTATTCCTGTTTTGAAATATAAACCTACTGGGTAATAACGTGTTTTTTATAATAGACAAATCATCTCGATACCCGGGATTAATCTCGTGATACGATTGCGCATTCGTGTGCAAGTCCGCGGAGATTCCATGAGGTGGATTCTTGGGCCATCCTAGTATGGTTCTTATTGAACTGTTATAAATATCAACCATATACCCCGGTGTGCTTATTTCAATCGTCGACGATAACGTCGGTTCATGAACCGTAATAGCGATTTTTGATTCCTTTCCTGTGATCGATTTTATCCTGCGTTGAAATTCTTTATTGATTTGTTCTACTTGGTATGACCCAGTTGGTATTGTAACCTCCTTCCAGTCTGGGGTCCCATCGGGTTTATTTGTCCATGCAAAAACCAGCGAGTTATTAGGTTGTTGTCCGTTAAATGCGTCCGCTCGGATATTAGACCAACTGTGATATACTCGCAATTTTGCCAGCGCTATTTCCTTCACTGGAACCGATGATGGGAAGTTCACACTGAATTCGGGTTTCGTTGACGTTATCGATATCATACTTGTTTGTACCGGAGTGGTGTTCTCCGCGATCTGTTGAAGCAATTGAAACCCTTCGGGGTTCAGCGACATTATTATTATTCGCTGTTTTTAGTGTTCAATTTCAACACCGAATATTAACAACCTGCTTGTTTTCAGGAGAGTGTTTTAAGCCCATTGAAGTGGTTTCAGCGACGTGGTTTCCAGCTTCCAGTTGAAAATCCTCGATTTTTGACATCGCGGAGTCATACAACTGGACCATCGTGGAGAATTCAACATCGGATATAAACGAATTATCTATCGCCAACGAGATCAACCCGGATAATTTCGAGTACGCGTCGGATACTATTTGATGTTTTACTGTATACTCGTTGAGTTTTTTCTGAGAACACGATGATATCTTTCTAGTGATTGCGTTGGCGACTCCAGCAATTGTTGTCGCCGCGGAGATAGCGATTGGAACAGCGATCGGGGCCATCATGGTCACCGTGGATAAAATAACACCGGTACCAGCTACTATACCGGACACCGAGTACACGGCCGCGTCGATGGCGGTTATTTTTCGGCGGTATTTTTTTATTTTTACACGGTATTGTTCGGAAAGCGTTTTCAAATTCGCGGAGAATTCTTTTACGGTATCGAATCGATATTGATGTGACGTTGGTGATACCTCTGATTCAATTACCTTGGTGGTCATTTTTATTTTAAAAGAGCTAGTGTTTTTAATTACTTAGATCCACTACAAATTCCACATACCATGTAATGTTTGCCCTGACTAAATTTCTATCAACGGCTCTAATTGTAAACGGTTCAGTTGCGTCCTTGTCTATAATTGTTGATATTGTATTGTTAAACCCGGATGAACTCGACGATGATATATTAAACTGCATCATTGAAACCAGTGTCAATCGATAAATGCCCTTAACAGTTGCGGTGATATTTATTGTATTCTGTGTAGAAGATGTCCAAGCGAATGATCCATGCCGAATTGTGTATACCGAGTTGATGGTGTTTTCATGAGGGATTTTTATTTTTTCAAATCGCCTTGTCACCTCCGGTAGTCTGTCTCTGATATCTTCAATATTATTGTTGACTGTTCTTATTTTCCGTTCGTGCACGTCTATATTAGTCCTGATCGCTGCAACATCAGTTTTGATCGTTCTTATTTCCACTTCATGCTCGTCTATATTATTCCTGTGCGCTGCAACCTTAGGAATGAGTATACCTATTTCCCGTGTATTCGTGTTTACATTCCTTCTGTTTGTTGCAACATCGGTTTTAATTGTTCCTATTTCCTGTGTATGCGCGTCTATATTTTTTTTGTTCTCTGCAATATCAGTTTTGATTATTCTTATATTCTGTGTATGCGAGTCTATATTCACTTTGTTTACTGTAACATCAATTTTGATTGTTCTTATTTCCCCTGTATGCGCGTCTATATTCCCTTTGTTCGCTGCAACATCAGTTTTGATTGTTCTTATTTCCTGTCCATACGCAGTGATGTCGTTTATAGTTGTTGTAATTTCATCCAGCTTGGTATTTTTTTTACCAAAGAATTTATCAAAGTTGTCATCGATCCTGTTAACATTTTTTCGTAACGCGTAAAATTGGCCCGACAGCGTTGTAAACTCCGAAATAGTATTTTTTATCCCCGCAAGATTTGGTTCGGTTACCGTCGGGGTCCCAAAAAAACTAGCGGTAGTGAGTTGCATACCTGTGACAGACTTTTTCACCTCGGCGAATTTAGTCACCTGCGCGTCAAGTTCGGTCACCAATCTATCTAACCTTATAAAACCGTCTTGGATTAATGTTACCCTATCCGTTATCGTCGATAGATGTTCACCCGGTTTGAGTCGTCCGTCGCTGGTATACAACGCGATAGTGTTCTCGGCGGCATCACGCTGTCGTATTAAAACATCGTCGAGTGACACATTACTGGATTTTAATTTACCCTGGCGGTCTTGAAATACAACTATTTCGCCCGGGTCAACACTGGTTAGATTTAACGTATCAGCGATTTCATCCTCGATTAGTTTTTTTATGTCATCGGTGGCGGGCGTTTCCGTGGGTTCTTTCAGCGCCGAAACCGGTCGTCCCCAGATATCAATCATTATTATCTAATGTAATTGTCTCTAAATTTCCCACTAGTGTATTCGTTTACAACCACATGAGGTGGTTTCCGCGATGATGAAATCGCCGCGAGTACGTTCAATACTTCACGGCCACATATCGGTGGGTCACTTAATTGTTGTGTTGGCAGCGTGGAATAAAAAACCGGGGCTGAACACGCCCGGATATACCGCATGAACTCGTTCGGCGGGGCTAACCCGTATGAATCAAAATAGACGATCGCACGCGGATCAATCGCGTATGCAACCCAATGAGTTCCCGCTCCGGAGGATTTATCGAGGTTAATTATACCGGTTTCAATATTCCTTGGTGCCGCCGGTAATTGATCCCTCATAAAAACACCTCTGAAGTTTTTTATCGCTAACGCGTCTGCGGCATCTATTAAATCAAAATTAGACATAGGAGTCATTGACTCTTGCGTTAATAAACGGTTCCCGGTAGTCTTAGACCCTTCCCCGAATACCATGAATACGGGGTTCCCGGTAGTCTTAGACCCTTTCCGGCTACGGGTCGTCCTCGTTTCTTTTTTTTATAGCCTTTCCCGGTTGCCTTCTTCAATGGCATTCCCGCCGCGGTACCAACGGCCCCCAACGCTGCCGCCTTAGCCACTGCTGGTGCGGCCGCGGCAATCAACGCCGGAATCGCAGCTAACAACGGAAATATCCCACCGGTCTTTTCCATGTTTTTGATTGCTGCGGCCGAAAAATCTATTTGAATACCCTTTTTATTCTTTATCGCATCATTGAAATGTTTTATTTGACGCGCCGTCAACGATATCTTATGATTACCACCTGCCATCTGCGACGGCTTCAGCGTTATTGTGGTCCCGCATTGTTTAGCGGACTTTGATCGTAATTTCTTGACTTGACCATCGGTCAACTCTACACTGACAACACTATACGACATTTTATTGTAAACGCGTTTGTGTTTTCAATTACATATTTTCCACTGGCGCATCAACGATTCTCATTCGTCCACCTACACCTTCCAACAGCATTGATTTATCGCTGAGAATGACAGCAACCGCTCTATATTCGACAACACCACCAGGACGTTGCACACGAGCTCGGAAGTGTATATCAACGACGGATTGTCTAATTAAATCGAGATGTTCCAGCGAAAAGTAATAAATCGGATACAGGTTTTTAAAATCAAGTTGCGATATTTGTAAACCGGTATCGACGTTTTGATCGCGGCCCATATACGACAGCAATCGATGATACACGCGTGCAATCTGGTTACCCCCGTAATTGAGTTGTATATCCTCGGATGGTTCCTGCTGTCCGTTTATTCTCAACGAGACCTCATTGACACCGATTTGATCAAATATCATATGGCTGCGTTCTTGGGAACCTAATCGCGCCTTATTCTGTAGCGCTACAAATATATGACGCGGGGCTGAAACACCCTGTTTGGATGCCAGGTGCCATGTAAATATACCATCCATATTATCCTCTTTAGCATCAGTGGTTACTGTAAGCCAACTCAACAGTGATTTACCGCCTGTCTCCATGAATGAGAGTAATCGCTGTTCTGCGGTGATTGATGGGGTCATTACTGGCATCCACAATACTATATTCTTTATATTGACCCTACCGTCGGCAACACCAGCATCATGCCAGATTGCATCATTATCATTACCCTTTCGCACGAGTACTACTGTATGCTTAGCCCCATAGATGACTTTTCTGACGTTTCTACAGAATCCGAATATATGATGCAGTGGAATTGCGCATGAAAACTGTCGGCGTTGTCCTTGCAACATCCCTACTCGTGTTGCAAACCCTAGATTGTAATTAGTAATAACATTTATGACATCAAAATCCCCAGCTGGTCTTACATACCCGCCTGGTGCGGGATTAACCGCGGCAGCATTTGCTGCCTTTACCCTAGAAAACTGATTGTGTTCAGCGTTATCAGTAATATCCTTTGCAAACATCATAGACGGACCAGCCGACCTTGTATAATCATCTGAGTATCTGGCTAGCCCGATTATTGTTGTTGCAACATCAACATCACGTTCTATTGATTCAATTTCTCGCCCGTCAATGAGATATTTTGCGCTCTCGAATAACTCCATTACGCCGTTGTTGACGAAACCAACTCGGATAGTCGGGTTGTTATCGTATGGTGCATTATCGGCAGCATTTGTTACAAGTTCCCCTTCGATTTCGATAAACGCCTCACATAGTAGAAAGTATCTACTGGTATCTTGGACTTGAAGTTCAATTCGCGATCGTAGATTCGGTTGTATTGCATGATAAGAATAATATTGATAATCACGGACAGAATCATCCCTGCGCACTGGGGCATCCATATCAAACGCGGGATCGGCGGTTCGCGCAAACATTTTATTATTTATCATGTTGATGTTTTCAATTGCAATTCATCAGCGTCGTCTTCGTCGTAAATTCCTTGAATTTTGTTTAAGACCACTTCCCGCTATCGCGTTCATGATCGCGTTGGTTGTTGCATCAGTGGATGGCTCCGCCATCATCGACGACGGGGTCGTTGGCGAAGCCATTAATGGCGGGGTTGCCGCCAATGACTCCGTGGATGGCGAAGCCATCAATGACGCTAGTTTTTTTTCCACCGCGTTATTTATTACCCTGCTGACATTTGCAGGCATCACTGTCGTAGAACGCAGCGGCGGAGCCGCCAGCGGCGTTTGTTTTTTTCTTCTCACCAACGACATTAGTTTGTCCTTTGCTGCAGAAAACGCCTTTCCGGCAACATCTCCAATAGCGCTGATTCCCTTATCACGAATAACATCAATGGCTTTCATAGATAATTGTTTAGCTAACGGCGCCACTTTTGGGGCCATTCTTGTAAATAACCACGCAAAAGCGCTAACGAGACCATCTCCGTACCACGCGCGGTATACAGGCAATCGTGAGTTTACCACGTAGACGCTGACTGGTTTATCATGGTTGTAGTGTATAATCATCTTTATTATAAAAACACCAGTGTTTTCCAATTAGTGATTGGTCAATCGCTGTAATGACCGTGGTCATCAAAACCGTCCACGAGTTCGTCTATGAGCGTTCGATATATATTAATGTCCATGATACCGCCTGCAAATAACCGCCTGCAAATATCAGCGGCCTCATTAATGATTTCACGAGAGTTATTTCCGGCTCGTTTTCCTCCGATTAGTACTTCCAGCCGTGATATATCACTGAGAACATTACCAGGACAGGTAACGCCGTAGGATTCTTTACCAACAGAGTATCCTTTTCCTCTTTTTGGTTTTTTACTTTTTACTTTCTCGAGGAATGCGTCGTAATTGGTATCACCACGTGGTTTTGTATCTTTATATATACTTGCTAAATACACCATTTTTGCCCATTTTTCCGTCGAATTTACACTTTCCTCGTAACCGCTATTGACATGTTCATCTCGTAAGCCCTTAGCAAAATTTGCAACAGTAAAATTAACTAATTCTTCATCGCTGTCGAAGGCTCTAATTTTATCTATTGCGGACTTTTTAAATACATTACGGGGTATATTCTCCCTTTTCTTTTTTTCTTCCGGTATTTCTTCCGGTATTTCTTCCGGTATTTCTTCTTCCGGTTCTCTTGCAATAGCACCTAGTTCTTCTTCATCGGCCATTGTAACATAAGGTTCTTGTGGGTCGGTTATAGCGAGTGGTGGCGGCCTCCGTGTTGTAGCGAATGCTATTTTCGCAGGAAGTGTTTCCAAAGACTTTTTGTTTGTTCGGTCTGAGCTGCTATCTTTTCAAGCACACCGAGGACGGGCACAGTTGCGCTTTTTACCGGGGCAAAGAGTTGTTCGCTTCCAACAGCAAAATCAGTTTGTAGTTGTTGCCGCGTTTGAAGTTGTTTTCGGACCCTGTCTCGTAACGGTATGAACTTTTTAAGCGCTGCTAGCCGCTCTCTGGCTAGCCGAGTAGTAAGTGATTCGCCTACCATTATTGCAAACTGCTCCGCAATTTCTAATTTCCCTGTGGCAGGAATCTGTCGCGTCAGACGCAATCGTCTTATCGTTACCACGACCTATCGGGGGAAAAAAAATGTATACAACGATGCGCCACTTCCGTTACGCTGGGGGCTCCACGGGGGTTTCGTCTATAATCCTTCTAATGTTTTTGACCTTACTAAAAATCTCCCGCCGTCGTTCATAGGCAAGTCCGAGTTTTTTTCGTACTGTCTCAACGGCAGTGAATAGTCCAATGAATGCATTTACATCATTGCCATACAGGTTTTCATTAATCGTATGTTGTAATCGTTTTATAAAAGCGTACTCGCGGGCCAGGGTAAAACGTCCCCGTTTCGATTGTTCGTTAATAATCTCATAATCGGATAATATTCTTTCGCTGTCGAGACCATCAGATAATTCAATTCCTTGATTTTTTAATTTTGAAATCTCGGTTAATATATTATTGATGTCTTCGATATTCATATTCTTATAAACATCTTGTTTTTAATATATAAAAAAATGTTTTACAAAATGAACTCTGCGTATCAATTCCGAGGTGTGTTATTTATTACTATTGATAGTATTTAAACATAAAAGAGGTATTACAGTTGGTTAAAAAGACAATTCGTCACGGCGACTTCGTCACTCGCTGATATAATCGGAGGATTTATATACGAAAATCGAATTCTGTGTCCGGTCCTTTTTGAGATCGCTGAATTCTGTATTCCTTCTGCAACAAATCGTATTGAGGCTCCACAAATGTCAAAGTATCTACTGGCTTCATTCATCGACTGAAAAGTTTTTTCTTCGTGAGTTGTTGTGTTAAACGATTTGACACCCTTTGCTCGCTTTGAGCACTTACCAGTTTGGCCTTTTTTAATATTTTCGCTCTGAGAGATAGCTTGCAGATTACACAGTCTGTTATCTTGACAATTAGAATTAATGTGATCAATAACGAGACCATCCTTGATCAATCCGTAAAAACATTCATAGATGATTCTGTGACAGAAATATTTCTTCTTTCCGGCACTAAACGTCAAATACCCCTGATTATTTTTCCATCCAACCGGCTTCTTCAGTCTGCGGTTTCTAATAACGCCGTCGCGAGATGCCTCGTAATTAACGAGCACAGGATGCGGCTGAAATTCTTGGTCCATTTGTATAATAATACTACTTGTCTAATTCATTATTTGGTTTAATTATAAACCTTTCAATGTAGTCTTGAGGAGTTTTGATGATTTTGTCCTTGACGGAGTCAGCGGTGGGGTCAATGACGGAGTTTTTAATTCGTTTGTCATAATAGCGTTTTAGTTCCCTGTATCGTTTGCCGCCACAATTGATACATAATTGTGATTTTCCTCTTACACCAACGTGGCAAACCAAGCACGGGAGGGGGCCATTTGAACCATTACGAGCGCTTTGTAAATGATATCCGCAGAATTCACCTCTACATGATTTATTGCACGGGGTTGTCGACCCAATCATCAACCATTTGCAGTGATTCATTATACTATATTCTTTTATTTAAATACTTGTTTTAATTATATGGAGGAGTTCGAGAGATTAGCAGCAATTAAGCCCTGGAAAAATATTAGGTTCAATCTCGATAGAGCCCTCAAGGACGCACCAAAAGCGTCAATAAACGATAGAACCCTGTTAAATAAAATACGCGATTGTGTCAATGAATTCAAGCGTGATGGTGCATCTCATAGTTGGTCAACATTTCGAATTGATGGTGTTGTTGATGCTACCATGAACGACAACCGCGCGGCAACGATAATATCACAACTTGGCTCCAGCAAGTATTTCTTCAGAGTAAAATTTATTGTCCGGGTGGAATCAGGCAATTGGATCATACGTGATAAATTTGAACCAGTTCTCAGCGACAAGAAAACAATCATTGTTAGCCGCGACTCCAAGCCCGGGCTGTTAACCGGAATTGACAGACCGTACTATGAACGAGCGTATCCTGAAACAGCAGTTGTTTATGGAATATACCCGTTAAATAAGAAACCTGATATCGGAAAACTAGCGCCGATGAAACAGTCAACGGGGATAAATTGTGTAGCAGAACGAATAATAGAGCATTTTACAAATGCGCGTCGAGGAAACAAATTGACTAATTTACGACGTAGCAAAATCAACCAGTGGGAGGAGACAGTGCGCGAGCGAGGAGCAACCATCAGCGACATAGCGAGATTAGAAACGTCGCTGAGATTTCCAATAACCGTTACAACAATAACCGGTGAAGTATTACACGAATCAAAGTACAAATCAAAGGGAGCCCCAATTAAAATTATTGATCATAACGAACACGCGTGGACGCCCGCGATCACAGTATTTCCACGGGATAGAACAGTAAAGTATATCCCGGGGGAATTCCTGGAAGAGAACGGGTTTCTCGCGGAGAGGAAACTATTTGATGCTATTGCTTGTTTGTGTAAAAACGACCCTGTGTCAGTGTGGTTACTTCGCAGCGCTGAAAACGATGCGGATACCTTTGATCAGTTTGTAAGACCAAACGGTGAATTATATCGCACTGAAGCGTTTCACAACGAGATGAAAAAAACCGCCATGGAATTTGAAGAGCATGATGAACAACTGCTAACAAATTGTTTTACGATTCCATCGGTTGCGGCTCATGTTGCAGCAAGGAAAAATGGGTTGAGACCAACACGCAAGGAATTTCTACCGGACGTACAATCCAGTTGTTTGGAATACTATCACGGTGGACTATGGAACACTGAATACAACCGCGACGCTATGATCTCGGTTGATATGGTTGCCTGTTATCCAGCGAGTTTTCTCGGGTATGGATCCGCCGCTGAGTACTTTAGACGATTTGGACACCCCAAACATGAAATGACTCGTGTTGCTATTAATGGACCACTGCCTGATTTTGATTTAACCGGATTCGCTCGCATAGTATCATTTAAATTCGCGGCAGGACTTCATCGCTGTTGTTATATTTGGATCGGTAGACACATGACTGAAAAGAAGTGGCTGCCAATAGCGCTCCTACGGTATATGATTGATTGTAAAATGCTAGTTTCGTTGATTGTCAGTGACGCGATTATATCATACCGGGCGCAGACTGAAGTCTGGTTACCAGAACCGGAGCGTCTAGATAGCATAATTGACGAGTCCAGAAAACACATTGATGCCGACGAGGAATATATCATCGAATGGTCCAAAAAGATATTCAACCAACGAAACAGAGAGGCAAAAGATCTCGGTAGAAGAATAATCGGTAAGTTCACACAAGGTGGAAAAAACTGCGATTACAAACGATATTGCTCACGGCTGATTATAGATGACGCAGAATATGATTTTGTAATCAAGGACGCAGTGGCAAAAAATAGATACGTGAACTGCAAAACAGCTTTCTTGTCCAATGGAACAAGGTTGGGTACAGTTGTTACCTACAGCGATGGAGACAGCCCGGCATATCCACATTTGAGGGCGTCTATGCTGGGTTACGCCGCTATCAATTTATTCTCGATGATAAATAGATTTCCCGACACCGCGGTTAGAGTAGCCGTTGATTCATTTTACATAGACGTAAAGTATAAGGGAAACATAGCCGAGTTGACTAGTCCGGACGAGAGTTGGGGTACATGGAGAATTAAAAAAGAAATACGACGCGATTATTCCCCGTCAGCAGATGTCACCGTTGAGAACAATTACTTACGCGGTGATAATCTATCAGAGTGGTCTAATGCACCACCGTGTTCTGATCCAATTTGTAGGCACAAAACAGTTTATTTAAGCGGCTGTGGCGGGTCAGGAAAAACGACTCGGGCAATTGAATTATTTCGAACGCGGGCAAGTATAATCGTGCTTACACCGACCCATAGACTAGCGCGAGAGATAAAACAACGAAATGTTGACGCCGTTACTTATCACAGCTTTTTTCGATACAGCGGCGGTGAGTGGACTCCTGATCGAATGGGTCAAAAATTTATTTCTGAGGTTATCATCTGGGATGAGATATGTACTGTTTCGTTAGATGTTTTACAAACATTTCTTGATTGGTTGCTGCGCGCGAATACAGCGGTGATAATGTGTGGCGACCATGGTCAACCACCACCATTTGTCGGCGAGGGTCCACATGATTGGTTAAAGGGTTTTGTGGACTATTATGAAGAAACCGATACTGATTACCGAGCACTTGATGAACAACTGCGCGAGGTTAAAAAATTAATCAGATTACAGCCGGATATAATTCAGTGTGAAATAATCCGAGAGGTGATTCCGGAAACGCCGTTAAATGAATTCTGGGAAACATGGAGACCAAACGATTTGATTGTAGCGAGTAGAAAGATAGTCAGAGACACACTTCAGCAAAAGTTGTTTACGTTGCATAAGGAAAAGTTTCCAACGCGCCCAGTGCCGTTATGTTATAGACCCGCGGACACACGGCGGCAGAACATTGAAGTTGAAATTCCAGGCCCGACAGCGTCAGGGACAAAAAAACAAATTCTCGTGCTGAATGATATCGTGCTCGTTGATATCAGCGTCGTCGAGGACGCGCTGCGTGCTAATAAATCCCCGTGGACGCTAGGATACGCAACAACAATACATTCCTCGCAGGGACTAACCATCACGGACACAATTGTTTGGATAGTTGATAATCGCATCGAATGGTCAAATCTAGTCTATCTTGCAGTGTCCCGAGTACGGAGGATAAATCAGCTTCGAAGAATTGTTATTGACGAAGCCAGTGACGGAGTCACCGACAAAGTCACCAACGACATCATCGATGCAAGCGTCATTGATAGAAAACTCTCGGGTTACCGCCAACAGGATAAAAAAAAAACAGCGGCGTTTTGATATTGATGCCGAATTAATAATTGCGTTACGACAACAACAGAATAATCACTGCGCGAGTTGTAATTGCATAATGCGTTGGCGTTATTCGGATAAAGACGCTCACCAATTTACCGTGGACAGGATCGATAACAGTCTCGGTCATGTCAAAAACAATGTGAGGTTGACCTGTCTTGAGTGCAATAGACGCAACGGCGCTAGTTAAGACCACGCGGGGGTAATTGAGTATCATCAGGTATCACTTGTAGTTGTTCGCGTGTAAACCCCCGCTGCGGGGCAGTTGAATCCAGTCTATAGATCGGTGGTCTATCAGTTGATCGTGTTATCGTTGATATGTTATGTGTGGTAACACTCCAGATAGGATCAGTAGCTCTTTTTTACCGCCTTCAAGCTCTCCTGGTTCATACAGATATCTAACAGTGACATCGCCGAGAATCGGCTTGGAAACGCTATCTATTTTTGATCTTCCGGGTATATACTTTTTTTTAATCGCGTCGCTGGGCTTCATGTTGATTGCTCGGGTAATCTCGTTATTTAACGCTGCAATTACGCCTGGCAACCTTTTGACCCATTCACGAGATCGTTTTTCTTGGATGAATTCCTTCGCGTACTGATATCCAAATAACCGTTCAGCAAGAGTCCGATTGAATCGTTCAACGATTGCCTGATCACGATGTAGCGCAGTATGACCTCGTCGTACCGCGACGCTATGATGTTTCAGCGTTGATAGAACAGCGCCGCGAAATTCACTACCAGGATCAACTTGTAATAGATTTGGCCAGCGCAGAGGACCCCTTCGATAAATTCGCCCAAACGCATCGGCTACTTCAGTTGCTGACTTTGTTTTTAACGGTTCCGCTTGTTTATATCGACTCGCAACATCAACTACGGTTAGCGCGTATTTGTAACCGTTGTCATGCGGCAGAAATAGCATATCAGCCTGATGAACTTCATTAGGTACGCTAACATCAAAGCGCGAGAAGTTGATTTGTTTAGGCGGTGGTAGATAGATTTGCCATATAGCCTGTTTGGATAACCAATTAGCCGCAGTGGCCTTTGTTACTTTTGCAGCGCTTGCAAGCTTACCAATTGCTGCCTTCCCCTTCCAGTATCCTCTCGGAGAATAATAGATGGATTCCATGTTGTTATTAATTACCAGCGCCCATCATTAATTTACCTTTCATAGCCGATTTTACCAACCATGAGGCCAATTTTTCTTTGAAGGATTTATCAGGAATAGCATTTAACGCGTGAATTAATTTTACATCCGCGATATGACGCTGTTGCAGATCGCTACTTTTGTAGTAAGCAACATCATGAGCATGACACGCCTTATCGATAGCGTTTATTGGATACTCACCGGGTTTGGGCTGATTTTGATCATCGAGTCTGATATCTAATCGTGTTCCGGGGCCACAGTAGTTATATCCTGGAAGGTGCTTTTCTCCTGGATACTTTGCCCACGGTGTTCCGGGGAGTTTTTATAACTTGGCTGCAATATCACCTCCTCGCTTTTTTTTAAAACATCCCCGGGTCTAATAGAAATAAATCTAAATTGCTTTATACCGCATTGTACACACTTACCAGTAAGTGCCCATCTGTTATTTCTTGTTGTAACGGTTGTCATATCATTTGTGCCAGTACGCACTCTACATTTCACACAATATAGATCCATAATTTATGTATAGAGATATGAATATAATTGATTTTTCGGCGACTAAAACAAGAGAACCAGTTAAGCATGTTGCAGCGTTACCAAACTCGATCCGGATGATTATCATCGGACCATCTGGATCCGGCAAGACGCAATTGTTACTTAATTTAATAATGAGATGGATGAAGTGGGATAAGTTGTATTTAATCGCCCCTAGCGTAGATGATCAACGATGCTACGAGGTGTTGAAAGATTTTAACGAGAATGCATCAGCGATCACTGAAAAAAATGTTATTGAGTTTATTACAGATATCAATGATGCACCAGGTATTGATGATATTGATGGCGACGTTAACAATTTAGTCGTGTACGATGATGTTATGTTAGACAATCAAAAAAACCCGGCTAGGATATTTTCCAGAGGCAGGCATAAAAACACTGACGTGATATATGTCACTCAACGATACACTCAGATTCCAAAAGTAATCAGAGATAACTGTAATATTCTTGCTGTATTTAACGGCGTTGATACACACACGCTACGAAATATTTGGCAGACATGGTGCGGCGGTGACATGGACTTTAATGTTTTTCGAAATTTTTTTAGTCATGCTCAGTCGACCCCACATGGATTTGTAACGATAAATTTACACGATTCTCGGACACGATATCGTATCGGACTTGACCAAATATTCGGTTAAATTGTAAGATCATTGTAAATAGCCTCTTAGCAGCGGGGGGGGGGGGCGATGACATCGACGCGGTCGTCACGTTTTTTTACCGGACGCTGACAACGCTGGGATCGCTGAGTGCAGAAAGTATCAATTAAACCAAATGACGTTCGATTTACCCCCCCCCCCCCCGACGACGACGTCGTTTTTTTTTACCAGGCGCTGACGACGCTGGATCCGCTGAGTGCAGAAGGTATTAATTAAACCAAATGACGATTGGACAAAATGTCCGATTCGCCCCCCCCCCCCCCCGCTGCTCAAACAACATATCTGTGTGGGTAACACTTACACATAAAACACCTTTTATTTTTGTTTTGGATAAGTAGGGTGGAGGGCATCTGTCTGGTGCCCCCCCCCCAAAAAAAAAGCAAAGAATTTTCGGCGTTTGTGTTGGTTTTTTTTAATCACAAGTCAATATAATGAACAATATATACCCTCTTTATTAATCTGACTTTGCATGGCTTTGTGCAGCTTTGTATCCAATTGTCAGGCTTTGTCGGGCTTTGTCAGGCTTAGCAGTATTTTGTAGGACCGCGTAAGATATTAGCTGTAGCCCGCGGCAATGTTCTTATACCTAGGCTTAGCAAACGTCACACTATTGTTGAAATATTCAAATCCTTCTGAAACATTTCATTCTACCTATGTTTTATAATCTAAAAGAACAATAAACCTGTACTAGGGCTATTGCTTGAAGCACTATTACTAATGGAACACTGTGTATATCCACTAATTACATCACAGGATTGCACACGTCACTGAATTTCGGACGAAACCAATGAATCAAGAAAACAACGTGTTTATCAAGTCTCTTTGTATACACAAATGCTTGTTCGGTAAATAATCCCAAATTTGCCAAGTAAACAAGCCCAGCTGTCTTGAAACCAATGATAATTGGGCGATCTTTCACTCGGTGTTGCTTGAGTTCCACGTGATTTGTCTTGACGATTGCGGTTGGTAGATTCACTGTTACAGTTCACTGATCGTCACAAGTAATACCGTCCTTTTCCGTGATACATACAGCTTACAGTTGTGTAAGTACGATTTTAATCTTTCTTTATTCTTCTACATTTTACAAAATGCGTGTTGTATCTATTTTTCTGAGATACCTTGTTTTATCAGTAATATGAATTTTTAAAAAGTACCAGTGACAAAGTTTTCTTGGGACAACTACCGCCAACTAGACAAAAAGACCCCTATTGCATTAAACGTAACTTATGTTGCTGAACATATAACGATGTTTGCTTCGTTCAACATTTTTATAGAAGTCTGCAGCCACTCAAAGTGCATACGTAGATTGGAATAAATTAAAACAGCTTTTCCATAAGTTGCATCCCCACTTGACCGCAGGTCTATATTGTTTCGTATTCATCCATATCAGTGCTTATACTGTTATTAATTGTGGCCTAGGGATTATGGACGTTTCGCCCCATGGACGTTTCGGCCCAGGACGTTTCGCCCCACTTCAATGGACATTTCGCCCCACTTCAATGGACATTTCGCCCCACATGGTACATGGACGTTTCGCCCCATGGACGTTTCGGCCCATGGACGTTTCGCCCCACATCATTGGAAATATCGGACATTTATAGAAATTCACAAGCAATACACCATTATCTTCATTTTACTTTAGGGGCCTGTCGTTATGATTTAATTTCATGCCCCATAATCCCATCACTCTCATCCATTTCAATTACATTCAGCGTGCCGTTATATCAGACAATATTTTCCTTTCTTTCTTTCTTCATTTATGTAATAAGACTGATCAGAAAATTAATCTATCGTTTACAGTACTTTTATTTTCGCTGTTACACATACTGATGAAAACCACTTTTACCGTTTGTAGGAAATTGGCATATCTCCACTTATCATGATGTTCGTTTACCCAATCAGCGAGCATACATTAGACACAACTTAAAAGGGGGCTTTGTAATTCTAACAGTCAAAATCACGATCGTACATATAGTTAGATATATCCCTTTCGCGAAACAAAAGCTACGATGATTAAAGACTTGTGGTCGCCAGCAAAATAACTTTTTTCTAAATGTTGAACTTTAAACATTTTTTTCAAGCTCGGGTTAATTGACTTTTTATCTCCTGCCATTTATTGGTATTGTTACTTTTAATTTTGTAAAACTAGCTATAAATCGGGTCCTAATTACTCGACTGAACTGCTGACAGAAACAGTCCAAATTAATGTATTTCATTTCTATATCCCGATCGTTATACATTACATCTTTTCAAAGCTGTGAACAGAATAGCCCGACATATCGCGAGCAATGAAAAGACAGGAGGAGGGACGAGGAATGTTAATTGTAATTAACAATAAAGAGATATAAAAATGGTTTCAGAGATTTATATTTTTGAAATATGAAGCATGTATTTGCATTTTTAAATCAAAATACATCGCTAATCAAAATTACATCTCATGACAAGGTATAGGTGTCAAATTATGATGTGCAAAAGTATACTTCTAAACAGTAACTATCTATGATTTCTTTTTTAATGCATGCAAGTAAAACATCAGCTACTGCTATACGAAACTGAAATACAAATATACATATTATCTCTACTGAAGTATAACGTTTTCAACATATGGACAACGCACAAGGCACGTGTATATAAAATATGTCCAGTTTTGAAAGCATTACTCCGTCCAGCTTTACTGTTGCTATGTCGGACCATACAATCTGGCACAGCATTTAAGCAAGGTGTTCGTGCTGATTTGGTGGTTTCCATACTTCTCCCATAACTTGATAAGGCGACCCTGAAGTTTTGTTTTCTGTTTCTTTTGATGTCGTCTTATCTTCCCCTCTTGCAACAGACGAACTACAGATCCAACTTCTCTGGCTTCCTTATAAAGTAAAATTATGAGGAGATAGAAAGGCAAATATCCCTTTCTTGCTCTCCTGTTCATACGATTATGCCACCCTTCCACATCATTATTGGTTCGGATGCTTCTGCCATAAACTAACCAGGAGTCAACAGTCCATATGTCATTGTGAATCCAGTTGTCTTCCACATATCGTAGGAATGACTGCACATTCACTGCCTCTGGATCAACTCTTCGTTGTAATTCTGCAAATGACGGTGGTATGTCTTCTGCTGGTAATAGGGGGAGCGCGAAAACCTTTCGCAGAAGTTTGTACACACTGTCGTGTTCCGCGTTATTGGCAAAATTTCTTGGTCGTCTTATATTATACGGATCGCTTTCAGGGTGATTGGAGTTATCTTTCACAAACATCATTGTAGGACCTGCTGATCTTGTATAGTCATCAGAATATCTTGTTAATCCTATTATTGTTGTAGCAACGTCGACATCTTTCTGAATTGATTCAATATTTTTTCCATCGATCATGTAAGTGGCGCTATCAAACAGTGCCATGATCCCGTTGTTGACAAAACCAATTTTTACTACATCTACATAATTAGTATCATCCGTTTTTATAATTGTACCTTCTACCTCAAGAAAAGCCTCAGCGGGTAAAAAGTATCTACTTGTATCATGAACTCGTAGTTCAATTCTTCCACGTTGATTTGGTATTCGTGCTTCATAAGAATAAAACTGATAATCACGTACCGATTCAGCTTTAAGGACAGGTGCTTCCATGTCAAATGCTGTGTCTGATTCACGCTTAAACATTTTATTATAATTATTTTCGTCTAACACGAAAACCGGGTTTAGAAATTCCACTCCCTGATATCATGCTTGAAATATTATTCCCTGATTCACCGGGTCCTTGATCTGCTAACGCCGCTAGTTTTTGATTTGCAGCCTGATTTATTATTCTGCTGACATCTGCTGGCATAATTTCAGTACTTGGTAATTTTACTGGTGGTTGTGATTTTCGTCGCAATAATCGTGCTAGTCTTTCTTTGATCGCCGAGAACGCCTTACCAGCAACATTGACAATTGCACCAGGCGCTTTATCACGAACAATATCAATAGCTTTCATCGATAATTGTTTTGCAACGGGTGCTACTTTTGGAGCTATCCTTGTAAATAATCCCCGTACAACATCACCAAGTCCATCTCCGTAAGTAGCTCTGTAGATTGGTAATCGTGAGTTTACCGCTCTGACCTGTACAGGTTTGCGATGATTATTATGTATGATCATCTTATTTTTATTTACCATTTATCTAACAACTAGTCATCAGCAAGTTCATCGATAAGTTCTCGGTAAACGCCGATGTCCATGATACTACCTTGAAATAATCGCCGACAAATATTAGATGCTTCATTCATTATTTCTGGTGAATTATTTCCGGCACGCTTTCCTCCTATGAGAAACTCTAACCGTGACACATCATTAATGATATTATCAGGACAAACAAAATTATCTCCCAGACCAATGCCAGTAGCTCCTTCTTCCTTACCTGGTGAGTATAATCCTTTCATTCGTCTAATTTCATCCAATTCCAGATCTTCCCTTTCCCTTTGTTTTCTTGCTTGCTCAATTGTTTTAAGTTTTGACATCAACCTCTGCTGCGGCGAAGAAGATTGTTGTTGTTCTATTTGTCGCATAGGTGGAGGAAGCTGATACTGGGAGAGTTGTTCTTGTTCTAGTTGTTTCAGCCTCTCTCTATAAAGTCTTTTTACTTCTTCATCAATAATTTCATATTTTTGACCTCTAGCTTGTTTTTCTTGTAATATACGCGATATATATATATTTAATAAGATTATCATCATTTACTTTTTCATGACGGGGTTTTAAAATACTAGATTTATTAAATATACTATTTAATATTACCTCGGGTAATTGTTCTTTTTTAGTATTTCTAATTTCTTCAACAACTCCTTCCCTAAATTTTGCAATCAATTCCGCGTTTACTTCTAGTAGTTCGGGTTCAGGTGCATGCTCTTTTTGCACGTCGGCGACTTCAGTACGAAGTTTTCCAATTTCTTCAAGTGTTTCCTCACCAACAGGTGAAGGTTGAGCCGCAGCTATTTCCCTGGCTATGTCAGGTGGAAGATCTCGTAAAATCTTCTTTGTTTGTTTAGTTCTTCTTGCTATTTTTTCGGTTTGTTCTGCTGTTTGTTTTGATACCGGAAGAAGATCCTCTTTGATGACTGTTGTAACTTTCTCAGTAGCTGCAGTGACGGGCTTAAACAGTTTTTTAGTGTCCTCTTCGTACTCAACTCGTGCTTCTTGCCGCGCTTGTAGATTTTTTCTAAATGAATCTCGCACGGGAAGAAATTTTTTAATTGCTTCTAATCGTTCTCGTGCTATTCTTGCAGTATGAGATTCTGGATGTACCATTATTTTTAATATAACAATTTTTTAATTAATAGCAGCAGAGAGGGCGCCTACCAACGTTAGTAGTTAAGTGGGGCACCCTAGGGACAATGGGACTTAGCATTAAAAAGACCCCTGGGCAACTCTAGGGACAATGGAAATTTAACATGGAGAAAAATCGTGGGCAACTCTAGGGACAATGGGAATTTAACACAGAGTTTGGGTCTGTCTTGGGACAAGGGGAAATTAACATGGGAATAGAGTTTGGGCTTGTCTAGGGAAAAGGGGAATTGAATATGGGATTTTTTTTTTTTTTTTAAATTTTTTTAAATTTAAATTTAAATTTAGGCAATGGAAAGGCTATCTCTTTTCGAGAAATATGGCTGGCCCTGAAAAGGGCCTTTGGGTTTATGTTGATGTATTCATTAACATAAAGGGTACCGCATTGGTCTTCTTCTTGTCCTTAGGCTACGTCTCACTGTTGGTCCGTAAATCAGCACTCTTTTCAGGCATCCTTGTCTTTCAACGTAGATCCTACGTATCCACAGGCTGGTGTTTGTCCTGTGGACAATGGTCCACTTGGATCGGACATACATGGGTATGTCCGTCCGGAACATCATGGAAGACACAAGCGTAGAAGATTGCACATCGGTCCACATCTTGAAGCGACGAGAACAAGTGAATCAATGCACTGAACTGCGCTTATTTATAGGTAGAGGTAGGATTGAAACGGATTGAGTTCATTCACCAATCCAAACACGCGTTACAAAATTCAGTCAGCCCGCATCCAATCCGAAGAGAGTAGTCTGTGACGTCAGTTGGTCTATATAGATTCGCTAGCGCTTGTGTGCAGTCAATCTATGCGACAGTGATTCAACATGACGGAAACTCAGAAAACGATCCATTGGGGTGCACCAGCAGGGGAGACTGCCCAAGGGAACCCGGACTTACTTTCAGAAGAGGTACATTGGGATTTTGTGGATTTTCTTACCTCGCAAGAATTTGTTCCGGAACCTTCGTTACCTTCTTCATTACCGCAAGTGGAGAATTTTAGACAGAGACAGAAAGAAGAATTGGAGAAATTTATGCAACGACAAAAGGAAGCGGAACAAGCCTTTCTCCTACAGCAACAGCAACAGCAACAAGAAGAGGTAAGAAAAAAACAACAGCAACAACAGCAAGAAGAAGTAGCAGCAAAGAAACAAGAGGGTGAAAATCAAACGGCTACGGTACTGTTGGACATTTTAGCGGAGTTGAGAAGTCTGAAACAAATGTATCAGACTTCTTTATCACGACCGAAGAGAATACGACCTTCCCGAGCTAAACACGCCAACCCTGTGACTAAGCCTGTCGTACCACCCTTAGTGATTTCAACCCAATCATCAGAAGTAGGCCTTGGCCGTGGCAAAGGCTTAAGGCAGTTAAAGTTGATTGCTTAAACTCACCCCTACACCAAAATAAAAAGGCCCTTTTCAGGGCCACCCACATTTCTCGAAAAGAAATACAATTTCAATTTGCCAATAACTCAAAAATAAACCCCACCCATTTTACCCTTATAGTACGTGTCTGTGTATGAGTGCGTGAGTGTAGCTTCTTATTTTAAAATCAAAACTCAAAGACACTTACCTTATATCATTCATGTATTCTTTTATCCATTGTTACAGTCCAATTCACAATTCACCACAGAACACTTTAATTAAAAGTTCATTGACTTCTTCTTTCTCCTTGTTTAGTCTCTCTGTTTTTTGAATTTCTTCACCGTCACACTCTTTTCCTCTTCTTCTTCCTCCTCGCTTTCTTCCCTTCTTCTTTTTTTCTCCTGTTTCTTTGCTTCTTTTAAATAGAATTGTCTTTTTTCTTCCTCTTCTTCCTCTGAAGAATCCCTCTCTTCTTTCGAAGAATCCCTCTCTTCTTCTGAAGAATCCTTCTTTTCTTCTGACTCCTCTTGTTTCTTTTTTGGGCAATCTGGAGACCAATGTCCTTTTTCTTTACAATAATAACAGGTATCTTGACTTTTGTCTTTTTTAGCCCCTGTTTTTTTTCTTTTTTGACGGTCTGGACACTCTGAAGACCAGTGCCCTTTCTTCTGACAGATATAGCAAGTATCCTGACTCTTATCTCGAAAGGAAGGAGAGTAGTCTGTCCAAACACCAGAAACAATGCTTAGGCAAACATCGTCACGTTCTTCGCCAAATGGTTCAAAAGAAAATTCCCATTCGTCAAAAAAAGAAGATGTTAGTGCAACGTGGAGGTATTTTACCTCTCTTGTTAGGCCCCATACTGAAAGGAGTCTTGGGAACCATGTTGGGAGGACTGGTGGGAGCAAGATAAAAAGGCCCTCGGAAGTTCCAAGATCTCAGAATCGACCCCTGACAACCCCATGGAAGGACGAAAACTAGCTTTAGTGCCTTGCAAACGATGGATGGAATACCATCGGTGGCAAGAACAACACACCCCGCATTTACCTCCCAATCCCAATTTGAGCGAGATGTCCCAGTTACAACACGAATTGCAGTCCTTGATGGATCGCCAAGATTTGTCCGAAACAGAAAAATCGCAAAAGTACGGTCAACTCTTGCAACGACTGCAACTCTTTCACCAGAAAGCTTTAGACGAAACAGCTCTACCCGCTCTGAAAGATTTTAAGACCTTGATGAAAAGTCCAGCACCATCACCAGTACCAATACCAGTACCAGTACCACCAGTACCCGTGACCAAGACAGAAAAAGGAGAAGAAGAGGAAGGGTTTCAAACTCCACCAGAAAAAGTACGCAAGTTAACAACACCACCTACCTCCAGAATTGGATGGATTAAAAAGATGATGGCCACCCCTTCTTCATCACAAGAGAAAAAGAAAGTAAAGACAGAAGTGAAGACAGAAGTGAAACAAGAACCGATATCCCCCGCTCAGACATCCTTCTCCTCTTCGACACCTATTGCTGGCCGCACACGCAAAGCATTGCAATCCAAGAAAATACCCCAAGAGAAAAAGAGTAGCATCCTCCAAGAGTGGGTGTCTTATTAACACACCAACCAACACAAAAAAATGGAAAAAGTCTTAGCCAGCATTTACTACGATCCCTCCCATCCTGCAGGTTACGCAGGAGTTCAAAAATTGTATCGTGCTGCCAAAGCTCGATTGAAAAGTCTCCGTTTACCTCAAGTGCAACGATGGTTACAAGAACAAGCTACCTACACTTTACACAAACCCATTCGACGCAAGTTTGCCAGAAGTCGCACCCGAGTGGAAGGCATCGATCATCAATGGCAAGCCGATTTAGCCGATGTCTCTCATTTGGCCAGCTACAATCGTGGCTACATATATTTGTTTTGTGTCATCGACGTCTTTTCCAAATTTGCCTGGGTCGTGCCCTTGACTTCCAAATCGAGCAGCGAGTTAGTGCGAGCCCTGCAACTGGTGTTGAAACAAAGCGGTCGTCACCCTCTTCGATGGCAAACGGACAAAGGCACCGAATTTCTGAACCAAGCTTTCCAAAAAGAATTAAAGAAACGTGACATTCATTTTTTTACCACCGAGAATCCCGAAACCAAAGCCAGCATCGTGGAACGTTTTCAACGCACTCTGAAAGAACGCATGTGGAAATATTTTACGCATCACCACACTCTGAAGTACATCGACATCTTACCGCACCTGGTGCAAGCGTATAACCAATCTTACCATCGAAGCATCGGACGTGCCCCGCAAGACGTGACTCCCGACAACGAAGTGATGGTGTTTGAGCGTCTGTTTGGTACGTCCCCGACGAGGGCTGTCCCCGAGAAAAGTGGAATGTTGGCCGTAGGAGATTGGGTGCGCATTGGCAAAACCAAACGCACTTTCGACAAAGGTTACTTACCTAACTGGACGACCGAATTGTTTCGCGTCACTGGACGAGTGCATGACCGTCATCCTACCGTCTATAAATTGGAAGACATGAACGGAGAAGTGCTCAAAGGAACGTTTTATTTGCCCGAGTTACAACGTGTAACCAAAAAAGAAGACGACGTGTACGACATCGAAAGCATTCTCGAACGCAGAACCCGTAAAGTGGGCAAACGACGTGTCAAAGAAGTCAAAGTACGTTGGAAAGGATATCCACCCAGTTTCGATTCTTGGATCGACGCTTCGCAAGTTATCGAGTATAAAAAGAAGTGACCATCATGCCTTTTCACACAGCAGACGCAGCTACGTCGACCACTCCTTCTTCACCTAGTTCTTCTGTGCAAGATTTACAAAAACAACCCTTGTGGGTGTGGTGTGGAGAACGTGTGCCTAAAACGCAAATCGTCTTTTTCTGCCAAATCTTCTTGGTGTATTGTGTCATCGGGGCAGCCATTGCCAATTTGAGTTTGCAACAAGGAGACAAACAATTGTGGACCATTTTATTGAGCAGTTGCATCGGTTACCTGCTTCCTAATCCCTCCCTGAAATTCTCCTCGAACGGGAACCCCGGGAACCTTGTGTCCAGTGCCAGTGCCAGTCACCACTTCAACCACAATCAGAACCCCATTTTAGACGGAGACACGCCTCTGACGTCCAGTAATATCCCCTCGGACAGCCACAGAACTCTGGAATTATGAGTCACCAAAACCAATTTTACTTAACCTTACCCAGTGACAGTTCCATGGAGGTGTTTCCCCACAACACGTTGTGCTGTTACACGGCCAAATTACCTCAGGCCATCCCCTTAGATCACGAAGCCCATTGGGAAGTGGCTTTGGTAGAAATGATTCACCCTACACAAATCCAAAACATCACCGAAAAGCAAAACACTTTTGAGGTCGAAATCTTCAACCAACAATTACAACAAGCCATGAATGACATCGGGTTTTCAGGGGACACAAGACCATCCAACAATACACCCTTCAATATCTACACCTTGAAAATTCCGGCAGGGTTTTATTTTAGCGGCCAACATTTGGTGGACACCATTGCTTCCAGGTTCGAGTTAGCTTTTGGTAAAGCCCTGAACAGAATCAAAAAAAGTGTCTCCCTGGAGTACCATAAAGTGGCTCGTCGCTTACTGATGAAATTTCAGGATAGCCAAACGTTGTCCATCAGTTTTAATCGTGACTTATTTGATATTTTAGGTGGAGACACAAAAATGGCTCCAAATTTTAAACCAAAGATCAACAGCAATACGGAATTTTACAAGTTTTTTCGATTCCCTGTAGAACTGAACCAAGGACTGAATTTGATGTTTGTGTACTCCGATGTGGTGGAGTACAACGTGGTGGGACACACCTCCGTACCGTTACTGCGTGTCATTCCTTTCAAAGTGGATAGTACCACGATCAGTGACCAGGAAGGTGGAAACACCTATCACGTCCACCGGGAATTTGTCCATCCTCACTATTTGCCTGTCAGCAAGTCGTATTTGGACACGATCAACATTGCTATAAAAGGAGATCTGGGACAAAATATTCCATTCACCAAAGGACAAGTCACGGTGAAACTCCATTTTCGAAAACGGTTCTCTCACGACTCGTAAGTCATGTATCCAGTGTACCGAGGGGTTGCTCGACAGCGAGGACACGGCTTAGGAGATATGTTAAAATCGGCCTTTCGTTCGGTGGCTCCAGTATTGAAACCGATGGTGACACGCGGATTGCACGCCTTGAAAGATGCGGCACTGACGCAAGGCAAAGAATTTCTCCAAAATGTCATCATCGACAAACAAAACCCTAAAGAAGCCTTCATGAGGGCAGGCAAAAATGTCTTGCTGCAAACGGGCAAAGACCTTTTGGGCCGACAAGACACACCTATAAATGCCCTGCACGCTACCGAGTCAGGCATTCAGCAAGGACAAGGCAGAAAGAGACGACGAAGAAAACACCCTTTCACCAGACTTCAAGCTAGAAAGGCCAAGAAAAGAAGAACCGTTCGAGACTTAGACGTTTTCGATAATTGAGAAAGAACAAAAAAAATGATGCACCGAGAGTCTTGCGCTTGTTCCAAGTCGGAACTGGATCTGTTTGTCATGCCCCCCACCATGATGACCATGCAAGAATCCCAATGGGTGGAATTTCATCCCGTCTCCTCATTGGCCGATTCCGCTCCCATCGAGTTTGAAATCAAAGGACAGCCCGAAGATTACATCGATCTGAATAGCAGTTACTTGTACCTGAAAGTCAAAATTCTAGATAAGACTGGAGGTCCTATAAACGATGAAGCAGTAGCTCCCGTCAACAATTTCATGCATTCCTTGTTCAGTGGAGTGGACTTGTACTTGAATAACAAACTGGTCAGTAGCAGCATGGATACTTACCCTTATCGTGCCTACCTGGAAAATCTCTTGACGTACGGAATAGATGCCAAGAACACTCATCTCAATGCCTGTGTGCTATGGGAAGCTGACGAACCTACCAAGTTTGAAAATTTGGAAACTGATGAAAAGAAAGACAACAATGACGGATTTGTAGAACGAAGAAAGAGAATCACGGGAGTCAACACAAGTTTAGAACTGATGGATCGTTTGCATTTGGACATGTGGTTGCAAGAAAAGTATTTGCTGAACGGGGTGGATATCCGTCTGAGACTGAATCGTAGCAGTGCCGCTTTCCATTTGATAGCTGATAGTGACGGTTACAAAACCAAAATCCTAGAAGCCAGACTCTACGTACGCCGTGTGGAAGTGTTACCTAAAGTGGGAAACGACATCAGTCAGACGTTGAGCAGAACGACCGCCAAGTATCCCATACGACGCGTGGAAGTGAAAACCTTCACCATTCCCAAGGGACAGCGATCCATGATCGAAGATCATCTGTTCCAAGGACAGTTACCCAAACGTTTGATCGTTGGTATCGTCGAGAATACAGCCTTCAACGGAGCTGCCGGAAAAAATCCTTTCTACTTTCAACACTTTGGCGTGTCCAAGATCGAAGTCAGTCGCGATGGCAAGACCTTGTGTACCAGACCTTTCGAACCTGACTTTGCCAAGAAGAATTACTTGAGATCGTACTTGTCCCTGTACGAAGCCACCGGACAGTTAGGAACCAACACCAGTCACGGCATTACGTACGAGGATTATGCAGGAGGCTATGCTTTGTGGGCTTTTGATTTCACTCCAGACCAAGGCAGCGACGAGGGACATTTCCACCCTATAAAATCCGGCCAGATTCGTGTGGAAATTCAGTTTAAAGACCGAAACCCTGATGAAACGGTGAACGTCATCCTGTATGCAGAATTCGATAATACGATATAAATCAACAGTTTGAGAGAAGTCATCCTAGATTATTAGAAACCATGGAAGACTGTTGTCCCTCTTTACCTAGTGGAGAAACTTTAAAGATGGAATGTGAGGAGACTGTGGAAAAATTGTTGTGTTTTGAAAAAAATTGTTTGATGTTATCATGTTGGATTATTGTTAAAAATGTTAGAGTTGTTGTTTAGTGTTAAGTGATTTTTGAATAAAAAATGTTGTGTTTTGAAAAAAAATGCCTTTGTCTTTTGTTTAGCTATAAGAATGTTGGATTGATGCTCTTTCATTTCTTACTATCCCTCTCATGACACTCACTGAACGTTGCGACTCGAAAAACCGTGTGGGGGATGTTTTCCTTCAAGTCCGCGCTTTGACTTTAAGAACCGGGTTGTTTCCAGTCTAACCATCCATTGTCGACTCATCCTCCTAAGAAGATGTGTTCCAAACTAGCTAAGCTCAACGAAGCCTACGTGAATTTGCATAGGGTCAGACACAGTCTGATACCGAAGCCAGAAGAAATAGAGAATGTGAGAATGTTAAAAATCACTGAAGACCTGATAAAAGAGCTTTTCAGAGAAGAAATGAACAGGGAGAAAGAAGAATGGACAGAGAAGTACAGACTTCAGAGACAGCAGCAACAGCAGCAACAACAACAACAGCAGCAACAAGAACCTGAAGCTGACAGAGGCTTTGTCGATTGTCGTATCGACACCAAAGAGTTCTTCTTCTCTTTCCGAAGAAGCAGACCTATCGCCAGAAAGTCTATCCTCAGAGGACATCGCATTCTTAGAAACTAAAAAAGAATGCCATAGCAAAACAAAAAAAAACAGCCCTTTTCAGGGCTACCCAATACTCTAGAAAAGAAATAACTATTAATTTGCCAATGTGTGTAGGTAGAGTAGTGTGAAAATAAACACTAACTCTTTTTAAAAAATGTGAGGGTATGTGTTTGTGAGTTTATGTGTTTGTAAGTGATCAAGTAAGTTGGTGTGGATAGTAGATTAAAATGATGTCTTTATCTGGTGTTTGAGGTGTATATTTGGAGTTAGATTGGATTGCTTTGCGTATGTGGATAGTCTATTGAAGTGATTTATAAAAAATTTTAAAATAGTGATGGGTAGCATAAAAAAGTGAGTGAGTGTTTCTTTTAGGTCCGCGCGTTGTTGTTTTTTTTTTGGTCATGATCTAGGTAAGATCAATTTTATGTTTTTAGGGGGATGTTTTCCTTCACGTACGCGCTTTCACTATAAATTGAAACTCGTTCGGCAGTCTAGCTACCCTTGTTGATTGATCAACACAAGAATGAATAGTAGCAGAATAAGCAAACTTCTTGAACTCCAGATACATCTGGAATATGTCAGGCGCCTGGTAAATGAACTGGCTGCGGAGGCTATAATAGAAGAAGAAAGAATAAAGAAGGAAGAGGAGGAGAGAAGATAGAGGGAAGAGGAGGAAAAGAAAAGAGAAGAGAGGATGTCGTACAATATTCCCGAGACAGAGGATTGGGGTGCTGAAGCGAATCATCCTCCCTCTTCGCTCCCCAGAAGAAAGGTGAAAGGAGACTGGGGAAGAAGATGCGTGTGTGGCGCCAGGCCAGGAAGGTGCAATCATTAGATAGTTGCATCTGGAGTTAAAAAAAACAGCCCTTTTCAGGGCTACCCAATAATCGAGAAAAGAAATAACTATCGATTTGCCAATGTGTGTGTAGGTAGAGTAGTGTGAAAATAAACACTAACTCTTTTTTAAGATAGTGTGAGGGTATGTGTTTGTGTGTTTGTGCTTGTAAGAGCTAAGGTATGTTTGTGTGAATAGTAGATTATGGGTTACTTTATTGTTTCTTAGCGTATGTGAAGAGTATAGTTAGGGTTTTGTAAGCGCTCACGTACGATTGTGTGGATAGTAGATTATGGATTTTGTTTATTGTTTCTTAGCGTATGTGAAGAGTATAGTTAGGGTTTTGTAAGCGCTCACGTACGATTGTGTGGATAGTAGATTATGGATTTGTTTATTGTTTCTTAGCGTATGTGTTTGTGTGTTTGTGTTTGTGTGTTTGTGTTTGTACCCGCTAACGTACGATTGTGTGAATAGTAGATTATGGATTTGTTTATTGTTTCTTAGCGTATGTGGAGAGTATAGTTTGGGTTTTGTAACCGCTCACGTACGATTGTGTGGATAGTAGATTATGGATTTGTTTATTGTTTCTTAGCGTATCTGTTTGTGTGTTTGTGTTTGTACCCGCTAACGTACGATTGTGTGAATAGTAGATTATGGGTTTGTTTATTGTTTCTTAGCGTATGTGGAGAGTATAGTTTGGGTTTTGTAACCGCTCACGTACGATTGTGTGGATAGTAGATTATGGATTTGTTTATTGTTTCTTAGCGTATGTGTTTGTGTGTTTGTGTTTGTGTGTTTGTGTTTGTACCCGCTCACGTACGATTGTGTGAATAGTAGATTATGGGTTTGTTTATTGTTTCTTAGCGTATGTGGAGAGTATAGTTTGGGTTTTGTAACCGCTCACGTACGATTGTGTGGATAGTAGATTATGGATTTGTTTATTGTTTCTTAGCGTATGTGTTTGTGTGTTTGTGTTTGTGTGTTTGTGTTTGTACCCGCTCACGTACGATTGTGTGAATAGTAGATTATGGGTTTGTTTATTGTTTCTTAGCGTATGTGGAGAGTATAGTTTGGGTTTTGTTACCGCTCACGTACGATTGTGTGGATAGTAGATTATGGATTTAGTTGTAATGATTTGCGCGTGTAAATAGTAGATTTGGGGCTTGTTAAATGTTGCTTCACTTATGTGGATAGTATATTATATGAAATGAGAAAAGTAGGGGATGTTTTCCTTCACGTCCGCGCTTTCACTATAAGAAACCACAAGGTTTGATGTTCAAACCATTCTACAAAGAATACAAAAGAAGATGGAGGTGTCCCTAACTGTTCAATGATTTAAGGCATGTTTATTTTTGGATGGTGGATGGTGAATATGGAGTTGAAAGGATTGAAAGAGATTGGAGGTTAAGAACCAGTGTGCACTATGTGAACGAACTAAAATTAGCCAGGGAGATGATAGAAGGATTAATTGAAGAAGAAGTGAAGAGACTGAGAGGGCTAATAAATCCCCCTTATGTCAGAGTGGGAACATTAAAAGAGGCCCTGGAGAAGGTAGAAGAAGTAAGAAGGTTTTTGGAAGAGATAGAAAAAAGGTCAGAGTGGCCCTTTGTCAAAAGGAGTTTTGAAAGATTGAAAAAAGGGGAAGAAAAGATGAGAAAGGTGATAGATGAAGAAGTGGAGAAAATAAAGGACAGGTGGGCAAAAGATAGAAAAGAAGAAGAAAATAGAAAGAAAAAGGAAGAACTAGAGAAACTGAACGCTAACTGGATAAAAATCCAACAGAAGTTCCGAGCCATGGGTCACCCGGACTGGATACCGGAAACAAAAAAGAAGAAGAAAGGAATGATGGCAAAAGTTAGAAGATGGCTACAGAAGTGGAGGAAATAAAAGAAGAAGATGATGATGAAACCAAAGGCCCTTTTCAGGGCCAGCCATATTTCTCGAAAAGAGATAGCCTTTCAATTGCCTACCCCTTTTTTTAAATTTAAATTTAAATTTAAATTTAAAAAAAATTAAAAAAAAAAATCCCATGTTCAATTCTCCTTGTCCCTAGATAGACCCACACTTTATTCCACCATGTTCAATTCCCCTTGTCGCTAGAGTTGCCCACGAATTTTTCTCCATGTTAAATTCCCCTTGTCGCTAGATTTGCCCACGATTTTTCTCCATGTTAAATTTCCATTGTCGCTAGATTTGCCCAGGGGTCTCTGTAATGCTAATTCCCATTGTCGCTAGGGTGCCCCACTTAACTACTAAGATACTAACTGTGAAAACCCCTGTAGGGCCATGAATAGGGGAGGGCTGGCCCTACCAATCCCTATTTTAATTAAATGTTTCAATATTTTAAATAGATTTAAAAAGCTAAATAACCAACCAAAAACTCCTTGGGAAGCGTTATATATTTATTGGTTTGGTTTTACCTTTAGGAATAGAAGTGATATATACAAAAATAATAAGTTAGTAAAAAAAAAAACTGGAAGTACCAAGGAAATTTAGGAATATAAAAGAACTTTTATGTAAATATAGCGAGTTTGATGAACTATGGAGAATTGAAACAAAGAAAACTTATAATTGGATAAGGGAAAATTTAATCCTAAAAATAAGAAATAAAGTAGAAGAAGACAATATCTCCGTTAATTGGGATAGAGTTTGGAGTCACTGGGCCAATATCGGCTCATCCAAGATTCAAAGTATATCATTCAAATACTTACATAACGCATGGTTAACTGGAGAAGTCGCACTACGAAGAAGAATGATTAGAACAATTGTTAAATGCCCCAAGTGCAAAAAAGCAAATTTTACGAAATATCATGCTATAGCACAGTGCGAAGAAAGGAAAAAAGAAAGAATTCAATTGATAATGGAAATCTATATGAAGGAGAAATACAGAAGAAATCAAATCCTATATTTAGACGGTAACTTCGATATAAATTTAATAAGAAAGATTACGGATTATATAACTAAAACAATGATGGCATGTGGCCAAGCCATAACAATTAAAAAATAATAAATTATAATAACTAAATTAAGGTTCATTTAAAGATTTTTGGGGCCTATGGATTGGGGCTGAGGAGAAGGGGGCGTGAGGGGGCGCTTCGGAGGGCACCCCTTATGGATGTCACCTTGAAACGGACCGGAGATCCCAATCTCGCTCCCTGACTCTGAGGTTCTCTGGGCCGTGAGACAACAGGAATCTCTAGATGTGTTTTAAGATTATAATAAATGTAACAATTCTAAAAATAAATCAAAAATTTAATTTAAACATAGACACTGTGTGTACCTTAAAAACTATATATTTAGATTAGGGGAAGTTTTAAATACTCTAAAAGATATAAACAGGGAGGGACAGGGATCCTTAATGGGGAAAGTATGAGATAAGGACGTCATGGGGCTATGTCACATGGCGCCACGCGAAGTGAACAGGCCTATGAAAGAGTTGTTGAAAACTACCCCAGGTAGGAAAACTTACATGCATAACATAAAAACAAAGACTCTCGTGTAATTTTCTCTTGTATTTCTTTCCTTCAACTGTACAGCTCCCGTCCTGTACAGTTAATCCCCTCTGTGTGGGAAATCTAAACCCTCTTAGAAGCGGCCTAACTCGAGTTGAGAGAAATACAAATGAATAAAGAAAGAATGTGTGGACTCCAACTCGACCACAGCCGACGTTATTCAATAAAGCAACTATGCGAAGAACGACACAGATTAACACCCACATGAAACAATAGGGAAATTTTTTCTTTCTTCAATCAAACCAGTATTACACCGTTACTTCGCCGAAATTCAATATTAAAATGAATGAATATAAAAGTAAAGTTTTGATCCAATTATCATCTGGATCGCAAGACAACTGGGGACGATTTGAAAATAACTGGCTATCCCTACACGAAAATGACATATATAGCACACATACAACATGGCATATACTCATGTAGCACACACGGAATATAGGCAACCTTTAGACAAGGTCTACTTGGAATCTAGGGAAGGGATTTCGAGTTACGTGATAGAAACCCACTCGGAAGAACAGCCCTATAGATAACACTAGGGATTTTAAAAAAAAATACCCCGTCCAAAATTTAATCTAAATAAATTTTTTATCTAAATTCTATCTTAAAATAAAACAAACAACATATCTGTGGGGGTAACACTTACACATAAAACACCTTTTATTTTTGTTTTGGATAAGTAGGGTGGAGGGCATCTGTCTGGTGCCCCCCCCCCCCCCAAAAAAAAAAAATAAGCAAAGAATTTTCGGCGTTTGTGTTGGTTTTTTTTTTAATCACAAGTCAATATAATGAACAATATATACCCTCTTTATTAATCTGACTTTGCATGGCTTTGTGCAGCTTTGTATCCAATTGTCAGGCTTTGTCGGGCTTTGTCAGGCTTAGCAGTATTTTGTAGGACCGCGTAAGATATTAGCTGTAGCCCGCGGCAATGTTCTTATACCTAGGCTTAGCAAACGTCACACTATTGTTGAAATATTCAAATCCTTCTGAAACATCTCATTCTACCTATGTTTTATAATCCAAAAGAACAATAAACCTGTACTAGGGCTATTGCTTGAAGCACTATTACTAATGGAACACTGTGTATATCCACTAATTACATCACAGGATTGCACACGTCACTGAATTTCGGACGAAACCAATGAATCAAGAAAACAACGTGTTTATCAAGTCTCTTTGTATACACAAATGCTTGTTCGGTAAATAATCCCAAATTTGCATAGTAAACAAGCCCAGCTGTCTTGAAACCAATGATAATTGGGCGATCTTTCACTCGGTGTTGCTTGAGTTCCACGTGATTTGTCTTGACGATTGCGGTTGGTAGATTCACTGTTACAGTTCAATGATCGTCACAAGTAATACCGTCCTTTTCCGTGATACATACAGCTTACAGTTGTGTAAGTACGATTTTAATCTTTCTTTATGCTTCTACATTTTACAAAATGCGTGTTGTATCTATTTTTCTGAGATACCTTGTTTTATCAGTAATATGAATTTTTAAAAAGTACCAGTGACAAAGTTTTCTTGGGACAACTACCGCCAACTAGACAAAAAGACTCCTATTGCATTAAACGTAACTTATGTTGCTGAACATATAACGATGTTTGCTTCGTTCGACATTTTTATAGAAGTCTGCAGCCACTCAAAGTGCATACGTAGATTGGAATAAATTAAAACTGCTTTTCCATAAGTTGCATCCCCACTTGACCGCATGTCTATATTGTTTCGTATTCATCCATATCAGTGCTTATACTGTTATTAATTGTGGCCTAGTACACGATTCGGCTCTTGTTCTTAATAGTTATTGATTACTGCTAGATTTTTAATTAAAATAAAACTTTCTGTCTGATGTGTAGTATGTCTCGAACAAATTTATATTCCTCTAACAGGGTCCCACTAAACCGCCAACAAACACAAAATAGCACTTGACAGTTGAGGACTGTTGTTAATACGAACTGGCTCAAGGGCTGTTGGTAATATGAATTGGCCTAACGGGTGGGTGGGCGTAGTATGGTCAAATATCACGTATAGTACTAATGTGTTTAAAGTAATACAATATTATTTTTTTTTAAACTGCCATCTAAACGTTCAGGAACAATCAGATTTGCGGATTATATTTATCAGAGCTAAAAATAGGCAATATGATTGTATAAACACTAATCAAAATGCAGGAGCGTTACAGTTCTCATATGCATTGGGCCTTGCGTACAATGCACCTGGTAAACATCACCATGCCAAACCAGGTGGGCCAAAATGTCCATTAAAGTGGGGCGAAATGTCATGGGGCTGCCATATTGGTCTTCTTCCACTCAAGCTGGTCCCTCGACTAACAGTCATATTACACGCATACACGTAATCCGATGGCTGTCAAATTGTCCATATTGAAAGTACAGTTATGGTAGGTACCGATAATAGCAACACATTCCTGTAATACACATAAAAAATGACCAGTTTTACTTCTGATCATCATAACATACGAACCTTTCGCCCCAGAACATTTCGCCCCACTTCAATGGACATTTCGGCCCACCTGGTACATGGACATTTCGCCCCATGGACGTTCGGCCTAGGAAATTTCGCCCCACAGCAATGGAAATATCGGACATTTATAGAAAATCATCAACATTACATCATTGTCCTCATTAGCCATTTTTCCTCCGACAAGCTGATTGTCGCGATAATTAATTGGTTATTGTAAATATTTACAAATTGTGTCATGTTTTGTCGATTTTTTGATCGATAATGGTGAAAGTTATTTGATCGATATTGGTGAAATGGCGTTAAAAGGGGGCTTTGTAATTCTAACAGTCGATATCAAGATCGTGTAGATGGAGGAATTAGATTTATTCCTTTCCCGAAACTTATAAAACGGGGATGATTAAAGAGTTGTGGTCGCACGAACATCCGCTAAACACGGACACAATTGATGGCAATAACCACGTGTATCTTTGCACATAAGTATGTGACAAGCTTGCCTGGTCGATTATTTGAAGGAAAACAGTTTCGGGTTTCAGATATTTATTTTTGAAATATAAACATGTATTTGCATGTTTAAATCAACACACATCATTAATCAAAATGACATAGTAGAACTGTCAGATTATGATCTGCAACAGTATACTTCTAAAAAGGATCTATGAATTCTTTTTTTATTTTTTTAAAATTCATCTACCTTTAGGAAGCATATAAAGCCTGCTAAAAATAATAATGATAAGAATGCATATTAAATACATCAGCATCATATGGCGTACATTTCTTTTACCTGAATATGTTCTCTAGCCGATATAAAATTTTCAAGATTTATTGAAGTAAAACATCATTTACTACTATACAAACTTGAAATATAAATATTATCTACTGAAGTATAAGTTTTGCAGCTTGGTAATTTAACATTTCACTGAAGGTCATTTGCAATATAGGAGTTCATGCATTCTGTTTTGTCTGATTTACAATTCTGATATTATTGTTTAAAATAGGTCCACATGAATTCAAAATGCATACTCGTTTATTTAAACAAATGGCACGCACTTGGTACTAAGACGGATATATCTAAATTCATTAATGGACAACGCACAAGGCATGGGAAGATAAAAATTGTCAAGTTTGGAAAGCTTTGATCAGGTCTCACTGGACAGTTTATCTGGTGAATTTTAATCCGACAATGATGTACGGCAGAAAAATGAGAATAATTTGACACGGAAAATGCAAATAAAAACAAACTAATGCTCTTTGTAGAAAGTATGAATGTGAGATTTTTACTGCGGCAATCAGGTTAATTCCTTATACAATTGATGGCTTTTATATTCAACCAACACTGCCACCATCCCCTCCTTTTTACGTTACTTTTTGACAGCAAAGAGCTATTTTGAATATTTGCCAATGCCAAGGCAGCAAAAAGAATAAGTATGTGCCTTATGCATGAATAACGTTCACTAGTACTGTAACAAATTAGCATACTTCCATCTCGATTTTTAGATATTTACCTCTGTAGCAGACATTTATAAATACGTGTGCCAAGTCGGCTGCTCATTTGCAGCCCAAAATACACACTTGATCTCTAGTGCTAGTCTAACTGTGACAGGCAGCCACCAAACAAGCCAGCCCATTTTCAAGTTTAACTCAAAGTAAATCTAAACCACTTTCCAGATTTAGCTTCTGTGTGAATTTATAAATGCTAGGCTTATGATAATTAGGTTCATGCCTTCTACCTTAAAAATTAGGGAGCTGTCAAAATCAGAAACTATCCAGTGAGACATCAGTCGAGCTTTACTGTTGCTATGTCTAACATGGGCCATACAATCTGTCACAGCATTTAAGCAAGGTGTTCGTGCTGATTTGGCGGTTTCCATAATTCTCCCATAACTTGATAAGGCGACCCTGGACTTTTGTTGTCTGTTTCTTTTGATGTCGTCTTATCTTCCCCTCTTGCAACAGACGAACTACAGATCCAGTTTCTCTGGTTTCCTTATAAAGAAAAGTTACGAGATAGAAAGGCAAATTTCCCTTGCTTGCTATCCTGTTCGGACGATTATGCCACTATTCCACATCATTAGTGGCTCGGATACTTCTTCCATAAACTGACCAGGAGTCAACAGTCCACATGTCATCGTAAATCCAGTTGTCTTCCACAGATCTTAGGAATGGCAGTACATTCACTGTCTCTGGATCAACTCTTCTTTGTAACTCTGCAAATGACTGTGGTATGTCGTCTGCTGGTAAGAGGGGAAGCGCGAAAACCTTTCACAGAAGTTTATTCATAGTGCAGTGTTCCTGATATACTCGCTAATATTGGAAAACAAAATACAATTATTTGTGATGAACATTACAAAACTTAGGGATGAACGGAAATGACTCTTTTGTCTGGTTAGAAATTGAAAGAATTATAAATTTTTTAAAACAAATTAAGATTTTTGACTTCTCAAGATATTGAACTTCCCAAATATGTATGATTGATAAGTGATTTTCAGCATTTCGCAAATTGTTTTGAACTAGCCATCCAAAGTCTAAAGAAATCGGAACTAGTCTAATGAATATTAACATCGCAGCTCAAAGGAGTGGACTGAATGAAAGTTGTTTACGCACAATCCCAATTCCTAAACCTGTCCAAAATGAAATGCACAGCCATGTATTTGCGTGGTTCCAAAAGCTGCTTTGAACCCTTGCCAAAGACCGTTTTCGAAGTCAACAACAAAAGACTTGACCTTCGTTTCAGGTAATAGGTCTTTGATTGACTACAAAACCTGAAAATGGCGGGAAAATGTAATATCAATACATGGACATAATATGTGTGTGTGTGTGTGTGTGTGTGTGTGTGTGTGTCAATGTATTAATGTATATGTGTGTGCATGTATGGACGGATATTTGTATGGATGGATAGATGACGACATTTCGTTCATTATTGGCAGAGTAAAACGTCATTAAAAAAAAGCTTAGTTAATATAGCAGACAGCTTGGAAGATGAAGATCAACACAGTCTCGTGTAATGTATATAATAAAACGATACTTCTGGATTTAGCACACATTAAATTATAAGTAAATGGATTTTAATTTAACAAATCTATACTGTTGATAACATATTGATAGAATGGACCCAGAATTTAGGTAGATTAATCATGTTCATGCGAAATACCTCGGTTTTGATTTGTTTACTTCTGTTAACAACTCAGGAGTGCTAGTGTGACAATGGCTCAGATGACTTGGCAAAAAAAAACTGCTTATGTCTGTCTCGCGGTTGTAGGGCACTACGTATTGGCAAAAAGTCTGCTTCTGTCTGTTACACGGTTGAAAGGGCATTGCGTATTGGCAAAAAGTCTGCTTATGTCTGTCTCACAGTTGTACGGCATTACGTATTGGCAAAAAGTCTGCTTCTGTCTGTCACACGGTTGTAGGGCATTGCGTATTGGCAAACAGTCTGCTTCTGTGTCACACGGTTGTAGGGCATTGCGTATTGGCAAACAGTCTGCTTCTGTCTGTCACATGGTTGTAGGGCATTACGTATTGGCAAAAAGTCTGTTTCTGTCTGTCACACGGTTGTAGGGCATTGCGTATTGGCAAACAGTCTGCTTCTGTCTGTCACATGGTTGTAGGGCATTACGTATTGGCAAGAAGTCTGCTTCTGTCTGTCGCACGGCTGTAGGGCATTACGTATTGGCAAAAAGTCTGCTTCTGTCTGTCACACGGTTGTAGGGCATTGCGTATTGGCAAACAGTCTGCTTCTGTCTGTCACACGGTTGTAGGGCATTGCGTATTGGCAAACAGTCTGCTTGTGTCTGTCACACGGTTGTATGGCATTGCGTATTGACAAAAAGTCTGCTTCTGTCTGTCACACGGTTGTAGGGCATTGCGTATTGGCAAACAGTCTGCTTCTGTCTGTCACACGGTTGTAGGGCATTGCGTATTGGCAAACAGTCTGCTTCTGTCTGTCTTCACAAATCGTTAGGGCTAAATGAAGTAGAGCGTAACATGTACAAGGACGGTGAACATGACCTGTATTTATGTATACATCCAAATGTGCTTACATTAGATTTTAGGGTGTGCCGAATTAGCCACGCTTGTATGTACAATTATGTATGTGGTGATTTAGTGACATTTGTATGCACTTGTGATAACGAGTTATTTGTAAGTTTTATCTTTTTAAAAATCCATTTCAACCCTGGTCTGCAAAAATTAGTTTTTATCGTTGTATAGTGTAGTCGATGGCAGAGACACAGGTGCTTTAAAACAAGGATACATGGAGGCAGTTTAATGTTGCTAGTGGTTAACATAAAGAGAAGGTATTACACACAAATTTTGGATTTCATCCATTTCGCCCTGAACCCATTATTACAATACCTATAAAGGGGTTACAGATTTAAACTCAAATCTCATTAATTAATGAAGTTTATAAAACTTAATTACCAATTGTGGCTTACTAGATAGTTCACCATATGCAGAAAATATATGAGAATTTCAAAATTCCAACACCTTCATTTTAGTGAACATATTAATGTTCTGGAACTAAAATTATTATTATTATTATTATTAACACAAATGCATGGAAGTAATGTGTTATTGTCTTCATCATAAAATGGTGCTTATGTCCATTATAGGCCTTTCTACCTTTTCTTAGGAACTACTGCCATGGTAGTTCAGGACTGACCAGAATTTATTTTATGTGCAACAACGTGCACAGAAAAAGAGTTCATGTTTAATTCCTCCAAGTCTTATTTAAATTCCACGTTTCCTTGCCATTAATGGATTATTCCTAGGTGTCAGTAACATTTCATTTTCACCACATACAGACTCCATACTGATGTACAATACATCAAAGTATGTGGACAAAAAGGTATGACATTGCTTTTAATTAAGTTATTCATTCTCACACATTCACACACTCATTGCTAAATGGTGCATGATACTAACGGAAAGAAACGGGACATCATTTGTGCCATACGTTTTATCCAGGTCTCCACAACCAGAATACCATCTCCCACCCACCTTACTGAATTTTGCTGTACCGATAGCCCTAAAAGGGTGGGTGGATGTGGTATAGTCAAATATCACGTATAGTACGTACTGAGTTTAAACTTATATATGATTTACTTAGCAAACTGTCATTTAAATGTTCAAATACAGTCTGTTGTGAGGAAAACGTATTTTTCTGAGCTACAATAGGCAATATAATAGTGTGTTTTACGGCATATGATAGTGTATTTTACGGGATTTTACGGCATATGATAGTGTATTTTATGCGCAGTAGATCACGGCATTGAGACAGTATTGAGCTATTGCATTGTAGCTATCTTTTTTATGAAGACTAATCAAAATGCAATTAACGTTACATTTTTCATATACAATGGTCCTTGCGTAAAACTTACGTGGCAAATATCACCATGACAAGCAATCAGGGCTGCCATATTGGTATTCTTCCACTAAACAGGGTCTCCACACACACACAGTACACGCATACATGTAACTCAGTTGCCATCAAACTCTGTATATTTAAGGTACGGTTATAGTCAGTACTGTTGTTAACAAAGTTAACTGCAAAACATTCATGATATACACACAATAAAAATGATTGATTTGCTTGTTTATATTTTACCTCTATTCATCACATTTTTTTTACCATGTGCCTCTGAAAGTATTAATCCGCCAAAGCTTATATCTCCGGGTATAATACTGGTCTGTCAAATTTGACTAAGTCTGGGTCACTGAGAACGAAAATGATGTTTAAAATTGTTGACTGGCTCTAGTTTTAAACATATGATACCGTGTCAGTATATACTATCCTTGACTTGGGAATGGCAGAGGATAAGTAATTTATTAAGGGTAGTGATCTCAGTTTAAACCAGAAATGACTACAATACATCTTTGACTGGATCTATGAATAAATCTATGACTGGGGTTGGCCAGTGCTTGTAGGCAAAACAGTGAATGATGCAGTTTGAAGCTGGTATTGCGTCATACATTATAAGAATTGCATCATGTTATTGTTAGACGTCATGGATGATCCAGTCATAACTTGGCTTACATCACTCTGCTGAACAAATTGCCATATATCAGCTCTAACAATCAGCCAGTATCGTGCTATCTTATTTGTCATTGTTTGATTTTGCAAAGGCACAACATTTCTGTTTAGCCAAAGTGAACAGAGATGCCTCGTACTTGTGTAAACAATGCACATAAATTCTGCTATGTTTGTGGTGGAGTAACGTTTGCATCACAAAAGTGCAGTGTAACCACTATGGTTAAGAAAGCCTATCACCTTTATTTTTGCTTCGAAATTGGAGATCAGGACAAGAGGTGGGCCCCATACATATGCTGCAACAATTGTGCAACAAATCTTCGCCAGCGGTTGAACAGGAAAAAGAAATCGATGCCTTTCGCAGTGCCAATGATTTGGAGAGAGCAATTGTTACTTCTAAATGGTGTCTCCATTTCGGAAAGTTGTGTCAAAGAAGAAACAATGGACTGAAAATTATCCAAACATTCCATTAGCTATACACCCATTACCCCATGGAGAAGGACTGCCGGTTCCTGATGCACTAGAATCATTCTCACTTCAGTCCGACGAGGAAGAGGATGAAACTTTGTCCTGAACCATCAATGTTACATAGCCCATAATTTTCATATTTTCTCCCATCTACCTCTTCTGAACTTCATATCATAGCACAAGGTGAACTGAATGACCTTTTGTTAGGAATTTGGAACTATCCAAGAGTAAGGCATGGTTGTTGGGTTCCAGGCTATAGCAATGGAATCTCATGGCAGGTGATGTCAGGGTTTCCATGTTCCGTGACCGTCAAAAGGATATAGCCCCATTCTTCTTAATGTAAGGTGATCTTGTAGCCTGCAACAACATCGATGGTGTGATGGCAGCCCTCAACATAGTTCATGATCCAGATGTATGTAGACTTCACTGATTCACCGAAGACGAGTCTTAAATCTGTTTTGCTGCATAATGGCAATGTTTTGCCATCAATTCCATTTAGTCATGCAGTCCATATGAAGGAAATCTATGAAAACATGAAACAACATTTGAGGTTCATAAACTATGACCAGCATCAGTGGCAGCTTTCTGGCAATTGGAAGGATATAGGTTATATGCAGACTGGATACACAAAGTAATGCATTTTTCTATACGAATGGGATAGTAGTGCGAGAGATTCCCACTACATCAAGATCGATTGGCCACTTCGACAGTCATTAGAGCATGGAAGGAAAATTGTTCAACATCCACCACTTGTTGAATCAAGGAAGGTTTTGTTGACATGACACCCTTGCACATCAAGCTGGGTCTGATGAAGAACTTTGTCAAGGCCATGGACAAAATATAAGCAACTTTCAAGTACCTCCGTGGAAACGTTCCAAGGTTAAGTGAAGTATGATAAAGGAAGATGTCTTTGTTAGTCCTCAGATTTGTGAACTTCTTCGAGAATATGCATTTGACAGTGATCTGCGTGGCAAGGGAAAGACATAAAAAGCCTTCCAGTTAGTGGCAACACATTTTCTCATAAACAACAAGGCAGATAACTACAGAGAGTTGGTGGAAAACCACATGGCATCCAAAATCCATGGTTGCAACACATCACTAAAGATACATTTTTTGCACTTTAGATTTGTTTCCCACCGAACTGAGGAGCAGTGAGCGACAAGCACGGGGAATGATTTCACCAGGATATTGCAACAATGGATAAACGCTTTCAGGGCAAAAGGAGTCCATCAATGCTTGCAGACTATTGCTGGACAGTGACGAGATGTTCCATTTAAAGAATACCAGAGACAACCCACTAAGGAGCAGTGAGTTACGAGTACGGGGAGTGATTTCACCAAGACATTGTAACAATGGAAAAACGCTATCAGGGCAAATTGAGACTATCAATGCTTGCAGACTATTGCTTGACAGTGACAAGAGATTTTCCATTTAATGAATACAAAAGACAAACCAAGCAGCGCCATTTATAATACAAGAGACAAACGAAGCAGCGCCGAGTAGACACTGAATAAGGACTAAACTATGTACTTATATATACATAATAGTTTTTTCCTTTTTGTTTCATAATATATATATATATATATATATATATATATATATATATATATATATATATATATATATATAACCCTTTTGCTGTTGTTTTAAGTGTTACATAAAGAAGACAGGTGAAATATTATCATGTAAAGCAACTATAAACACATGAAAAGATATAGGTTTACAATTTATGATTAAAACTCTACTGTCTACACAATCTACATAAACGTAAAATATAGAAACTTATGTATCTTGGAAACGGTTTTAGTTGTCATATTGGAATTCAGCAGATCAAAATCCATAATAAATATAACACTTTATCTCTGAAGCAGGCAATTTCTAAAATAAAATGTAGGCCACTGTAGTCAGTTGTTTGTACTTGACACTCGTCTAATGAACTTGCCATTAACTACTTATCTTAAACAAACTTGACATGTATGCATAAATGGGATGCATATTGAAGTTGACTTCAGCTATGAGAACTATTCTTGTTATTGTGTGCGTTTCCACTAGTGTGTGAGAACGTACTCCCCGCAAAACAAAAGTGTGAATCAAATTGAGAAAAGACAACTTTAAACAAAGTTAGAAAATGATTAGGTAAGATATATTAACAGTTGCATAATTTGCAAGATGGTAGTTTGTACAGGTAAGATATATTAACAGTTGCATAATTTGCAAGATGGTAGTTTGTTCAATTCTGATGTCTGTCGCGATTAAAACTAATCGTTAAGCTTAAACGAAGTAAAAGCGCAACATGTTTAATGATCGTGACTATGACATGTATTCACGTTTATATCCGTGTGTTTTCCTACATTATATTGTACGGTGTGTCTAGTGACTATGGCATGTATTCACGTTTATATCCGTGTGTTTTCCTACATTATATTGTACGGTGTGTCTAGTGACTATGACATGTATTCACGTTTATATCCGTGTGTTTTCCTACATTATATTGTACGGCGTGTCTAGTGACTATGACATGTATTCACGTTTATATCCGTGTGTTTTCCTACATTATATTGTACGGCGTGTCTAATAGACCACTTATACTAATGCAGTTTACACTTACACGTACAATTACGTTTACACATTACTGGCCATTAAGTGATAGTTTTATGTATTTGTGATAAACAGTTATTTGGGGAGAATGTGTTTTGTTGGGATTTTTCGGGGCTGTTTTGGATGACATTTGAACACTGGACTGGACAAATTAGGCTTTATCGTAGCCATTTTGCAGAGACATGGGTGCTTTAGAAACCAGGATACAATTAGCAGTTCAATGTGGCTGGTGGTCTATATAATGTGTCAATATTAGTCCAAAGTTTTAGACTTCGTACATTTTGCCTTGAACCCATTCTTATGATACCAATAATTTCGTTAGAGATTTAAATTCAAGTTTTTAAAACTTAATTACCAATTGTGGTTTAATAGATAGTTCACCATATACAGAAAATATATGAGAATTGGAATATTCCAGTTTCAAAAACTTAATTACCGATTGTGTTTTAAGAAATAGTTCACCATGAAGGGGAAAGACATGTGAACAGAGAATATGAATATACCAGACCATTGACTTTGGGAACATCATAATGTCTTTTGGACTAAAATTATATTATTATTATTATTATTATTATTATTATGTCCGTAATGCATGGAGAATCGTATTATTGCTGCTTATGGCCAATGCAGGACTTATTTCTTTTTTTAGAAACTTTGGTCAAGGTTGTTCAGGACTGACTAGTACAATCCATCTTATTTGCAGACAGTGTGTGCAGAAAAAAGAGGTAGTGTTCAAGTTTGCCAAGTTTTATTAACAATCCACTTGTCGTTGCCAATAAATTGATCATGCCCAAGTGGCGGTGGCATTTAATTTTCAACACATATAGACTCTATACTGCGGCTAACTGCATCAGGTCTGTGGACGAAGAGATATGGAATTGCATGGTGACCAAACCCCCACCCCACCTCACCCCGCCCCACACACCTCTCCGTAAGGTCCCAAATTTATTCGTCATTCGGGCCTTGTAAAAGGTTGATTTCTTAATTGCCAAAAGCCAATTCGAGCCTTGTATGTAAGCCTGGTTGGCAAGATGAAATTCACACGGACCAACCATTTCACTGAAGCACGACAACAATAACGCCCAGTTGCGGTCTCCGTGTGCAAACTTATGGGTCGCGCATGTCGCTGTTTGATGTGTATTTTAGTATATCCGCTGACCAGGGATGTGTAATTAAATCGTTGTTGTAATAATAATAATAATTAGTGAGTATGCGTTAACTATGGAATATCGTACAGGAAGACTCGCTCGACGACGACTAGGTGCAATTAAGATATATATCTCCCCGTTCGCCATTCTGTCAAACAGGCAATACAACAACGTCAGAAAGCTCAAGTGGAATTTACATAAGATACAGAACATTTATTTAAATCAACCCCAAAATTTGTTACAGTAACTGAACTTGCATGAAAAACTCTCGAGACATTATCGAAACCTTGCCGGCAGATATTGCTGATCGCCTTCAACCTGTTATTATATGATTTGCATCATAGCCTTCTTCTCATCTCTTGCATGAGAAGGAATTAATCATAAGTTAATACATGTCTTTGCCCATGGTGTGTGTGTGTGTGTGTGTGTGTGTGTGTGTGTGTGTGTGTGAGAGAGAGAGAGAGAGAGAGAGAATTCAGGCTCTCTAACAAGGGTGTCACCAATAACCGTGAAGATACGACTACATCTTGGGGAATGAGGTGCGGAATCGCTGTAAGAAAAAGACAGAGCTGTTCTGACTGGAGCTACGAATTAATTATTCGTAAGCCTGATTATCTATTTATAGTTTTTCGTTTGCTCAGTCTAGTGAGAACATGCCCCTTTGAACTTTTCCATGGCGATCGTGTGAACCATCTGCGCAACGCATCCAATATTGATATAATAATTTGTATGTTCTGCAGCTTCCCCACCCCAAATTTAAATTGATGACATTTAGATACGAGCTAAATGTATTTTGTGCTGACAATTGTTGATTTTTAGTTACGAGCAAAATGTATTTTGTGCTGATAATTGTTGACATTTAGTTACGAGCGAAATGTATTGTATATTTTGTGCTGACAATTTGTTGATATTTAGTTACGAGCGAAATGCATTTGTATGGGTTTATGCACCTGCTTGTAAAGTGCGATCCTTATAAAATAGCATACAGTTATATTACACAGATATATAAATTTTATCTCCATATCTTTTAGTGGAAAATTATTTTCGATATAAATTAATAAAAAGTTATTTTTAATACAATTTAGAATAAATTACAATCGTAATACTTTTACTTAAAAAGTTCTGTCCTAATAAACCCACACAACCACCTCAGGAACCTATTCAACCGCAACCCGAAGATCAACCACCTCTTCAACCACCCCCAAAATTTAGAACTAACATAATAGATAAATTTAGTGAGGGAGGTATTACAGCTATTAGTGAGCGAAAACAAATGCTTTGTTTTGTCGTGTCTTGATAAAGTAGAAGAGAACAATATGTAAAACCCGATGTATTTACTGTCTAAGAGCTGCCGATTGGGTCAAAGACATATATCGCGTTGCATTATTATTCAGAAAAGTAGATCTAAAGGAGATATTTAAGATTTTAAAATCTTTAACCGTGTGGTACAGGAATATTTTGAAACGGCACAGCAACAAAGGATAGAAAAGCAGGAAGGATTGAAGCGTCAACTTGAAGAAGCGAAAGAAAGGAGACGATAGGGCGTACTAACTAGATATAGAGTAAAGAATTAAAACGCAGAAGAAGAAAAAAAAACATGAGAGGGGCTAACCCATGATGTGCGTGCACACCATAGTCGTAAGAAACAAACCCCTCCGTAGATTCAGGATAAACTTTGTCCCAATAAAGTCATCGCTGATGTTGACCGACAAGAAATGTTGATTGGTGGAAGACAAGCCGGCAATAATTCCCCCAAAATCATCAATGAAGCAGCTATATCTGTCATCGTTTATTTACCGGTTGTGTCATGGACAGCAGCGTTTATAGGACACTAACACATGAAATTACCGACGATTACTACAGTTATTGATCAATTAGATCGGCGATAACAAAATAATCTGATTATACACAATGCTCAACGTGGACCTGTGTTACGCAGTGTGATAAATTCACGATTACCAGTATATAAAGTTATCTACTGAGATAGGATTGGTGATGTTGTTCAAGGTTTATTCACAAGGATAGCCCCAATAGAAACCCCAAATGCAAAATAATTAGGCATGAAAAGCGTTGATGTTGTTCGCATTGTTGGTGATGACGCTGGTAAAGCATCTCGGCAATCGGCGACAGACTCGCACGATTAATGCGACAAAAACCTCAGCCGCAGCCAGTAAAACTACTCAGCACCGAAGTGATGTCAGCATATGTAAGTTCAGTAATAAATCAAGCCGCATATGGACGATTAAAAGGATTACCTGGCGTGCCGTCACTGATAAAACAACAAGCAACTGAGAGAGAAAAATTTAACCGCAAGTCTGATAGCGGGAGTTGTCCTGGTTCGACGTCGTTTTAAAAACTAAATCATATAATACAATGTTCAAGCGTGTATCTGATCCCTCATTTGATATGAAAGCGCCCGTCCTCAAGAATTAATCAGTGCGTGGTTTTGAGTATTGTTCTTATGATGCACGTGAGCCTGACGCAGGTGCAATAATATAACTACAAGTTCAGGACACGAGCAGATATTTCTAGACCGCCGAGACATTTATTGGGATCGACGGTCAACTTCTGAAAACATATTATACAGCATATGGAATTTTTAGATCGCGTTGATTTTGTTAATAATGATGTTATGATGTTTTTAACAGTGCCAATTACCTGACTGATGGAAAGAACATTGAATCATGTCTCGAAAATGTTGAGTTTGCTAGCACGATACATCGTTGATTATTCGCGTTCAGCTGGTCCGTCAGGTATGTTTGCCAAAGATACCACCGATCCCCCACCCACACCATAAGAACAGTAACGTGAGAATGAATACCGCTGAAACTGAAATTGCATCGTTGAATGAAGATTTCAGCCAAGGATACGCAGCATATAGATCGAGGTTAAATGGTGAAAAAGACCTTTCATGCACAATTCCACTGTCACACGTCTTTGGACTCTTCGGAAATGTCAGATACGTTATTTTTGGCGCTAAACACACACTAGTACTAGCTCGAAAAGCCACAGACAGTGATACAATCTAGCATTCTGATGGTGTTGATCATGGTAAAGTAAGACTGACAACACGTTCGTTGTGGATGCCAACAACGACACCATAGCTGACGGAAGAACAAAGACTGCTATCTTTCATGGATATCGGTGGCAAATCAACATTGTCGTGGTTGACGATATCCGCAGGCAGTATTCAGTGTAATTTTGCTTGTTTTTTCACATGGCAGATAACATCAGCGCAGGGAGTTCAGCACCGTGACATATATGTATAGCGTTTCAGGAAAAATCCCAGGTAGATTCACAGAAGAGAAACCCAATGGTGTTTGATACTCTCAGGGTTAGTGAGGTTTCTCTGAGATAAAACGGACATCAAGAACCATCTGAAGAAGTGTTGCTGAATTTTGAAAACAATCATGTTGCCCGTGCGTATCATCGTTTGATGACATTTGTGGGACGTGATCAGAATGTTGATTCTGGTTTGCAGATATCGCTGAAATCAACGGCGCTGCAAGACCCAACTAAACTATTGTTGACTGAGCGTCAGCTCAAACACTACAACGACACAAAGAAATCAAAGACAGGCGTGCGACATTATCTTTCATACGTAATCAGTTAGCGGACCAAACAAAAAGTGCTGAAACTGGTATCATTAATCTCGGTGGCTGCTCATGTCCAGGTATTCATTGGGTTTCATACGCGGTTGATCCACGTAGAGTTGTTTATTTATCGCTCCACCGAGATGGTATTCAACATTACCAATACAGATACTAATGGATCCAACCATATGAGGATCAGACGTACTTGCTGTACTTACCGCTGTGTCAAGGTCATCAGCGCCTCAGCATAAAGTCGTGCACGAATACACAACCCATCGTTTTAAACAGTTTAATAATGTATACTGCTAGATATTTACGGAAGATATGCTAGAAGCATGTCCCCCGGTGAATTTGATTTAACAGCGTATGCAACACGAGACGGACTTGCTGATGTTATGATCCTCACAGGGGTTGACCGGAATGAGGTTTATGCTTTTCAGGGTTAACATGGGCACCTAAATACGAGCAATATTAATCGAGAGTTTAGGTGCGGTCAACATTAAAATCGCGGAAATTACTGATAATAAAAAAACATAGACTTAAACATATCAATTGCATTGAGAAGAAATGAGATCAGGAATGATGAATGAGGTCAGAAAACGTGTTGCTAAAACCGGCGATACAGTGACAATGAACGAAATAGAATTATTGCTCTGAGAGAACTGGCATAAGATAATGACGTTGCAACGAAAACAGAGGACGACAATGGCACCGCGATTAATACCGCCTTGACGACAAAGAATGATTAATTCACCACGTTACAATCTGAGCATGATGTTTGTGTAGGCACGCTTACAAATTTTTGCAGAAACTCTAGCAGACTTCAACAAACCTGTGGTGATTTCTTTGGAAATCCAGTAATCGTCAACGTTAACGAATGCCATCGCCAAACAAAAACAAACAAAAAAAAACAAAAACAAAGCGAATGCAGCTTGTGTAAATCATACGGCTCGATTCATCAACGAGATATACACAGTGGGGTCTGGATGATCAAATTGGTCAAAATAATTTTAAAAAACACGATCAAACATACCACTGAGGTCACCGCGGTGTACAAGATCTAGGTGTTTAGTTAGGCGAAAATTAGAATATTTAAAAGGTAAGGCCAAATATCAGATAAAAATCAGTTGGTGGATTAGACGCTACCAATTCACTGGTATTCGCTTATAAGAATAAGACGGAGTCAGAGGATCCCCGCTCGAACACCGTCATAATTTCAACAGGATCATATCGAATTGACCAAATCAATGACGAATGTCAGCGTAGAATCAAAACTATAACAGTAAAAGAATCAAAGATTGCTGTCAAAGTGCATGAGCCAACTCTGAATGCCACCATTGAAATATCAACACCAGATTACGACGTTGATATAATATATATATATATATATATATATATATATATATATATATATATATATATATATATATATATATCAGTGGCCGATCAGAACTGTGTTTGAATGGCTTCTAGTAGCACCAGTTATGCTAGAGTGCCAGGACCACAACGATCTGATTATTCATAAGACAAACCAGTATTCATGAGAATTTCAGAGTATAGAAATAACCATAAGTTTGGAAGTGCTTTATCTATACTCCAATATGTGCGTGCCCTATGACAACATACCCACCCCAATATTACGTATTTGTTTTTGTTGGGTCGCGGCGAAACATTATTTATTTTACTCCACAGTGTGTTTATTTCAAGTCATTGGTGACATCACGATTCACCATCGGATTGCCTGGATTCAAAATCGGAAGCGTTCCGCTACATGCAATCCGCCACAAGTTATCTTTAAGTTAGCTGCCTCGCACAAACACTTACAGCATCTCGAGTTTCATATTGGTGAGACAAGTCCATCTGATTTTTTTATGTCGCTTGCCAGTGGAAGAAATTTAGCTATCGTGCTATCACCGTTGGCACCGGCGGCTGTTAACTCAGCCAAGAACTATTCCATTTCGCGATGAAGTTATTTGATAAATCTAAACTCTGCCGCTAGTTTATATCTACCCTCTTCCCGTGGCAGCTGTATCATTCCAAAATCATCGTTGATTCTTTCAACATCAAGTTGAACCGCTAAAATTGTTGTAGATTTTCAATCTCAGAGATCATCGTGTTAATGTTTTCTTGATTCATTATACAATAAAAGATATTTCTTAATATTATTGTTTTAAGCGGCAAAACAGCAATAAGAGAAAACAAACCGTTCCATGGGGTCTCCTCATGGGGTACCCTTCAGTGGGGCTGCCGTTCAATGGGGTCTTCTCGTGGCGTACCCTTCAATCGGGCCTCTCTCTCTCTTACTGGCTATTATATTTGCTCATTTTCTCTTACCGCTGTTTTCATGAGAGGTGGGAGTGTTCCTCCTCATTCTCTGCGTGGACACTCACATTCCGGCAAACCCTTAGTTGCAAAACGAAATTGTAGAGGTTCAGAGGACTGTCCAGGCCGTACTTCGATTAACCGCGTGCACAACGGTCAACATGATATGTACGGATCATTGATAACAGTCATCAGTCATCCCCCTCCCCAGTTCTAATAATTATTTTACATACGCCGACAAATGGTAGGTCGCGTGGTCTGAATCCGACCAAATTTTCCGATTTGTCGCAGAACAACCACACCAACCGTTACACCACCAGACTAGTTGTAAGAAACATGTTTTGTAACTGATGTTTTAAGATATCCATTGTGCCAATAACACAACAAGTGTGTTTTAAAAGTGAGTGACTTAATTAAGTGATTCCAGCCTATGCCACTGTTATTCAAATACATATGTGTGTACCACTGTGATTTATTAGTGTTGTTCAAATACAGGCTTGTATTTACAACTGTGATTTATATGTACATCTCTTTGTATCGGACTGGTACCATAGCATGGTAGTATTAATCATGAATCTAAAATTTTATACACATAATTTTGTCTGTTTTCAGTAGTGGATATTGATAACACAGACTTTTGATTTTTTTTCTTCCCTCGTCTGCTTTGATTACAATTAGAAATGTCAGTAGCATTACTGTGCACTCAAATATCTGTACGCTGCTAACAACATGTGCATAGTCATTGAACTGAATACGTCACTATAAATTTCCACGTTGAATAAATCAGTGCGCGAAAGGTTCCGGTGGGTCGTAGTTGGTAACAAACATACATTACATTGCTATATATTCTGTAACAAGGTAACCGCGCAGGTATTTGCATTTATAACAGAACACTTTTGATGGTGATACGAATACAGTGTTTAATGATGAATGATTTGAATTAAAAAAGAATTATGATTATTACGTGCGTGTATAAGATCCGAATATTGGACAAATTAACATAATCCGAACGAACCCAATAATGCAACAAATGAAAATATAAATAAATGACCTTACACAGTACAAGTACAAAGGTGAATGATTCACTGCAATATCACACGACAAAAACAATGATGTTTAACTCAAATAGTGAAAAATGAGGTATTTTACTCAAATAGTAAAATGATGACAACAAAGAAACATATTTCATACAAAATATATTTACAATCCCAAAGATTCACCCACGGCTAAAATATTACACGTACGGAGATACATACTCCGTCATCAGTAGACTTTGCTACCAGTCATGCTGGTCAATCAAGCAGTCAGTATTCCAGGTAGTCACCGACCACATTTCAACTCTTGGTCAATCAAGCAATCAGCGCCCACCAATCGGTCATCAACGCCCAATCACCTGCTGCTGGACCAGCAATACTGTTCACTCTGCTCTATGGCTGGTATGGTTCAACTTTACAGCAACTATGGTCAACTTTTATGATTAGCTCTACAGCTGAAAATAAGTCTAACTCCCTGCACTATGCATAACACGGGCATATACGATATGAGTAATGACGGTAAGCTATGCAGATTACATTATCGACACAATAATCATAAAGCAATAAACAGTTTCAGAAGTGAACCTACCTGTGTCCTGTAAGAATATTATGGTACTAAACGTTTCTTAATAAAACGCAACTTAATTGCTAATATAACTCTCTAGCTAGGTCACAAAAAAGAACAGAAAATATTTGCATTATACTACGTAAACCGAAACTTCATAGCATATATACAAAATAAACGTAGTAGTACAATAGTACACAAGAAATTAATAAATAACTAACATACCTCTACAGCTCAAAATGTGCAAGTCCTTAAGTAGACTGCTCACGGACAAGACATTCCGTAATGTGAAGATTTGGCCTTACGGTGATGCATTTATAAACAGGCAATGCAGCAATACATCGTCTGTGCGCTGCAAATATACGGTTTTTTCCATCGAAAGCACTTCGCTCGTGCGGCATAGTATGAACACAACTCACTGTTTCGAAATATCGTACAATATACATAAAATCCCCTCCGGAATCGTTGTACACAAACAAATTAAAACCTAGTACATGTATTTAATTAAAAAAAAAGGATTTATACAATTCCGTGACATATACTGCAGTCTTATTTTTAGTATACTGCTTCGATAGAGCTAAATTAATTATACTAGCAGCTACACCCTGTACTGAAATTAGATTAATTTCAACAGATCTTCTAGCAACATATATTGATAGAAATCGATTGATTTCGTTTGTCTGTAAATTTACAGATCAAAATTGACCGCGCATTGTTTTGCACTTGTCAATGCCACTCCTACGTTATTTTCGCTTTGTATAATAGTCTGAAGACTTTCTAAACTAGTATCAAGTTTATTAGATATAATCTGGTCAAAAACAAAACTGTCACTGATAAAGCCGTTAAAACACTCATGAACAAATCTGTAGAAAAGATAGTTATCTTCGGAAAACCCGGCTTTCTCGCAAAGATAATGATGTGACTGGTATCAATGACAGCGCCGACAGGTCTCCGCAGTCGAACTGTCTAATCACATCAGCGCGATTTCCCTCGTAATTAACTGCGATAGAATGTCTTCTAAATTCATAAGAGTGCACTTGCTCAATATATTTATATTATTTTTTTCTCCAGTTAATAAGAAGAGTTTCTAATCAAGGATTTTCTCGCGAAAAAATATATGATTTTTATTGAGATATTCTTTGACTTTTCTTATTCTAGCCTCTTCGTCCTCATGACCACTTTAATCATGGTTTATGTTTTCTCCCGTCCACTTCCCCCGTTGAATACAAAGTTTGGACATTCCCCTCACTCCTATCTGGCATTTCACGTATGGTTCTGGCCCTAAACTTCAACACCGGAACTCACTAAATGAGATCCACAGTACTCATTACAAGAAGTTTTTTCACATGGGGTTGTCGATCCAATCAGAAGTCACATACACATATTGTTTGCTCGTGACATTATGATATACTATTTTGAGATAATGTTAAATTAAAGAAAAACTTGCTTTAGTTATATAATGGGTAGGTGGGCTGCAACAAAACAATTGTAAGAATAGTATTATAATCTCACCGGTGTTAGACGAGCCATTGTTAAGTAAGATATTGACCTAGACAATTTGCGAAATTAGATTAAAACGTTAGAAACTGCGAGAAAGAGTTTGCAAGATTATCTATGATTTAACCAGTTGCGGCCAGGTTTGAGTTTTCTAGAGTAGACGATAAAAAAAAAACACCCACCATTTGCTTTACAATTACACGAACATATCAGAATGCCCAAGGAGAAGTTTAAGCTGGACGGTGTAGCTCATGTTTGGTCAGCGTTCCGTATAGATCATGACGGTATTTCATTGATGCTACAATGAAAGAACAGCGGGCATGTATGATTATTAATAGTTTAGCTGATGATGAAAGGTATATTCATGTATTCAGAACTAAAATTTTTGTCAAACTCGATGGCGTGGATGGCCCAACATGGATTATCCATGATAAACTCGACCCTGTTCAGCAATCACGAGGACGTGGCCTGCATATTGCCGTTGCAGATAAATATAAAATTCTGCACTGGAATGCTGACAGGCATTGTCAGGGTGTGTTATGAAAAATCATATCCTATAACTGCCGTCGTTTACGCACTTTATCGTTTAAACAAATCCAATAGTGATGCTCTTCAACCGATGCGAACTGTTATGTTAAACTGTGTAGCTCAGCACGTCACAGAACATGTTATGATTGCCTGACTAGGAAAAGAAATAACAGAATCACGAATCAAAAAATTAAATGAATGGGCAGAGCGTGTTAACGACAACGGAGCCGTATAGAAGACATCGCAGTCTTGAAAAAGCGATTAAATTTTCTGATAGTAGTGAACACAATAACTGATTAGGTTTTGCGCAATTTCAGCAACTATCGCGTTAAAGAGGCTCTTATAGTGATAACTGACAACAACTCTCTTGCGTGGACCGCAAGTGTAAAATATTTCTCCGAAATAACTACCAGATTTTATAACGGTAATATTTTCGAGGAAATGTATAATATTAGTAAACGTGATCTTGTATCAGTCTGGCTGTTTCATAGTGATCCAGAATCGGAATTAGGTTACAGCTGATCTAGGTTTGATCATTTTGCTTACTGTCAGGTAAACTTTATCGCAGAGAATCTCGACATCATCAGATGAAACGGGTAGGGCTAAAATATACCATCGTCGATTCACAAATAGTATAACGCAACAAAACCGTTCTCTTCGGGTTCCACTACGAGGGTTTCCTCTTCGTTTTGCCCTAATACCACTAACATAGATCCAGAAGATACGTTACGTGGATAACGCCCTGAAATTGTGGTAGATATTGTAAATGTACTACCGCCGAGCACTGAGAACCTGTACACACCGGTAAACTCAGCGGTAAGTTTGATAGAGTTACTAAGTGTTTACCATAATACTGATCCAGAGGCTACTGTATATACAGCGTTGTTTGGGGTTGTACCATGAACTACGCCATCGGTAATCTGTTTGCATTTTAGAGAGCCTCACATTGAAGACCGCTGTATTTCCAAAGAAATTATGTTTCTACGAAACTTTACAAGCGCGGTTACATGATTAGTATAATCAGATCTGAACACGGTCAGTACATCATTGATTGTCATTAACGAGGTCATCATCAGAATGTTGTTGTTGTCCACGTATTTCTTTGATGCAGCGTCACTGCTTGATTCTGGTTCTCTTAGACCAGTAATTGTTTTACTAGCCATGTTGAGATCGCCAGTCATTATAACACCGGCTTTAGCAACGTATTTACTGATCTCAGTTTTGATGGTGGCATCGTTGTTTTCCACGTATATTTTTGTTGCCACGTCGTCGTTTGAGTGTGGTTCTATCGCAATGTTAATTGTATTTCTTCTCATGTTGAGATCGCCATACATTATATCTCCGATTCTTCTAGTACGTCCAGTAATCTCTCCCATGAGTATTATCATTGATTCCTCCGAGTTTTTAATTTTACCGGTTTTAGTAAACACCACTAAGTTATCTTCGGTCGCACCTGGAACTCGCCGAATAATATCCGTCAACGGGATATTTCTCGTCTTTAACCGTCTCTGCTGATCCTGAAAAACAACAGCCTCATATGTGTCAACATCGGCGAGACACAAAAGATTAGCAAGTTCATTTCGTGTTGAATATTTGGATATATCAATGTCACCCTGGGGCGTGTCTGTAGCATATCGTCCGGAAATATTTACCATTATACACTATTACCTTGATTAAAATGATAATTTGTGTATTCATGCACGACTTTATGAGGCAGCGCTGATGACCTTGACACAAAATTAAGTACAGCCAGCACATTTGGACCCCATCCAGGTAGATCTATTAATGTCTGTGTTGGTAGTGTTGAGCACCAGATCGGAGTGCTCTGCATACTACTGGTGCTGATATATTGTAAATGTTCTGTCGGTGGTGTCAGTCCATATGAATCAAACTAAACAACTCTACGTGGATCAACCGTATATGCAACGCAGAGAGTTCCCGGATCGGACTTTCCATCTAGATTAATGATGCGCGTTTCGATACTATTTGATTGTTTTGGTAATTGATCACGCATAAAACATCTCTGAAGTGTTTAATGCTTAATTTCTTAGCAGCATCAAGTAAATCAAACTTGGACAGAGGAAGCTCGAAACGCTAAGCGTTTACTTAAACGTCCCCGACCGTACAACGAACGGTTCCTGGCAGTCGTAGACCTATTCTACTTGTGGAAGGACCCTTTTTCCTTTTTCATCTTTTGAGGTCGGACCATTACCTGCTGTTTCTTCAATGCCATCCTGGCAGCAGTTTTAACAGCACCAAGTGCAGCTGCTTTTGCAACAGCTGGGGATGAAGCGGCATTCAACGCTGGTATAGTTGCAAGAAGTGGAAATATACCACCTGTATTTTCTAAGTCCTTAAACGACACACGCAGAAAGGTCCAATCTAACGAAGGTCTTTGATTTTGGCGTTATTGAAGTGTTTGTGTTGACGTTCTGACAATGATAGTTTATTTGGGCCTTGCAATGCAGGGACTTTCAGTAATATTTTCATTCCAGAATTCTTTTCGATGCTGGTTGAAGCTTTTTAATCTTACCAGAAGTCAGAGTAACATTCACGTGTTGATATGACATAATAATATCATTGGCGATTCAACTACTGATCGGATTCGGTTGCTTGCGATCTAGCTACATGTTTTCCACTGCATCAATGGCTCTCATTCGTCCACCAACACCTTTTAGAAGCATTGCTTTATATAAGAGTTTAACTGCCATTGTTCGATAATCACCAACATCAGCTGGCATTGCACCCACTCGGGCTCAGAAGTGTTTGTTAACGACAGATTACCTGAACAAATCCAGGTGTTCGAGAGAGAAGTAGTAAATCGGATACAACGTCGAGAAATCCCGCTGAGATGTCTGCAAACCAGAATCCACTTTATGTTCACTCCCCATGAATGTCTTCAAACGATGACATGCACGTGCTACAAGATTATTTTCAAAACTCAGCAACACTTCTTCAGATGATTCTTGATGTCCAATTATCCTCAAAGAAACTTCACTAACCCTAATAGGGTCAAATACCATATGATTTCGTATTTGAGAATTCTGTCCTCGGTTATCCTGAAAACCTATAAATACATGGTCGTGGTGCTGAGAATCCCTGTTGTGATATGCTCATCGTTGTCGTTGTCCTTTCGAACAAGTACAACTGTGTGTTTCGCCCCGAATATCACTTTTCTAACGTTTCTGCAGAGACCAAAGATATGTGACAGTGGTATTGCACAGCCAAATCTCCCTGAGCATCAATTTGATTTTTACGTGCTGTGAATCCCATATTAAATTCGTATTTACAATGGATAAACTTTCAACATCGGCGGCATCAGATATAGCAGTAACTTTTCGATGGCGCCGAGAAGTATAAGGTCTGCCATCAGCGAGATCAACGGTATATTTTGCAAAAATCATGGACAGACAATCGGACCGTGAATAATCATCGCTATGTCGGGATAACCCCAATATCGTCATAGCAACATCAACGTCATCGTGACAAACCTCAATTTTCCGACTGTCAGTAATATACAGTGCACTGTTAAATAATACCACAATTCCGTTATTATCAAATCCATCTTGCGCATCACCATAGAGATTACCATCGGTTTTTACAAGTCTATCCTGAACTTCAGTGAATGCCTCGGTGGGCAAGAAATATATTGATGTATCCTGGACTTGTAGTTCGATTCGTCCACGCTGGTTTGGTTCTCGTCTTTTATAAGAATAATAGTGATAATCACGCATAGACTCATACTTAAGTACTTGTGCGTCCATGTCAAATGCTGTTAATAAAGCCACTTCCTCGAGTGGCAAGACACTTCCAGTGGCACCTCGAGTGACAAGACCACTTCCAGTGGCACCTGGGCCAGGATCTGTATTATACCATTTTTCTTTTTCTATTTCTATTAGACGTTTCATTGTATATTTTCTTACCTCTGCTTCATCTTCGTCGTCGATATGAGGTGATGGTTTTCTCCTCCTTCATTATCTCGCTGTTTTCTAGATGATAAAATTGGTGTTCAACCTGTTTTCGACTGCGCTCCAATAACGTTCTCATCATAATCTTGTTTTTATATTCTTTAGTAATTTTTGAATATCCTTAAACTCACGAAATACCCTAGCGACCCACTCAAGTTCTGGAGCGTTATAAAATTCTGGTTTTAGAAGTTGATGCCGCAGGTGATATCTCGCAACAACAACTTTAACATGATCAGCCATAACTTCTATGTAGACTTGCTAAACAAAATACCTAGTTTTTAATTCTGGCTTAGATCATCGACAATATATTTGACATCCTGAATTTCAGCGCGTGTTTTATTGGCAGAATAAATAGCCTCTTTAATTTGTTTTGGTAATGCTCCGATGACTTCTCTTGATGCTGTTCTCTCCTCAACGATCGTTTTTGTTGGTTCGACAATTTGTTTAAATAATTGTCCTGTATCCTCTGCAAATTCCACTCTAGCTTCTTGACGCTGTGGTAGTTGCTGTTTGAGTGAATCACAGACGGGATGATATTTCTTAATTTCCTCTAGTCGCTGTCGAGCTAGTTTAGCTGTGCGCGATACCGTAGTTAGCACAAAACTGCTCATTGTTATTGTTATAATTAAATTACTTCTCCTGTCCGCTACGTATTTTTTACCCCACCCCAAACCTACACAGCAGTAATGGAGGTAAGGACCAACACGGATGTCTCAGGTCATGAACGATGACGAATAAAACTTTAACACCCAAGGTGAAGAGGAAAATAACAAAAAGCGCTAACACGGTTAGACTCCTAGGTTTATTATTTTTGACCTTGGAGTCATTTTCGTAGAAAGAGTTGATTTCAGAACTGGGACGCTCCCTGGAATGGTAGGACACACACACACACACAAGCGCGCGCGCACACACACACACACACACACACACACACACCTGCTACTCAAAACGGCTGGTATAGGCATTCTTGCTTAATATATACACGGCATATCGACCAAGTGATTAATTCGGATAGAAGCGCACTGTCACCCCTGATTCCTACGATATAAATCAATGTAAAGAGAGTTCGTGATAGAGAAATAGAAATATACAATTAAGCAGAGCGGAAAGTATTCTCTCTGGATCCTACATGAGATTTATTTTGAATACTAAGAAATAATATTATCATATTTGTACATTTTTTGTTCCATGAGGTTATATTGTTTGTGACATTACCGATTGTCAGGAAGCAGTCAAGTTCATGAACAAAGACTATTTCATATAGAAGTGACTTTTTATGTCTGTATGTATGCATGCATGTATGCATGCATGCATGCATGTATGTATGTATGTATGTATGTATGTATGTATGTATGTATGTATGTGTGTGTGTGTACGTACGTATCTATGTATGTATGTCCAAATTCGATCGATGATGAAAAACATTTCTTATTGTTATGCTCTGTAATAAACATCTCAGAAAAATAATTATTTCATATGCTTCTGTCAGAAGTTTTTGATATTTAGCCAGATGATAATCCAAAGAAGTCTTATTTTTTATGTACCTTGACAGACGTGATGCAAGTATAGTGACTACGTCTGTTGAAATTTGCAATACCATAACGCCCTCAATACTTGTCACTATGTAATCTCCATCGTTTCTTTGTTTATTTATTTTTGTTACATTTTACACTGCCTGTTAAAGCTTTTGTAATGTTAACGAATTTTTATAAATTTAGAAAATATGGAATGTTTAAAGTGTTATTAAATTTTAAGCAACAAGTCAAAAAATATACATGTCCTGATTATGCCTTTTACACTTATTACGTGAACAATAATTTGAAAACCTCCATATATGTGGGCTAATTCGAACTGCATGAGACAAGTTCCTGATTACATCGCATCTTCTTAAATATGACCTCATTGGCGACAGGGACCGGAAGATGTTTGCCATCTTGGGCAGTCATTCCAAACAAATAATAAGATTATCCATCAATCTTCCAACTTTCTCTGAGAATCTAAGCTAAAAATGCCACATGGCGATAATGATTGAGTTCTCTTTATTCTCCACGAGTTCATGCAAGAATTAAGGCTCTACGTTCCGCCATTTTGATTTTTGTTATGCATCATGTCTTTTTTGAGTCAGGGGAACGTCTGCACCTAATAACATGGCGTCTCACCAACCTATATGATATTTTGTCAGTCCAGATTTAAATACAGTATATCATACTTTGTTATCATTGATAGTAAATAGATTGAAGATTTTGAAATTAATAATTGCAAAATATGAGTCATTATGTGTATATTTTTAATTCACTTTATTTTCACACCAGAAGACTGGTTATCTAGCCGGACAATAAATTAGTAGTTCCAAACCTCCATCCAATATGGATTGCGAGATAGTAAGTTTGGTTTTAGTTTGGTGTTTTATAGTACAAAACCACAATCTGGTGGTAAATATAAATAACGATCACGAAGTCTTGACCTGCGAGATTACATATGTATTTTTCATAAGTCGTAACCTAATGGCACTTATTTCTTCGTAACATTCTTTATTTTCCAGATTCGGCAACAACCATGAAGTCAAACAACAACAAAACGAGATGCTTCTTTTGGATACCTTCGATGGCTATTATTGTTTTTACTGCAGTACTGATTTTTACATTATGCCTTCTGTTGGTATACACAGAGGCATCTTACAGAATAGCATTTTCAGTTAGAAAAGTTGGGCGGGAAACTTTAATAAGTTATTTACCCAACTTTGCCCGTGATTTTTGGACCCATCGAGAACCGTTACTTGATTATATCCCTGCTTCCAAATGGACTGAATACCGGAGACTGAATGTGACGGGAAAAACTTAATCTCTTGGTCAGAGAGAAGGCATCGATGAAAGATCCGAGGCTTATAGACTTGATAAGAATGTACATCCAACTACCTTCGGATAAACCGTATGCTCTTAAGGACCCGAGTATAACAGACTACTCATGTGGTCAGTCCACCTACATCAACAGCTTAATCCTGAATTCAAAGGTAAGGCTATATTTTACCATTTGGCTTGCATTTCTTCTATAGCATATTCTGAAATATCCTTGCCTGGAGATTCTTGTGTGTACTAGGTGATGTTTGGCCGATTTCTGTAAGTATTTCATGGGTAGAATTTATTTCCTGTTTTCATTTCAGAATTAAATTAAGGAATAGGAATATAAAGGACGACTGAACGAAACGGTTACCATAACAACACATAGCAAGACCAAATATGCACTATGTATTCGTAAAATGTCAATCTTCTGTAAGACATTTGTGAATAGAATGTTTACCCACTTTGATTAAGGGGTGCTTTATTACCCAAATATTATCCTAGAAACTTAACACTAACACGGAAAAAAGTCGGCATTGGATCATCCATGATTAAATGTCCCAAATTTGCGAAAATGCCCATATAAAAAGTCTTTAGATAAAAAAACCTTTAACAATAAATACTAGGCTGGAACTTATTATTATCGAAGGTGCACGAATAGGAGACATCGATTGCTGCATGAAACATGCAAAACAAAAAGAGAATATTTATCTCTTACTAGAGTAATTTAATATCAAACAATAAAATGCATACAATTCCAAACAATAACAATACATTTAAAATGAAACAATAAGAGTCCAGCCATTTAATCTCAAACTGCCGGGATGAAATACCCAACACACACACACACACACACACACACACACACACACACGTTAAGCTATTCATATTTCATTTAATTTCTCTGATACTGTTACATATATACTTGAGAACTTGATGGGTATACTCATCATATAGGGTATATTGCTTTTCAAGAGAGAGTGACTTTCCCGGAAGTTTTGGACTACGCATCCTTGGAGACATAACATTCGCTTGTATCCTTGTCAATTGTAACATTTGATATGAAGGTCAAATACAATAATGCTTAACTATGTTACAGGGGTGAACAATTACTGGAGAACTGACTGATATGAGCTGTTTGTGTTATACAGTAGAGAATTAAATGACAAGTATGGGCTGTTTGTATATAACAGTGGATGATTAAATGGCAAGTATGGGCTGTTTGTGTTATGTAGTGGAGAATTAAATGACAAGTATGGACTGTTTGTGTTATAACAGTGGATGATTAAATGACAAGTATGGGCTGTTTGTGTTATAACAGTGGAGAATTAAATGACAAGTATGGACTGTTTGTGTTATGTAGTGGAGAATTAAATGACAAGTATGGGCTGTTTTTGTTATAACAGTGGAGAATTAAATGACAAGTATGGACTGTTTGTGTTATAACAGTGGAGAATTAAATGACAAATATGGACTGTTTGTGTTATAACAGTGGATGATTAAATGACAAATATGGACTGTTTGTGTTATAACAGTGGATGATTAAATGACAAGTATGGGCTGTTTTTGTTTTAACAGTGGAGAATTAAATGACAAGTATGGGCTGTTTTTGTTATAACAGTGGAGAATTAAATGACAAGTATGGACTGTTTGTGTTATAACAGTGGAGAATTAAATGACAAATATGGACTGTTTGTGTTATAACAGTGGATGATTAAATGACAAATATGGACTGTTTGTGTTATAACAGTGGATGATTAAATGACAAGTATGGGCTGTTTTTGTTTTAACAGTGGAGAATTAAATGACAAGTATGGGCTGTTTGTGTTATGTAGTGGAGAATTAAATGACAAGTATGGACTGTTTGTGTTATAACAGTGGAGAATTAAATGACAAATATGGACTGTTTGTGTTATAACAGTGGAGAATTAAATGACAAATATGGACTGTTTGTGTTATAACAGTGGATGATTAAATGGCAAGTATGGACTGTTTGTGTTATGTAGTGGAGGACTGACTGACGCATATGGCATATTTGGGTAAAGTAGTGAAGAAGTGATTGACTATGAGCTGTCTATGTTAGACCGAGTAGCGGCACGCTAAACTGACAGTAGAGATTGGTAGGTACAAATGAAAACAGTATGTGTATTGCAGGATGGTGACATAGCGACAAGGCACATCCTGTGATAAAATGATTTGAACACCTAACGGCAATTTAATATTAAACTGCCTTGTTGAAATAGAAAGCGACATGGGAAATGTAAAACGTTTGTCTTTAGCTTTCACAGTTTGCGTAAGTCTGGTTAGAAATGTGATATTGTAATATGTTGGATCTATTTGGGGCATTTGAGCAACAAAAGGCATCCTATTTTATAAAGGGTAAAATGACCATAGAGACAAGGGAGATTGAACAATTGTCGCTTATTCTGAACTGTATAGTGACAAGGCCGCCATGTTGAAATTGATAGGGACTAGAAACAATATTGTTTCATGTTTCACATAATGGGTCCATTTGGCTAGAATTGTCCTATGTTATACGGAGTTTGCAGATTCTGGGGACAATGGGAATTCAACGTTAGACCGACATAATGAAATTGATAGCGTGGAAGGAAAATGTTAAAAATAATCTACACGTTTCGTATGAAGAGACTGTCTAAAAAGAAATTCCTCATTGGTATATTAGTACTAATATTAGTGCCCCTACTCCTACCTCGTGGACGGGATACTAACATGAGCATATATGTGTCAATGGAGCAAGTTTTTTGTTAGCCTAATACCAACAATTTGAACATGTTCCTTGCATATAATGAAATAAATTGAGCAATCCTCTTATTTAACACAGGAAGTATCGTAGATCATAGTAGAAATAGTTGTAAAAATCTCATTTACCTTTAACCGCTCCGGTGGCCAGATGGTTAGAGCGTCCACCTCGGATGCAGGAGGTCTTGGGTTTGATCCCCTGCCGAGTCATACCAAAGACTTACAAAAAATGGTACTAACAGCTGCCTCGCTTGGCGCTCAGCATTAAGAGGTTAGAGCTAGGACTGGTCGGCCTGGTGTCAGGATAATGTGACTGGGTGGGACACCATGCTACATGTCTGCGGCATTATTCATTATTCACCACTTGATTGATAATAACATAGCGTAGATTATCGAAATATGGTCTGCAAGCCTTATATAGAAAAGGGGTCACGGCGAGAGTCTCTCGATATCTGTCATGGCGGACACAGTGAGGTTAGTGTAACTATGCCAAATTATTTTATCGTGTAAGGGCTTAATAAATTCAAAATAAACCAAATTTCTTTCACATCATGAATATACTTATGTAGTAGATTTCTACACCATTTGTTTTTGTGACTTTAGTGATGATTTTTTTGTGCTTCATTACATGATATGGGATCAGTTCGTAGCCTCACCAAAACAAATCAAGTTGAGGCTTTTGTTGTTGTTGTTGTTGTTGAGTTTAATTATAGTGGCGTGCGCACAATTGTGCATGTGTCACTTTTTTCTGACTGCACCGCAGCCTACTAGTTGTTCCTGGGGAAGGGAATGGTGCCACCTCCCCCAGGCTTGTATGGGTTCAAGGAACCCTGATAGTTTGGCCTCAATCTGTGGGTCCTTAAAGGTCCCTTAAAGTTGAATGGTTGGCTGTCATTAGTGGGAAGGAGAGCTCGGGAACGGTCCTGGTTGCTTCACATCGCTGGTTTCTTGTTGCATTTGCCTGGTGTTTCTTGCGTTTTTTGTTTTTCTTAACTTTTTTTTTTTTTTTTTTTTTTTTTTTTTTTCCTTCAAAATGGGGGGGGGTGGTGGTGTTCTATGCTGTTTATAGAGGTTGTTAGTACAAATCATGTATGAAGAGAGATTTTCAAGGTTATTATGGTATTACTAGTCGAGGTGTTTAGGGTGTGCTTCCTACGTTATTTTATTTATAAGTTTTTAGATATTGCCTCTTTAAGTTATTTATTTATTAATGTTTTTAGAGACTGAATGTTATTTATACTTTATTTAGCAAGAGACGGGAGTCCTAGCCGATTATACGGTTCGTTAAGGACATCTATGACCGGAGTCCTAGCTGATTACTCAATTCGTTAAGGACATCTAGGACATCCGATTTTGCGGTTTCCTTAGTTTTTGATAGGTGTATCGTAAGTAAATTATTTATTAATATTTTTTATAAAATTGAATGATATGTACTGGGTTTTTATGTGGGGGCTTCTAAATTTATTTAGCTAGTTACTGGGTCTCTGGTTTTGTGGGGATAGTAATTATATTTTGTTCCTAAGTCATGCTGAGTCGTTGAATTTATTTATATTTTTATATGCTGATTGGTTTTTTTTATTAGAGTCCATAATTAACTCTGGGTATGTGTGTGGTGATCCAATCTCTTTTTGGTTTTTGATAAATATTTTCCTAGCGGGTTGATATTTGGGGCATGTATTGAATACGTGGTGTGGCAGTTAAAGCAGTTAATGGTTGCTGGTTTGGGTCCTATAAACCTTCCAAAACTGCTTGCTAGTTTAGTTTCTCCAGTTATTATCCTGTTTATGGTTTTCTGTTCTAAAAAGGTACCTTAGGTATCTGTATGTTCCTGTCTACGGTTTTTGGGTTTCATGGTGCTTTTTACCTTTTGTGGAGGAGTTCCAATACTCTTGCCATTTTTGGTCTATATATGTTTGTGCGAAGCTTAGTGCTTCTGTAGAGCTATAGTTAAGCTTGATAGAGTTTTGATCTCCTAGTTTGGTTTGTGCAACTTTGCTGTTTCGTTGCCAGAGATTCCAATGTGCGACGGTATCCACATGAGCTCGACTAATTGATGTGCTGTTGTGATATCGTCGATTAATTGGCATGCTCTGTCGAGGAATTATTCCATTGAGTGTGTATTGCGATTTTGGATCGATTTGATAACGCTTAGGGAATCGCTTATAATGACTGCTTTAGGTATTTGGTTGTCTTTGATCCATTGTAGTGATTCAAGTATAGCCCAGAATTCAGTGGTGTAAATGGAGCAATAGTCAGGCAGTCAGGATCCCGTTTGTATATTGAATTCAGGGATGACTATTGCTACTGCTGTTGGCGGGTTGTTTGTTTTTGATCCATCGGTATATATTTTAACATAGTCCTGATATTTTCGGTTGATTTCGTTTACCAGTACAGATTTTAGTAAGTTTTCTTGTCCTTCTTTATTGCCTAATTTGGTAGCTTCAGTGTTAATCCTTGGTGGTTTTTGTAACCATGGTGATTTGTTCTGGCCTGTATTGTTTGTTACCTTTTTTTAGTAGAGGTATCTTTTCTCTTAGTTCAAGGATTACTTTGCCACTTGGTGTGGTGGGTATGATTTTGGGTTTGAAGACAACTTTACACTTGTTTATAGCTATTTTGGTGGGATGGTTGTCTGGGTGGGTATCTAATCGAATGAAGTATCGGAGGAGCAGTTCTTGCCTACGTAATTTTAAGGGTAGTTCTTCTGTTAGTGTTTGTAGTTCTTCTAATGATGTTGAGGGAAGTGTTCATGTGCATAATAGTAAGGCTTTTCTCTGGATATGGGTTGCTTAGCCGAGTTATATGCTTGGCAACCGTAATCCAGTTTTGATTTGATTAGAGTTTTATATATCGTGAGGAGGGTTTCCTTGATGTATCCCCAGTCAGTCCCTGTGATGTTCCTGAGTAAATTGAGACCTTTGTTACAATTCTGGGTGAGTTGTTCAATGTGCTGTTTCCATGTGAGGTGGTTGTCAAAGAACATTCCTAGGAATTTTACTACTGTTACGTATTTGATTAATTGATTTTGTATATAGAAGTTTGGATAGACTAGGTTGTTATTTCGTTTGGGGGTGAATATGATTACCACAGATTTTTCATGATATTTTGAAACCCCATTTGTCCGCCCATCTCCCTATGTTGTCAAGGCTCTGCTGGATTTCTTTAACTACTGTTTTATTGGCAGGATTTCCATTCCTCCATATGCCACTATCATCTGCAAATTGTGACAAGTTTATTTTTGTGGAGGCTGCATTGAGGTCACGGTCGTTTACCATTAGGTTAAATAGTAGGGGACTTATTACACTGCCTTGCGGTGTTCCATTTTCAAGTGAAAATTCTTCGGAATGGGTGTTGCCTATTCTTGTGGTACTTTTCCGGTCTGTGAGGAAATCGCCAATCCAGTTGAACAAGCGTCCAGTTATTCCAAATTGGTTTAATTTGGCCATTAGTCCATTGGTCCATACTAGGTCGAACGCTTTTTCTAGGTCTAGAAAAACCACTATGAGGTTGCGATCGGTTTTCCTATGTGCGTTAAAAGCGAGTTTGATGTCTGTTTCCAATCTGAGAAGTTAGTCAGTGGTGGACCGTTTGTTCCGAAAGCCACATTGATTTATGGAGAGTAGGTTATTGGTTTCTAGGTGGTGTTTTAACCTATTTGCGATTATTGTCTCCATTATTTTGCAAATATTGTTTGTAAGGGAGATGGGTCGGTTCGAATTTATGTTGTTGGGATCTTTACCTAGCTTGGGGATTGGTATTACTATGGCCTGTTTCCATTTGTTGGGTAGTTGGCCTTTATCCCATATCCTATTAAAGAGTTTGATTATGGCTATTGTTATATTAATAGGTAGTTTTTTTTATAGATAATGTAACCTAACTGATCCTTAGCAGGGGATGTTTCGTTTTTGGATCGTAGGGCTATCTCCTATTCATGTACTCTGATGTCGCTATTTAGGTGAGATTCTTTTGTTCCTTGGTCTTGAAACATTTGAGGTTGGGTTTCCTCCATTAGTTTTTTGTGTTCTTGAATGTTTCTTGTGTGGTTACTGTTGCTACTCATGTTCGAAGAATGCTTCGCTAGGAGGTCTGCCTTATCTTTATTTGTTATGGCATTTTTAAGTTTTGGGGCTGAGGTAGTTGCTTTCCCTTTTATGGCTTTAATCTTATCCCATATTTGTTTTGAGTTTGATTTTAGACTCAGTTTAGAGCAAAAGGTTTGCCATAGATTAATTTTAGCAGTTTTTATAGTTTGTTTCAGTGCTTTTTCTTTGTCTTTATATTGCTGGAAGTAGATAGAATTTTTGGTGCGTTTATATTTATTTAAGGCCCTTTTTTACGTCTTTATGTGCTATAATGCACTGTTTAGTCCACCATGGTACAGGGTTTTTATTTTGGATATTAGTTGTCTTTGGTATGCATCGGTTGGCTGCCTCTATAATTGTGTATGTTATGTTATCATAATACATGTCAATATTTGGGCTTTCTAAGTTATCTGGATTTACTTTAGCTAGTAATAATTGGAATTGGTCCCAGTCTGCCTGTTGGTACCTCCATTTAGGCGGGGTTTCGTTTGGAATGTGTTGAGCTTTTGTTTGAATATTTATTGTGATGAGGAAATGGTCACTTCCTAACGTATCTTCTTGATCCACCCACCAATTTGTGATTTGAGCCAATTTTGGGGTAGTGATGGTTAGATCTATGACTAAGAGAGTGCCATCCTCAGGGTTTAATCTAGTGTTCGACCCGTCATTTAAGATGACCAGATTGTTCTCAGTTATCCATTTTTCAACCATTTTCCCTCTTTGATCTTTCTTTTTACCTCCCCATAATTCACTGTGTGCGTTGAAGTCGCACCATATAATTAGATTGTTGTTGTTGTTATTAGTGATTGCCCTTAGTGAGATTAGGTTGGTAGGGCAGAAGGTACCCCCTGGGTCGTATGCATTTATTATTTGAATGTTTGTGGTTCCTATATTTATCATTACTGACATTATTTCGATGCTATTATTGATGTTTAGGTTAGGGGGTACTTCTATTATTTCATAGCAGATTAGTGTATCTACCAAAAAAATTGCTAGCCCACCCCCTTTCTGCCCCTTGGGTCTGTTTTTAAAGATTCCCTGGGTATAGCCTTGTAGTCTGGGCAGACGTTTGTGTTCTTGTGTTATGAGGGTTTCCTGTAGGCAGATTATGTCTGGTTTTACGGCCGTATTATTCAGTTTGTTCTGCAGTTCTGATAGGTTTTTAAAGATTCCTCTGCAGTTCCATTGCCAGATGGTGATTTTATTATTTTTTGTACTATCCATTTTTGACGTTGTCTTTATCTGTTAGTCTTGTGGTCCAATCAGGTAGTATGGTGAAAATGATTTTGAGGGTTCTCATTATGCTATTGAGATCTTGTATTAGGGTTCCTGTTGTTAGGTTCATTACTTCCTGTATTAATTCTGTGTTGGGGTGTGTGTTAGTTTTGGGGATGTTTGAGGTGACAGTTTTGTTTGTATCTGGAGTGTTATCAGGGTGGTCTTGGTTTGTTATAATGTGGGTTGTAGTTTTTGGTTCTTTTGTTTCCTGATTCGAGGGTATGTTTTGTGGTGCAATGTTTTCCCTTCTGATTCTGTTTGGAGAGGTTTGGTGCTCATTGATTCGTTCAGAGGTAGATTTTGGTGTGTTGGGGTTGTTCTTACAGATAATGTTTTTGGTAGAATGGTAGGTGAGGTGTTTTTCGTTCATTAAGTCCACTATTTGTTTCTCTTTTATTGCAAATCTGCATTCTGCCGATCTAGGATAATGGTTTTCTTTACAGTTAGCACATTTTTGTTTAGTTGTGTGGCATTCTCCTTTGTGTGGACCTCCGCAGTACTTACATCTTGGTTTGAATCTACATCTGAGGGCATAGTGTCCCCAGTGCAAAATCTTAGCCTATTTATGTAGTTTTCAAGCTTATGGTACACTCCTGACTTCCTAGTTTTATTATTGAGGGTATTGGCTCGGTAGCCTCTATAACTGCTTTGTTTGTTTCTTGTCCCTTGTGATTTTTAAGACGATAGACTTTGGTGGTCTGTGTTCCATTTGCTGTGAGTTTATGAAGTAGGAGTTCATTGCATATGTCTTTGTATCCGTTTAGTGCTATTACTTTTTTAAACATAGTGGTTTTAGTGGGTTCAGCCAGGTTAGTTGTGGTTTCACTGTGTTTGGAGTTCGAAGTGACTCGTGTTTTCCATTGAGTGCTATGGTGTCTCTCTACTTTGATCTTTATTGGGCCTATAGTTTCAGTTTGGATGAATTTTTCCACCTGTTGAATTGTGCTGCATTGGACAATCAGGTAGTTTCGCCTTGGTCTTATCAGTTTGAATTGTCCAGTGTGAATTTTGGCCAGTGCTGTCATAATACTATTGGTACTTAGACTAGTAATTATGTTGCACCTGCTGCTTACGTAAATGGTGTGTTTGATGGAATGATAATTGTGAATTTTGTTTTGGGGGTTCTGTTGTTGTTTTATTTCCTGTTTTGAGTTAACCGTACTTGTGGGTGGGTTTTGGTTGTTTTTGGGGTTTTAGCGGGCCCTTGCCTTTACCTAGGTATGTGTTTTGGGGGTTTTGGATTGTTTGGGGTCTTTGTGTTGCCTTATTAGTGATGCTGCTGGGTAGTTTGGTAGTGTCTAATTCATTGGATTTGTTCCCATAGGTTGGTGGTTCCCTTGGTGTTATTATCCCAGATGGTCCAGGAGTTTGGCTTGAGTGTATAGTTTTTTACCTAATGTTTTGATTTATTGTTTTTTGCTTGATTTCCTGTTGTTGGTTTGTTTTCATGTTTCTAGGATTGGTTATTTCATTTTTGGTGAATTTTGGGGTGCTGGTTATGGTTATGTGGTCTAATTGTGGGGAGTTTAAGGTAATTAGGTTACTGTCAAATTCATTTGTTAGGTTTGGAATAGTGGTGTCTATATCTTCATTTGTGTGTGGTTTTTCCGCTTCCTTGAAGAGGGTTGGCGATAGTATTGGCATTGTATTTATATTGTTCCCTGGAGTGTAGTTTTGTATTTAGGTAGTTTCTGTTGGTGGGGTGGGGGTGTTAATTATGTCTGCTGGTTTGTGGTTTGTTTGGTCTGTGTTTGTGACCAGAATTTGGGGTCCCAGTGTGATGTTGGTTGAATTGGAGTTTGCTGTGGTTGCTACGACTTGCGCTAATCTTGCTTGTTTTACATGCTTTATTGGTGCTGTTTGGAGTTGTGATACATCCGTTATTTTTACTGATTTGTTGATAGGGTTGTTTGGTGGCTTGTGTATTTGTGTGTTTGGATTGAATACAGCCATTTGTTTGGACCTAGTTTACATTTTTCTACTTAAATTGCGTATAGCATTGAATGATGACTTATCTTTTGTTTTTGTCCTAACGCCCAGTCTGCTCCTCCGCTCCAAGTCTCTCCTTTGTTCCTTTGTTTCTATTACGTGTTCCTATCGTTCCTTTGTTTGATAGTTCCTTTGTTCTGTACAGTTCTTTTGTTCACGGCTTGGCAGGTTGCTAATCGTTTCCTCTTCTTAGTATTATTTCTTTGCTCTTGTTTTCCTGTTCCTTTCTTCTATGGTAATTGGTGATGGTGGTGGCCGCACTCAGTAGAACTTTTAAAATTATACATCAAGCCGGTTTTACACAGTAAACAAATCAAGCAAATTGAGAGATAGTTTTCAAACTTGACGTTATGGGAATGACGTCACTAAAGTTGAGGCTACGACATCGTAGCTAATGGGTATATGTGTGTGTTTGTGTGTAACTAAAAATATATATATATATATATATATATATATATATATATATATATATATATATATATATATATATATATATATATATATATATGTTACACGGGGGGAGTGAATGTCCCTCCGTATTTGGTTTTCGTTATCTAGGGGTTGACCGCCCTCGATGTTATTGCCCGGTTCGAGTAAATGTAAATATAAGTGGTGAAACTTATAGGTGGAATAGATAGAGATCTGAGCAGGTATATAGAACAAACCAACACGAGCCCCCGTACATGTAAACAAACAATTTATTCAATTACATACAAACACTGTGAAAATTCATTACATCGGGAATGTACTCTGCTTTTAGAAATTTAACTTTAACCGAAATACAAAGAAAACGCAAATAGATTTAAATAAAATAGTCGGTCTGTTTACTGATAGATTTAGTTCATCATAGGATCGAGTGAACAATCGAAGTCAACGTCTTGTACGATTTCATAACCTGCTCGTCCTCAGTCTGTTTTTGCTTCCTCTGTCGCTGTTCAGACCCTTGGATCTCAGGATGATACTTTCTACCATCCGTCTCAGGATATTTTCAAAATACTTCTTCAGAAATTAATACGTCGCAGGGTTGCGTCACAGGATCACTGCACTCTTCTCTATGCTTCTCCGTATAGGTCTCAGAATAACACCACCTCATTCGTTCCATACGTCTCTGGAGCTATTTTCTCCCTTTGCTTTCAACGTTCCTCCCTCTAATCGGTAAATTAGTTCGTCGGTTCCTTTCGACAATCGTCCCCTTTTTGGACAACAGTTTTTTTTACGGAGATTTCTTGCAAATTTCCGGAGTCGTACTTTTGGGTCCCCTCTCGTAGGAAAAGCTTAGACTGATTAAAATTCGATGTGGGCGATATTAAAACCTATGAAATTTTGTGTTGGAACACGCCATCTCATTTAACGTACCAATCAGAATCAAATATCTCTGCCGCCTTTTCCCAGAGGCGCCAAAGTCAGGGTCAACTTGACCCTGGTAGTTTGAGTAACAGAGTTTCTGCGTTCTCTCAATTTTGACAACTTTACCATGAAAATGAAGTTTTCCTTGTCCTAAATTGTCCGCCTGGCTGCTGTATAAACAAATGTTTAATTAGGAACAGAATTCTCCCTCTAAAGGACATTACCGTACACGGTAGTATGGCGATATGATACGCGCCTGTCTCCATAAATCTAATTAATGGTTGTCTGGTCTCAGCTAATGTATTCTTGTTAGATCGACATAAAATTTGCCACTTCACTATATATATATATATATATATATATATATATATATATATATATATATATATATATATATATATATATATGTGCGTGTGTGTGTGTAAAATAAATGTACGTAATAATTATATATCTCAATCAAAGAAATAATTTTAAAAAATCAATTACATATTTAACTTTACATATATACAGTTTCTATCTTTATAAATTGCGTTTGAAAACTAAGATGTGATCAGCAAACCTAGTGTTTAAGGATGAATGTTAAGTAAATATTAGTCTCCAAAGTGTGTGTGTGTGTGTGTGTGTGTGTGTGTGTGTGTGTAATTATAGATAGGTAAACGTTATTTTAAAAGGTACATCTTTCTCCTCTTATGTTTAGGAGAAGGGATTCTTCGTCGAAGCTGGTGCATGGTTGGGCGAATATGCTTCTACATCTCTTTTCTTTGAGAAGTCCCGTGGATGGAATGGATTACTCGTTGAACCAGATCCTGTGAACTTCAAAATCCTGAAAAGACTGAACCGAAAAGCATTCCACATAAATGCCTGCCTCAGCACACACCCATTTCCAACTGTGGTACAAATTCTCTCTCTCTCTCTCTCTCTCTCTCTCTCTCTCTCTCTCTCTCTCTCGTTGATCGTTAAGTCTATGTGATAAACATAATCTCAAATGTGTAATGATTAAAGTAAATTAAATTTGACTAATGTTAGCCTTGACTAACAAAAGCTATATATTATTCATCTCGTATATTAAATATTGACCTTTTTGACATCCGATATTTTTTACATGTTCTATATTCATGCTGGTAAAGTAATTTTTTAATCCGGTTTAATTTAAAGTGTTCGATTCCTTCACGGCATGGTGATAGGCAAATGTAAACGCAATTTGTTGATTTTTTAATTTGATTTTTAATAAAAAGCCGAAGACACGGGTTTGTATAACTTCTGTATTTGTCTGTTATTTGAATTTTATGGGATGTTGACACGAGAGAGAGAGCATGCTCATTATCCCGATAACCCTTTCCGAGCACTGATCAGAGCTACCAATTATGATTAATTATGCAGTTTCCAAAATGCCAAATTTGGCCAAAGGTACAGGTCTCTACTATCACGCTATAGTAATACAAAATGTATCTAATATTCTAACATCAGAGACGCATGTTGATTTATGGCTGTTTTTAAAGGAGACCAGAAACCAATGGAAATCTAGAATAATAATAAAAGTACTATAGCAGAAAACCTTATTCTGAAGTATCATCTGCGACCGTAATGCCAATATTAAAATATTGGCCTATCTTCTAGGAGCTGAATTTCCGTGACCTCGTATGCAAAATTTCCGCTCCTATTCGGTTACTTTCGGGATGTGACGTCATAGTAGCGACTCCGGCAGCCCAAGTGGGAGTTGCCAGAGTAAAAGACAATACCGTTTTGCGTTGCCTACGGGTGTAATAACAGAACATTAAGAAAAGCACGTGGACGACATTTTTTTCTTTTCCGAAAGATGAAGGCATAATGAAAGAATGGATACATTATTACAAACGAGTCGATTTCAAAGCAACACCATACAGCACTATGTGCTCGTTACATTTCTCAAAGGAATGTTACGAGAGGGATTCTGAAAAAATGGCAGCTCAAGGATACGCAAATGCTAGGCCTAGACTAAAAGCTGGCGCTGTTCCAGACATAACGTTGAATATTTTAAATCCTGGGAAAAGTGTTAAACGTGCGAGTTACGAAAATAGGCAGAAGGCCGAGTAAGTGGCCACAAAATGCAACAATCAATTCACAGATCTTTTATCTACACCAGCAGTGCTAAAAAATAAATCTGATAGCCCGACACCCTGGGCCCCTCTGGTTTTAGTTCCGGCCCATCCTGTATTCAAAGTTAGGTGCCCGTCAGGCTTGTCGAAACAAAAATTGTTTGCCTGAGGAAACTTTGATCACCCGGGTGAAATGAGTAAATGTATTTTCAAGATGTTGACATACATGCCTTAACACGGCACAATCTAAATCAAATCACTACTGTCCAAGGTGAAATTTTGATTTGATTTTAATCAAATGGAGGCTTTGCCAAAAATAATATTCTAAACCTGTCGTGTTTCGAGAAAACACAATTTTCAGTAATCTTATAAAAATTACAAATTTAAAAAAAAAATCATTGTATACATATAGTATGTATAAACGGTAATCTGTAATGATTGGAACTGATATAAAACTATTCCTTGGGCAGTTTAAATAGCAGCGATTAAAAGAAAAGAGGTCAAAGTTTCACATTAAATGGCTGACAATAGAAACTGGGGGGGAGGGGGTAGACACTATTGACCCAACCCCCAACCCCTTGCCCCAATGTGCGAGCGCCCATGGGACGTACCTTTTCTCCATGTGACACGCCTTATTATTCTCCCAGTACAAGCCCATTTTGCATATTCTGGTCAGCTCTGGCTAAATTGCAAAATAGCTAAAGTTTTAATTTAAGTACGCAAACAATAAAGCCGGTGTGACTAATGAACAGACTCCTTATCCTTGCATTGATCTTGTGAAAAGGACTGCCCTTCAGACATACTTCAAAGAAACCATGTTCGACAGTGTGTGTATGTGTAAGCACCAGCAATTGATTGCCAAAATAAACGATGCCTATTTTGTTGTTACTTAAGATGCCATGGACTTCAGGTTTAAGTCTTAATGCATATAACACTGTTTGCTGAACAAAATATTTATTCAGAATTAGTTCTTTAGGGCCACATATACTGCATGGTATATTTTGTTTTATTCCTTGTAATTTAATCATGGCATTAAACTTTACATATACGGTAGAGGAATGTCAGGTGTTAACTGGCCGAGTTTCTTTGGCGGAAATGGAGATGCGATTTTGTTTGGAGAGAAAATTTCACAGTGATCATTCATTTAAGCTAACTGGTGACAATTTTATTCTTTTCATTTTTTTATACTATAGTACTGTTGTAGTTGTTTAAAAACATCTGAAATTTACTTGAATAATGTTTAATTTTCACGTTCTATTTACTAAAGAAGAAAAAAAAGAAAAAAAAATGTTGTGTGATATTAATTATTTCGTCCAGTGCCGGATTTAGACGTGAGTGCGTGTGATTTGAATTTTTAACGTAGCTTTAACAATTTTTAGTCATATATATCACTACGATATGCAGTGTGGCAGTTTAGACTGGATTGCATACGTTATATTTAAAAATGGTTTGGGGTTGGGGTTTTTTCTTCTGACAAATGAAAATTGACAGACATAATGTAATAATCGGGACTTCGCTGCGAAAAATTGAGAGATATTACGAGATGGGGATGTAGATGAGGAAATACCCCCAAAATCGGGAGGTTTTTCTCCCGGCTTGAGAGTTGACAGGTATGAACTGTCCGGGCTTGTGGAATTTCAGTCAGGGCTTGAGTTTATTTAAGTCACCAGCCCGGGGTCTGTGCCTAAAAAATTTCTTTTAGCACTGACCAGTACAGTACATAAACTATTATATCAGACTGCAGATTCAAGTTTTGAATGTGCAACCTAAATGTGGTCTCCTTCCGTCTGCCTCGCTCGCCAATGTTTATGTTTGTATTCGAGGACTGGCTAGTATTGCGTCACGGTACGACGTGATCTGTCGTCTTATCAAAACTCGGAAAAACTCGGCAATTTACGGAATCGTGGTATCTTCCATGCAATAAAATCACTACCCGCTTACGATATTTAATTTATAAACATGACAGTTCGATTAAAAGCTGTAGAGAATTACATACGTAAAAGGAAAATTTTGATTTCTAGTCTCCTTTAAGTAGCACATATATGACTTCCACTATGTTTGTCGAGTTAGTTGAAAGTAACAATATGACATATGTTTAATATAAAGTTTGTGCTAACATCTTGCATATCATGTCGAATTCTTCTGTCTCTTCTTTAAATACGTTCCCTAATCATAATACCCTAGCAGAACTACTACTACCTCGCAAATCCAGCCCTCCCAGATAGCACCTTTAGCAAAAGGGAGCAGAGTGATCTCCCCTTAGGTAAAATAATTGGTGTAGGACTCGCAAAAGTCAGAATCCACGCGGAAGATGTACCATTTCAAGTTCGAGTTGGGGGGGCGGGTCACTTTTAAGGAAAGTATACTCCAACGTTACACACTTAGCTACTTGCACTGGGACTTAACATTCAGTGCGGGCTATAATTATCCCGTGCGTCCAAGTCTCTAGCGCTAATAAAAATTCCTAATATATATGTATAACTCCGTTACGAACGGGTACATTATGGTGAGTTTCTATTTCAAGGCATTCTTAACGTCCGGTCGCCAACTTTAATGTTTTTACTTCTACATGTGGTTTGTGAGCCTTTTTCCCTACCGGTAATTGCCTCATAATGCATATTGGCGTACGTACTTTATAGTTAAAGTATCTCAGTTCACTTTCATGTGAAGGTTTTTGCGTTTAGGTGGCGTCTACAATTTCGTATTTTGCATAGAATTTTAAAGAAAAGGAATTTCCGCGGCTTTCCTCACTGGTTATTGTGGCTATTTAAAAAAGACCTTGTATATAGGTATAGTTCAAAGAACCTTTAATTCCTTTTATTTTGGTATATGAATAATGGGTGTAATATGGGTTATAGAGTATACAGCTTGGCCTTACTCCAGATGTACACCTTTCAAAAAAGTGCTAGCTCCGCTTGGCCATTTTCACTTCCTGAAATTCAAGAGGTAAATTGTATAAAAAGAGCCACTAACTTTATTTTACATTTTATATATTTGGTAATTCATTAATTGCACTTTCAGCAGCTGGTATTGTCTAGTCTGGCAAAATTCATTTTCCCTATTTTAGTAGCTGCTATGGATAGTGTACTTTAGACTAATTCAGGCTGATTTTTTTCGCACAAATGAGCAGTCATTTTAGTTAGCAGTGTGCTTAGATCGTGTACAATTTCCAAAAGTAGAATATCCAAAGAAATATCATCCACATTACATTAATGTAGCGTATATGTATGCCAACATTCTCTCCACTGTGCATGTTTTAAATGCAAACAACTTCACCTTACATGCGTCACTCTCTCGAAATTACATAATAACTGGTGAGCGCCCCCTTAGTGTAGACACTGTACGTTTTCTGTATTGCTTCCGCTCTGGTCGGACAAGTACAGGCGAGGTTTCTTAATAGTGTTTACTAATTCGCGTCGTGTTCATGGCTGTTTCTATAGGTGACACTTAAGTGATGATTATCTGCATACGCGTTCCATCATATTTAAAGAGCAGCAGCAGAGAGGGTGAACAGACCATAGAATTCCGACAAAACAAATAAAACAAACAAATAAAATCATCTCGTAGAAAGGTCAAGATTTTACAAATGAACTCTTCCTTGAGATGTTTTATTTCTGTAATGGACGATTGTACTAATGAAACCTCAGTTCGAAATAGTATCTGAAAAAATAAAGTACTCTACGTGTTTATTTATTTCTTGTTTATTTTTTTGACGACCAACGTTGGTAGGTACCCTCTCTGCTGCTCCTCTTCTGCTGATATTAATTAAATTATTATGTTATAATAAAATCATACATCCAGAATCTCATACTGCAAGAACAGCACGAGAACGATTAGAAACAATTAAAAAAAATTCTTCCTGTCAGAGACTCATTTAGAAAAAATCTGCAAGCGCAGCAAGAAGCAAAAGTTGAGTTTGAAGAAGACACTAAAAAACTATTTAAACCCGTCACTGCAGCTACTGAACAAGTTACAACTGTCATCAAAGAAGATCTTCTTCCGGTATCAAAACAAACTGCGGCGCAGACTGAAAAAATAGCAAGAAGAACTAAACAGGCAAAGAAGATTTTACGAGACCTTCCAACTGACATCGCTGCAGCTCAACCTCCACCTGTTGGTGAGGAAATACTTGAAGGTATTGGAGAACTTCGTACTGAAGTCGCCGATGTGAGAGAAAAACTTGCATCTAAATCCAAATCAGGAGGAGAGAGCTTAAAATTAATTGCAAGATTTAACGAAGGAGTTGTTGAGGAAATTAGAAAAACTGAAAGAGAGAAATTACCTGAGATGATATCAAAAAATATATCTAATAAATCTAATTTTTTAAAACCCTTTTATGGAAAAACAAATGATGATGATTTCATTAAATGGATATATCGCGTATATTACAATAAAAAACAAGCTAGAGGTCAAGAATTTAAAAGATTTAATGAAGAAGTAAATAGACTTAGAGGGAGACGGGAACAACTAGGACAAGGAGAGTCCTCCCAGTATCAGCTTCCTCCACCTCTGCAACAAATAGAACAACAGCAATCTTCTTCGCCGCAGCAAAGGTTGAAGTCGGAAATTAAAAAGGCTAAAGAGTCACTTAAATCATACTCCTCGAAGAAAATTTCTTCACCTTTACATAAAATTTCTGCACCGGATGTAACATTTACACCGACAGATTCACCACATGGATTTCGAGAAGGTGACTCACCCCCGGCCACCACTGAAGTACTTACTCCGGTAATGCAACCACCAGTATTTAAAACACCTCAAGATGAACCTAAAACAGGATCTGGTTTATGTCCTGATAATATCATCAATGACGTGTCACGGTTAGAAGTTCTCATAGGAGGAAAACGTGCCGGAAATAATTCACCAGAAATAACCAATGAAGCAGCTGATATTTGTCGGCGACTATTTCAAGGTGGTATCATGGATATCGGCGTTTACCGAGAACTTATTGATGAGCTCGTTGATGACTAGTTGTTAGATAAATGGTAAATAAAATAAGATGATTGTGCATGATAATCATCGTAAACCCACACAGGTTAGAGCGGTAAACTCACGATTACCAATCTATAGTGTTATTTACGGAAATGGACTTGGTGATGTCATTCAGGGATTATTTACAAGGATAGCTCCAAAAGTAGCACCTGTTGCAAAACAATTATCGATGAAGGCTATTGATATTGTTCGTGATAAAGCTCCTGGTGCAATTGTCAATGTTGCTGGTAAGGCGTTCTCGGCGATCAAGGAAAGACTAGCACGATTATTGCGACGAAAACAACAACCACCGGTGAAACTGGCAAGTACTGAGGTGATGCCCGCAGATGTTAGTAAAATAATAAATCAGGCTGCAAATCAAAAACTAGCGGCGATATGTGAAGAAGCAGAAAAAAATATAACAGCAAATTTAATAGCAGGAAGCGGTCTTCGTCGACGATGATCATCATTTGAAAAATGGTAACTATAATAAAAATGTTCAGGCGCGAATCAGACCCAGCATTTGATATGGAGGCACCTGTCCTTAAGTACGAGTCGGTACGTGATTATCAATTTTATTCTTATGACGCAAGACTACCAAATCAGCGAGGGAGAATCGAATTACAGGTTCATGATACAAGTAGATATTTCTTGCCCTCTGAGGCATTTATTGAAGTAGAAGGTGAACTTGTAAAGGGGGATGATACGGCATATGGTGCCAATCTGCGTGTTGGTTTTGTCAACAACGGGATTATGGCACTGTTTGATAGCGCCACATACATGATTGATGGAAAAAATATTGAATCAATTCAGAAGGATGTTGATGTTGCTACAACAATAATTGGTCTGGCGAGATATTCTGACGACTTTACAAGATCAGCCGGTCCAACAATGATGTTTGCTAAGGATATTACCAACAACGCTGATCATATCAGGTATGCTAAAATACTGACACCAGTAGGTACTGCATCTGATCCACAACCAGTTGATGATGGTCCTGAATACGCAGCCAGACCAGCTGCTGCTTTTGATATTGTAAAAGATGATAGCGCGACTTACAACTTAGGGTTTGCAACACGCCGAACAGCGTTGTCAGGAAATAATAGAAATTTTTCATGTGCAATTCCACTGTCTCACATCTTTGGATTTTGCAGAAATGTTAGAAAGGTCATCTTTGGAGCTAAACACACAGTTGTGCTTGTAAGAAAAGGTGATGATAATGATGCAATCTGGCGAGGTTTTGCTGTTGATGACGCTGGTAAAGTAAATATATCGAAGCTTTCATTGTGGATGCCAGTAATGACTCCATCTATTACTGAAGAACACAAATTACTCTCTTTTATGGATCAAGGCGGTAAATCATTGCTATTATGGTTAACAGTAACCACAGATGCTATTCAAAGTAATGTTAATGGTTTATTTACATGGCATATAGCATCACAGCAAGGTGTTTCTGCACCACGACATATTTTATTGCACTACAAGATAATGCTAGGATAAATGATCAAGAACGTTCACATATGATATTTGACAACCTTGGAGTTAATGAAGTTTCCTTACGGATAAATGGACATCAAGAACCAGCTGAAGATATATTGTTAAATTTTGATCAAAATCATGTAGCGCGTGCATATCATCGTTTAATGTCATTCATGGGACGTGATCAAAATATAGATACTGGGTTGCAAATATCACAATTAGATTTCAGAACTTCATATCCGATTTATTACTTTTCGTTGGAACATCTTGATTTATCCAAGCAATCTGTCGTTGATATACACTTTCGAGCTCGTGTTACTAACCCTCCTCCTGATATACCCGGTCCACCTCTTATTCGAGGCACCTACAGAGCGATCGCGGTCATACTTAGCGACAAAGCCATGTTACTTGAAGGTGGTAGTGGTCGAATGAGAGTTGTTGATGCACCAGTGGAAAATATTTAATCGTGTTATTTAGAAAAATATTATTTATATAAAAATGTCGTATAGTCATGTTAATGTTACTCTGACCCCGGGTCAGGTAAAAAAGCTTCAATCAAAAACCGCCAACAAATGCGGAACTAAAATATCACTAAAACGAGATCATATTAGTGGTGGTCCAAACAAATTATCGCTGACAAATAATCAGATTAAACATTTCAATAAAGCCCTAGAATCAAAAACTGGAGTTCAATTCCATCTCTCCCCGAGCGCCATCAAAGACATGGTTAAAACCGGTGGTATATTTCCACTACTTGCGGCCATTCCGGCATTAATAGCTGCAGCTGCTCCAGCCGTAGCAAAAGCAGCCGCGTTAGGTGCTGTTGGAACAGCTGCTGGAATGGCACTAAAGAAGGCAACAGGGCGAGGATACAAAAAAAAGGGACGCGGCTTAAGATTACCGGGATCTCGTTGGGGGAGAGGCCTAAGGCTTCCAGGATCACTTCGTTAGACGTTCCAGCATCAAATTTTGATTTACTTAATGCCGCTAAAAAATTAAAAATATCTGCCTTTAGAGGTGTTTTTATGCGAGATCAATTACCGAAACAACCAAACAAACTAGAAACAGGTATTATTAATCTCGATGAACGTTCTGGACCTGGTACTCATTGGGTATCATACGCGGTTGATCCACGTGGAATTGTTTATTTTGATTCGTACGGGTTAGCTCCACCTGTTGAATTTATCAAGTATGTCGCACCACTGCACGCAACAACCAGAGGTTCCAGAGTTTGGTATTCAACGCTACCCACACAAACAATGACAGATCCGCCAATATGCGGCCGTGAAGTAATTAATGTACTCGACGCTATATCAAAATCATCCAGGCCGCCACATAAAGTCGTGCACGATTATACAAGCAACCGATTTGTTGCGCGTAAGGCGTTTTAAACAACGGATCTTATATAATGGTTGACATCTACGGAAGATCTTCTACTAGTAAGAAAATAAAATCCGACGTTGATCTGTCGAATTATGCGACTAAAGATGACCTTGCTGATATTATGAACCTTGCTGGAGTTGACCCAGATGAAGTTGTTATTTTTCAAGATCGATATGGTAAACTAAAAACTAGCAATATCAAATGGAATGATATAGTTCGATGAGTACTTGGTGCAGTTACAGATAATATTCCTGTGTTTACTGACGGTGGTAGAATCAGAGATTCAAGTATGTCACTTAAAACCATCAGAGATGAAATTGCAAAAAGTGTTGCTAATCGCGTGAGAAACACCGGTGACACAATGACAGGTGAACTTAGCATGAACGGGAACAAAATAGTAGCTGTAACAGCTCCAAAATCTGACAACGACGTCGCAAACAAACTATACGTCGACGACGTGGATGGAAAACTATCCACGCTGCGGGCCGAATATGATGTTCACACGGGCGCGTTTACAAGGCTTCGAAGAAATTTTCAGAAAACCGATGATGCCATAAATAAGTTCTTTGGAACTCCTTCCGTCATCGATATAAAACTTTCTGATATCAAAACTGACCTAGACATGATCAAACGAACACAACTAAACATCATAGCGGGAATTCCTGAGATTATCAATAAAACCAGTCTGATTAAAATTCCAGCTGAAATAACTCCCGGGCACATCACAAACATCGTATGCACGGTATCATCGGGATTTGCAACATGGTCAAAACAAAATAATACTATCAAATATACCGCAACAGTCACTGGCGTGTACAGGTTGTCCGTGTTCAGTGCTGCAAAATTTGAAATATTTACAACGTTTCCATGGCGTCATTCCACCGACAGGTTTTCCGGGGTTGTATCTGTTATATTAAATATCGGAACCGAAGAAATATTTATTCTGGAAGCAGATGATAAGACATTAACCGCAACATCTTACTGGTGGTGTTTGGAATTTGTAGCTGAAGCACATCAATTGGTTACTGCATAAAAATATATATGGACGGTGCACAATACAGATACAATCAAGCGCGTGAATGGCAGGCTGCGCTAAAAGATCAAGTTGATCAATATACAGTAAAAGTAAAAAAATATCGACGACGATTGGTTATCGTTGATGTGATTGTTTATTCAGTATCCGCTGTTGTTGCTGGAACCGGTGTAATATTATCAGCGTTGACAACGATGGCACCAGTAGCTGTAACTATTTGTATTTCAGCAGCAACAACTATTGCAGGTGTGCTTAATATCATCACAAAAAAAATATGTACTTGCACGAACGAAAAATTATCCGATTACAAAATAAAATTACATACAGCGACGGTAGCATACTCGAAATTATCCTCGTTGTTATCAGCGAGTCTCAGTGATGGAATTATATCTGATTTCGAATTTTCAATGATAACCAAAATATACGACGAAGGTATCGGTATTAAAGATACAAGTATCAATAATGACAGAATTACTCCAGCAGATCGTGACCAACACAACTCCGCCAAAGATAACGATGATCTCGGTAAGTTCAATTAATCCTGAATTTAGTGTTAATTTTCCCACTGTAATTCCAGTAAAAGAAATAGCACTAGCACAATTACGAGTATATTACAGCTGGCCAAATATCAGATCAAAATCATTTAATGGTACACCAGCAAATAATTCGCTCGTATTTGCTAACAAGAACAAACCCGATGGAACACCTGACTGGGTTGTTGTTGGAATACCAACTGGCAGTTACGAGGTCGAACAAATCAGTGAGGAATTTGCGCGTAGAATAAAATCAATAACGGGAAAAGAATCAAAAATATCAATTAATGTTCATGAACCCACCCTGTCCTCGACGATTGAAATAAACTCGCCTGATTACGTAGTTGATATTTATAAATCTTCAATCAGATCCGTGCTAGGATGGCCTGAAATTCCCAGGGTGTATGAAGGACCACCAGAACCAACGAGGGGTGATTTTACGTCAAAGACCAGTCTTCGTCATGATATTAAAATGAATTCAGAATGGTTAGATTACATAGAAGTAAAACCAGGAGGGAGTGGGAGGGCACCTGTATATGATCCTAGAGCTCTTTTGTATAATCTTAATGAACGTGTTATTGCTTTTGATATTGATTCTATATTTGCTTCAATAAACTTAGACCATGAAATACAGGTAAATAATTTACGTGATAGTTTTCAAGAGTATTTATTTGATTCAACATCTGCGCGCGATAATATTATTAGGTACATAGAAGTTTTAAATTATATAGTTAATTCTTCTGAAGTTATCTACAACAGAATTAGAGATATGGTTCTTAAGTCATCAAACAATTATAAAAAATCCTTCGCAGCCAAGTACAAAATACCCGAAGCTGACATTGTAACGTTTAAGTTTCCTGATTATAATCCGGATAAATTAAGAAAATCTGTCAGTGATGTCATTGATGAGTTTTTTCCTAAAATACTCCATGCATGGAGAAAATTAATTGCACCAGCAGCTGTTCTCAGATATGATAATGATCCACACGGCGGCGGAAGACACATATCTCCGGGAATCGTTAATATAACACCGACGGTCGCGGTCAGTCTGGTTTGTGACGTAATCGATGGCAGCTATCAAATAGATCTCGGAAGATCAAATCAAGCTCAACAAGGATACATCCTGTACACGTTCACACCACAAGTTCCCCCTGGAAGTTTAATCGTGCAAGAACCAACTAATCCCGTGTATTTACGGTGTCACAATAATATGTTAACACGAATCAATTTTAAGCTCACAGACCACCTTAATCGCTTAATTGACATACATGAAGAAGAACTTGTAATAAATCTGTACGTAAAGTCGTAAGACTTTTGTCGTAAGACTTTTGTCGTAAGACTTTATCGTAGATCTTTATGTAATAGAGGGTTTACCAACTCACCCATCAGAGTTATGAATAAATAATAATAATTCAGAAATAAAATAATAATTCAGAAATAAATAATTTGTAAAATTAGGAAATTTGTACAATTTTATGTTTTTGATGGGGTAAATGGTACTCAAATTAAGAAATTTGTACAATTTTATGCTTTTGATGGGGTAAATGGTAGTCAAAATTAAGAAATTTGTACAATTTTGTTAAATTTCAGTAAAAATAAATAAATTAATTCAGAAATAAATAAATAATAATTCAGAAATAAAATAATAATTCAGAAATAAATAATTTGTAAAATTAAGAAATTTGTACAATTTTATGTTTTTGATGGGGTAAATGGTAGTCAAAATTAAGAAATTTGTACAATTTTATGTTTTTGATGGAGTAAATGGTAGTCAAATTAAGAAATTTGTACAATTTTATGTTTTTGATGGGGTAAATGGTAGTCAAAATTAAGAAATTTGTACAATTTTGTTAAATTTCAGTAAAAAAAAACAAATTAATTCAGTAAATAAATAAATTAATTCAGAAACAAATAATAAATCAGAATCTTTGATTCTATGTACCAACTCACCCATCAAAATTGCAAATTGCATAAATAAGAATCTTTGATTCTAAATCTTTGATTCTAAGTACCAACTAACCCATCAAATTCAGAAATAATATTTCTGATCAAAGATCTCAGTCATCTTCATCGGAATTACTACTCTGGATCGTTTCACCAGTAACGAAGTTACTCTGGATCGTTTCACGATCTAACATAATTTTTCTTAATAGTCTTATACGGGTACTAATCGTTTTCTTTGCCTCATACTCGTGGGATAATAACGATTTAATTCTTTCTACGGCGGTAGAGAGAGGAACGAAATCCTTCACATGATCATCTTCTACGGTAGCTAGCGACTGAAACATTGCCGCCTGAATCCGTTTCATGAGCCTGTATTCAGATGATAGTGTGTGTGTCCCCTGGGTTTTACGTTCTTGTAAAATCTCAAAGTCAGAAACTATTTTTTCAGGATTTAGTTCATCAGATATATTAATTCCATCTTTTTTCAATTTTTTAATAGCAACAATTACATCATTGATATTTTCATGGTTCATTATATAATATATAAATCTTTAAAATAAAAAAAAATATCCCTAGAACACCTATCGAGTGTTTAGCGAGTTCGTCGGGATGTTTCAGGGACAGCACAACATATACAATGAAATGGTTATATACAATGAAATGGATATATACAATGAAATGGTTATATACAATGAAATGGATATATACAATGAAATGGTTATATACAATGAAATGGTTATATACAATGAAATGGATATATACAATGAAATGGATATATACAATGAAATGGATATATACAATGAATGAAGAGCCCCTATCGAGTGTATTAGCGAGCTCAGATTATGCATTGGACGGCACAAACATATAACTTAACTAAGGAAATGGATATATACAATGAAATGGATATATACAATGAAATGGTTATATACAATGAATGAAGAGCCCCTATCGAGTGTATTAGCGAGCTCAGATTATGAATGAACGGCACAAACATATAACTAACTAAGGACAGTACAAACATGTACGCTCAGCAAAAACCCACCCACAATAATTAATCCAGTGGGTGATACGAAAATATGTATCACCCACAAGTCAATATTGTGGATGGGAATTTTGCTGAGCGGGGGGGGGGGGTTGCGGTTCCCCCAACTATTATAAAAATCGCAATTATGCGTAAACCACCGACCAATTGTCAGCCATGGGGGTTTGATCCTGGACCGCGGCCGTCACAGTCCAATACCATACTGATTGAGCTATCAAACCTTGTTATGAACATATGTTTTGGAAGTTAATATATAGTTAAGCTATATAGCTGAGGAACTAATATTTACACTAAAACAACAGTTTCTGAATAATAACAGTTTCTGTATTTATAACAACAGTTTCTGAATAATAACAGTTTCTGAATATAAAACAGCGTTTTTCCTAAGCAGACTGAGAATCAATAATAACAGTTTCTGAATATAAAACAGCGGTTTTCCTAAGCAGACTGAGAATCAATAATAACAGTGGCATGAACACACCTGCAGATCGATTACCATGACAACGGTTTCTGTTCTACACACAGCTTCCTGCGGATCAATAACATTGTCATGATCTCTCGTAATGTTGTATGGTGGGAAATATTTAAAAACCATAAATAATACTTCTACGAGTAATTAATTACGATGTAATTAGTTAAACTGACTAATTACGATCATAAAAATCCAAAAATCTACGAAGAAAACTATATATTACAAAGTAATCTCCCTTTTATATAATCAAAATTCAGTAGTGTATGGAGGACCTGCTGTGACATAAATTAAAAAAATTAATTCAATGTGGTGATGATAGTTAATAATGTGGTGATGATAGTTAATAATGTGGTAATGATAGTTATTGATACTGAAATGTAATTTTCTGCTTATATTTTTTCGAGAAAGTAGATCTGGTTATATTTTCTGCGACGTATTTTACCACACGCGAGTTAATATCAAAATATGTCCCAGCCGCGTTCATAGACTGAAATATAATTTCTTTGCCAGTTTCTATGTTTGTGGAAATTACCGCCCTCTTTCCGATTGTCTTACATCTTCCTGTATTACCACGTGTATTATTCTCGCTGCATGTGACAACACGAAGGTTGGATAAATTATTGTTTTGAGTATCCCCGTCAATATGATCAATAACAAGACCGTCATTGATCATCCCATTATGACATTCATACGTAAATCTATGACATAGATAATGTTTCTTTCCCCCCTCGCATGTAAACCTTAGATAACCATGATTATTAATACAACCAACTGGTTTTTTTAACCTACAGTGTCTGATGATACCATTAATATTTGATTCATAGTTTGTTATGACAGGATGTGGGACAAATATATTTTGCTCCATTATAATAATATTATACGTTTAAATCATTGTTTGTCTGAAATCTTGATATATAATCCCTCACGGATTTTATAGCGTTTTCACCGCTATTATTTTTTTTGTCATAATATCTTTTAAGTTCTCTGAACCGTTTTCCGCCGCACTTTCCACATAATTCTGTTTTTCCTCGCACTCCAATACCACACCTCAGACATGGTATTGGTCCTAGACTTCCTCGTCGTATGTTTTGTGAGTGCATCCAACAAAATTCCTTTCTACAGGATTTGTTGCATCGATTTACTGAGCCGATCATCAGCCATCTGCATTGAGACATTGTATATATATATAATTTTCTTTATTTAAATATTTGTTTTAATTATATGAACGAGTTTGAGAGATTATCCCAAACTAGGCCTGTTAAATATAAATTCAACCTTGACAGATTATCTTCTGACTTGCCAGTACGAGATCTGGTTGATCCGAAAAATAAAAGTTTGATCTCGAAAATTCACGACGCCAAGAAAGAATTTTACACGGATGGTGCATCTCATACATGGTCAACGTTCAAGATTATACGCAACACTGTCACGGACGCCACAATGAACGACAAGCGAGCGGCAACTATCATTAACTACATCGCTGAATACGAGGGCAATCAAAAATATTTCTTCAGAGTAAAATTTATTGTATTAACAGAAACAGGTAGTTGGATTATCCGTGACAAATATGATCCTGTCCTTGGCAATAATAAAACTATCATATTAAGTAAAAATTCCAGACCGGGTCTACTGACGGGTATTGACAAACCGTATTATGAACGAGCGTATCCTGTAACAGCGGTTATTTATGGAATTTATGAGATAAATAAAAAACCCAACGTTGATAAACTAGCGCCGATGAAATTTTCAAGGTTAAATTGTGTGGCTGAACGAGTAATAGAACACTTTACAAACGTGATGCGTGGAAATGGATTAACCGATTTAAGGCGTGAAAAAATAAACTCGTGGGCTGATTCAGTTAAGGATACCGGTGCTACAATAAAAGATGTTGCTGAGTTAGGAAAAATATTAAAATTTCCAATAACCGTAGCAACAATAACCGGAGAAGTACTGTACCAGTCGAAATATAAATCGAAAGGAGCTCCAATAAATATTATCGATCATAACGCGCACGCATGGACTAACGCAGTAACAATATTTCCACGTGATCGAACTGTTAGATTTTACCCCACAGATATGTTTGATTTTATCAACGAAATAAGTAAAACCGATCCTGTATCGGTATGGTTATTTAAAAGTAATGAGGAGGGTGAATTTGATCAGTTTGTCAAACCGAACGGTGAAATATATCGCACAGAATCCCTCCATGACGAGATGAAAAATCTCGCGACGTTTTTCAAGTACAAGCACGCGGAAAATACTGACAAATTACTAACTAATTGTTTTACCGTTCCATCTGTTGCGGCTCATTTCGCCAGAGAGAGAAATTCATGGAAACCAACACGATTTGATTTACTCGAGGACGTACGCGCAAGTTGCGTCGAATATGGACATGGCGGATTATGGAATACCAAATATAATTACAATGATGTTATTTCGGTTGATATGGTTGCATGTTATCCAGGAAGTTTTCTGGGATACGGAGATTGTTCTGTGTACTTTGAAAGATTTGGTCACCCTACAAACGAGATGACGCGAGTGGCAATTAATGGACCATTACCTGATTTTGATCTGACTGGATTCGCCTGTATTGAATCATTCGAGTTTAACGAAAATCTTCACAAGATTTGTTATGTTTGGTTTGGTAGACATTTTTGTGAAAAACGTTGGGCACCTATAGTTTTGTTGCGATATATGCTAGATTGTATGATACTGACATCGTTGGTGGTCAGTGAGGCAATTATATCATATCATGCACAGACCAAAGTTTGGTTGCCCATGTCAGATTCTGAAGTTATTAGCGAGTTTAAGGATGTTTCCGAAGATGATATTCCTAATAAACTCAAAAACGCAAAAGATCTCGGTAGAAAAATTATAGGAAAATTTACTCAAGGTGGTGCATATGATTATAAAAGACATCACGCACGATTAATTCTGGATGATGCCGAGTACGATTTTATAATCGCTGACACAACGGCGAAAAATATATTTGTAAATCGAGAAAGTGTTTATTTATCCGACGGAACAAAATTAGGTACGATCGTTAGTTACATAAATGACGTATCCCCGCAATATACTCATCTAAGATCTTCCATGTTGGCTTATGTTTCTATAAATTTATTATCGATGATTAATAGATTTCCTGAGACCGCAGTCAGAGTCGCAACAGATTCGTTTTATATTTCAAGTAAATATTTAGAACTTGTTATGAAATTTACAAGTAATGATGAACGATGGGGTTCGTGGAGAATAAAAAAGGAACTATTACACAATTACACAGAATCAGCAGATGTTCCAATGAGAGATTTTTATCGAGAGAGTAATAAAATATCAGAAATGTCGAAAGCACCATCGTTGAGTGATCCAATAACTAGATATAAGACAGTATATCTCAATGGACCTGGTGGATGCGGCAAAACAACTCGAACGATTAATGTTTTTAGAAATTCAGATATAATCGTGCTGACACCCACACATAGACTCGCACGTGAGATGAAACAGCGGCAAGTACAATCGTGCACGTATCATAGTTTCTTTCGGTGGCGCGGGGATACATGGACTCCTGAACGGATGGGAGAAAAATATATACCTAAAATAATTATTTGGGATGAGATATGCACGGTCTCATTGGATACATTAAAAACGTTTCTTGATTGGTTGTTGACGAAAAATACCGCCATAATAATGTGTGGCGATCATGGTCAACCGCCGCCTTTTGTTGGACCATCTCCACATGATTGGTTAAAAAATTTCGTTGATTATTACGAAGAAATAGATGATGATCATAGAGCTCTTGATGCAAATTTGAAGGAGTTTAAAAAATTAATCAGATTACAATCAAACAAAATTCAGTGTGAAATAATACGTGGAGTGATCTCAGAGACATCAATGAGTGATTTTTTAAATTTATGGAGACCCACCGATTTGATCGTAGCAAGTAGAAAAATAATCAGAGACGCTTTACAATAACAGTTATTTCAGCTGCATAAAGAAAAATACTCAGAATTACCCGTACCGTTGTGTTATAGACCATCAGATACACGAAAACAGAATATTAATGTTGATATTCCAGGACAGACTGAGAATCAAAATCTCGTATTAAATGATATTGTCGCCGTTGATATCAGTGTGGTTGAAGATGCAATACACGCTGACAAATCTCCATGGGTGTTGGGATACGCCATGACAATCCACTCGTCTCAGGGATTAACTATTTCTGATACACGAGTTTGGATTGTAGACGATCGCATCGAGTGGTCAAATTTAGTTTATTTGGCGGTATCGAGGGTCAGAAATATATCTCAATTACGTAGAATTATAATTCCTGAAATCGTTGATAAATTTAACATCATCGATGATGATATAATAAGAAAAAAATTAATCGGATACAAACAATCTGATAAAAAAAATAAACGTGACTTTGATCTTGATGTTGAATTTATTATTGAGTTAAAACAGCAGCAGAATAATCATTGCACCAGTTGTAATTGTATAATGTTATGGCGGTATTCGAGTAATGATTCAAGACAATTTACCGTAGATAGAAAAGATAATAGTCGCGGTCATACACGAGAAAATACCATGTTAACCTGTCTTGAGTGTAATCGACGTAGAGGCGCTAGCGCCTTGGGTGCTAGTTAAGTGATCGAAATCACCGGAGTGATTTTGGTGGCAGTTGTGTATCCGCGGGAATTATTTGTAGTTGTTCACGTGTAAATCCACGTTGAGGAGCAGCTGAATCTAATCTGTAGATTGCAGGTCTGGAAACGCCTACGTTTCTCCCGGTGGATCTTGTCACGGTAGATATTTTGTGTGTGGTAACACTCCAAATAGGATCAGTTGCTCTCGCTTTACCACCTTCAAGTTCACCAGGCTCATATAAATATCTGACTGTGACATCACCTAATATTTTTTGTTTTCCAACATCTTTTCGTTGTGTTGGTATATTTATTTTTGTGACCGCGCTAATGGGTTTCATGTTGGTTGTTCGTGTGATCTCATTATTTAATGCAGCTATCACGCCTGGTAATCTTGCAACCCATTCGCGAGATCTTTTATCCTGAATAAATTCCCTCGCGTATTGATATCCAAATAACCGCTCAGCAAGTGTTCGATTAAATCGCTCAACAATTGCTTGATCACGGTGAATTGCAGTATGACCTCGTCGTATTTTGGTATTATGTTGTTTCATCAACGATGATACTGGACCAAGAAATTCCTTGCCAGGATCAACCTGTAGTAGCTGTGGCCATCGCAGACCACCTCGTGGTCCACCACCTCGTTGATAAATTCGTTCAAACGCATCGGCTACTTCAGATGATGTTTTCGCTGATAGCGGCTCTGCTTCTTTATATCTACTTGCAACATCAACTACGGTTAGCGCGTATTTGTACGTTTTTCCACGCACAGTATCATGCGGTAAAAACAGAATATCAGCTTGATGAACTTCATTAGGAACACTGACATCGAAATACGCGTACTGAATTTGTTTAGGACGTGGTAGATAAATTTGCCATATTGCCTGCCTGGACAACCACGCTTTAGCAGTAGAATGTTTAACCGCCGCTGCATCAGCGAGTTTACCAATTGCTGCTTTGCCTCTCCAGTATCCTCTCGGTGAATAATAAATTGATTCCATTATTAATTACCAGCCCCAATCGCTAATTTACCTTTCATCGAGGATCTTACTAACCAATTAGCTAATGATTCTCTAATATTTTTATTTTTTATAGAATTTAATGAATGAATTAATTTTACATCTGCAATATGCCTATCTTGTAGATTTTGACTTTTATAAGCTACATCATGAGCATGACAAGCTCGATCAATAGCGTTTACTGGTTCCTCGCCTGGTTTTGGTTGATCTTGATCATCGAGCCTGATATCGAGTCGAGTACCAGGACCGCAATAATTATATCCTGGTAGATGCTTTTCTCCTGGATATTTAGCCCATGGAGTACCTGGAAACTTTGACATCAAATTAGCAATATCACCACCGCGCTTATTAGGTAAAAACGAAAATTTCTTTCTACCGCATATAGAACATTTTCCACCGTACGCTATTTTTTTATTTTTTGTTATAACCGTAGCTAAATCAGTGGTTGGAGTTTTAACTTTACAGCGTAAACAATATAGATTCATGTTATAATATATATGGATATAACTGATTTCTCAGCAACTCGGCAGCGAGAGCCAGTTAAGCATCATCCTGCACTACCGAACTCCATCAGAATGATTATCATAGGACCATCTGGATCGGGTAAGACGCAATTATTACTTAATCTGATAATGAGATGGTTGAAATGGGATAAATTATATTTAGTAGCACCATCCGTTGATGATCAGCGATGTTATGATGTACTTAAAGATTTCAATGAAAACGCACGATTACTGGATGAGGATAATGATGTTATAGAGTTTATAACCGACATTGATGAAGCACCACCCGTAGATTCCATAGACGGATTTATTAATAATTTAGTTGTATACGACGATGTGATGCTAGATAAACAATCAAATCCAGCCAGAATATTTTCCCGAGGTAGACACAAAAATACAGACGTGATCTATGTTACTCAACGATATACACAAATTCCGAAGGTGATCAGAGACAACTGCAACATTTTAGTTGTGTTTAATGGCGTAGACACACACACGTTGCGAAATATTCATCAAACTTGGTGTGGTGGTGACATGGATATAATTAAATTCAAAAATTTCTTCTCACGAGCGCAAGCTACCCCACATGGATTTATAACAATAAATTTACATGATCCAAGAACAAGATATCGTGGGGGTCTTGATAAAATATTTGGGTAACAGGGGTGATGATAAAATTAAATTTAATTAAACAGATATCATTAATATAATGAACAAGTGTGCGTGGCTACGTCAAGGAACAACAGATAAATGCAACAAAAGGTGCCGTGGAGAATATTGCAAGAAACATAATTATCTTATAAAGAAAAACCTTCATGCTGGTCCACGAAGTTGTGTTGGTTGTAACAACGGTGTTAGAGGATTATATCAGATTTGCAAAAATTGCGGTGGAGATCGATATCGAAGTTTGATGATATATTATAAACACAGAAAGAACATAAATCCAAAAATAGAAAAACCACCATCAGAACTTGAATATTACTTGAAACATAGAACAAATAAAGATGAAACAGATGAAGATGAAACAGATGAGGAAAAACGACAGCGAGAACGCGTTGAAAAATATTCATCAAACTTGGTATGGTGGTAAATTAATAGCAGCAGAGAGGGTACCTACCAACGTTGGTCGTCAAAAAAATAAACAAGAAATAAATAAACACGTAGAGTACTTTATTTTTTCAGATACTATTTCGAACTGAGGTTTTATTAGTACAATCGTCCATTACAGAAATAAAACATCTCAAGGAAAAGTTCATTTGTAAAATCTTGACCTTTCTACGAGATGATTTTATTTGCTTGTTTTATTTGTTTTGTCGGAATTCTATGGTCTGTTCACCCTCTCTGCTGCTAGAGCACATAGTCACTCGCACAGGTAGCCTATGCGACTTCACAAGATAGGTTAGGGCTACAATACTTATATGTGTGCATGTCTTTATGCCCTTAAGAATCTCAGTATATATGTATAACTCCGTAATTTTCTGGTAAATACATGTTAGTTTCCTTTACCACCTTATCCTAAGACTTGGAACGCCATGCTTAAATGAATCTACCTGTACATGCCGTCCTTGACCTTCCTTACAGGTAGTCTTGTAATTGACATTGTCTGACATAACTTTTGTCCATGTAACCATCATTTGGTATAGCACTTTGCCCAAGCTGTATTCAACAATACATATGATGGGCCACAGGTTTATATTTCTCCGTACAGGTGGTATATTCATAATATTTTACCTGTACACTTCATTGCTTTATAAGACTATTATCAATTTCTGTGTCAACTTTCTAAGATTTTGCTCTGCACCGGCATTGGTTCTAAAAGACAGGTGGAGGGCTACAGTTTTATACGTTTTTCTTTAGTTGTCTTACAGATTATAACTATGGGCAAAGCACAGAAACGCACAGCTCAGTGAGAACACATCTGCAGTATGCATGCAGATCTTTCCTCAGTGTGAAAATTTTCCAGTGCAAAAGGGAGATAAATCAACTCTTGCCCTTCTGCCACAATGCGCCGGACATTGACACGCTCTGAAATAGCTCCGGCACCCAAGTCACACCACAAAACCCAGTCTTATTGGCAATTCCCTCTACCTAGCCTCCTCAGAGTTTAACTCGATTCCTATTGAAGACCAGCGAGGAACAGAACTAAACAAACATGATAGTTCCATGTCACTCAGCAGACATATGGACAGGTTACTAGTATCAAACATCCCATAACCCGTCCTAAATAGATGATCCTAACGATATTCTCCACATACTGGTGGCTTATTTCCGTTGAGACCGTTCTAGGCCATATATTATGGATAACGAAGGGCCAAAACATCAATATTACGGGCTCAATCACTAACAGCCAGGCTTCCAGTACGTCGAACCCGACTTTGGCAGACATCTGCAGGCACCAGTCTAACCCCACATACCGACTCGAGACATTCATTCGGCACGATGTCAAAAATCTCTCTACACTCTGCCATGAGAGGAGACATTTTACTTAGCGACTGTCTCGAAGTCAGTTTCTAATTCACGGCGTTCAACAAGTTTAGTGAGCGGCATATCTCGTCACTCTTCTCCAGCTAAGTCTCGTCCATTACAGGAGACCTTTGCCTTACCTCATGCAAGCACAAGATGTTGCTTGTTCTCAAGTGATGTCATCACTTCTAGATTATCTGATGTCACGTGAAGATTCAGCCTTCCGAAGCGCCATTGATGATGTTTTCCGCCTATGACCCCCGGTGTTCTGGCCTCCTCCTCCCACTCCATGAGCTACCTGGACCAGAACTCTGGCATCTTTTTATCTTAGGACGAAATGGAAGAATCCATTTTCATTTACTTTCGCAGTCTGTGAGATTTATCGACATTCTGACCTGCCTTCATCATCAGTTCCTGGGTTGTTCTACCTTGGCCATCAACCTGTATTTCATCTGGAAACTCCAGCATTTGACTGTGATATCGCCGCTTTGGAGATGAGTAATGTCCGGACCATTTCTAGGGTGGAAACATCAAGTTGCCTGGACGACATCCTGCAGAAACATCAGATGAGTTATATTTAAACACGTTCTGACAACCCTTGTTCCACTGCTTACCAGCCTGGCTTCTCGTTAACAAGGAAAAATCCGACCTAGTGCTATCTCAACAATTTTTTCACCTAGGAATGCTGGTCAATACACAGACATCATTGTTCGGGTCGCTCAGGATCGGGCATTGAAAATCCGAACCATGTTGGCTTCATTACTTTCGAGGAAATTTCTATCCGCACGGGAGTTTCTTTACCTACTAGGCTATCTCAACTCGGCAGCGGACCTCATTGTCCTAGGTCGCCATTGTATGTGTCCATTGCGAATGATTATTCAATCCCTATAAATGAAAATTATGTGACTTCTGGACCAACCACTCCCCATCTGCACAGATTTAAAGCACCATCTGCGGAATTGGGGCGTCCAACTTGGCTCACGGAGGGTATAACTCGGCAAGTACGAGAATATATTCTGTACCAAGGCAAGTAGGGAAGGCGGGGAGGGGCATCTACTACCATCCTTGGGGAAGCCACCTACATATCATTCTACTGGAAATAAAGCCATTATGAAAGCCTTTCACTGGTGGCAGGAATGTTTAAATGGCAAAGGAGTTCTCATCCTGTCCGACAACTTACTGTAGTGACTTTTTTTCGAATACCCAACAATAATAACTAAGCGGAACTACAACTACCTCTCAAATCCAGCCCTCCCAGATAATACTTTTAACTAAAGGGAGCTAAATGTTATCTGCCGATCTATTACCGGTCGGGCAGAGTGGTCTCCAGTTACATCTAAGACATTGCGGTACAGTGTAAGAATATCCTAGTTATTATTTCCGCTCGGGCCAAGAAGCACGCTATCGTCACGAGAGACCTCGCAAAAGCCATAAGCTACGTGGAGGATATACCACTACAAGCTGGAGGAGTTTTTCACTTCTAAGTGAAGTATATTCCATCAATATTTCCAACTTTTTCTGTTTTTCTTTCACGATAAAGTTCTGCCGTTACAAGTTGACACACTTTGTCGAAGTCACACATTTAGGTACTTGCACGTGGATCCTAAGCGACTTCATAGTCAGTACTATATTTATTTTATACGTACAAGTCTGTAGTGCTCATATAATTCCTGTATATGTGTAAATCGTGTATAGGTGTTTACAAACGGGTACATACTGGCGAGTTTCTATCCAAGGTTTTCATAGCGTCTGGCCGCCATTTTTAATGGACTTGCTTGCACGGGCGGTCTCTGGAACCTCTTTTCCTACAAGTATTGCCTCGTAATTGATTTTGTCGCACCTACTGTGTACGTACGTCTCTATAGCGGTGCCTCGGTTCCCTTTTACGCAACATTTTTTTTGTTTGTAATGTAGACACTCTGTTGCATTTCTGTATCTCTTCCGTGCTGGTCGGACAATTAAAGGTCAGCGCTTTATACATGGTATATTTAGTCACCTCCTGCGCATGCATGTTTCTATAGACGACGCCTGATTCATGTTTATATGCATACACTTTAATTAGTATTTATCGAACATTTAATCGCATGCACGTGTAACCTATGCGACTTTATAAGTTAGGTTCGGGCTACATTATTTACATGTGTGTATGTCTTAATGATTTAAGAACTCCTTATGTATGTATAATTCAGCCCTTTCTTATATATAAAGGTGAGTTCTTTTACCACAGTAAGTTTATATTTGTAACACCATGTTTTCATGATTATACCTGTACAGGTAAGCATTGTAATTGAAATGGTCTGCTATCACTTTTTTGAGTAACCATTATTTGGTATAGCTATGTGCCCACATTGTATTCAGACGTCATATGTGAAGGCAGCACAAGCTTATAAACAGGTGGTATTGTCACTAGATTTTACTTGTATACTTCCTTGCTTTATGAGACTTATCAATTTCTGGTTCACCCTTTTAATGATTTAGCTCTGCACGGACATTGCATTCTAAAACAGGTGCAGAGCTACAGCTTTATCCGTTTTGCTCTATCTTGTCTTACAGATTAGAACTATGGGCAAAGCGCAAACAACATACAGCTCAGACCGAAGACGTCACCAGTCTGAATGCTGATTTTTTTCCTCAGTGTGTATCTTTATGGGAACAAGGAAGACGATTCAACTTACCCTTTAGCCACGAAGCATCGGACATTGACAAGTTCGGAAACGCGTCGGCATCCAAGTCACCACCACAGGACTCGTCCCCCTACCTTGCCTGCTCTGGGTCTGACTTGATTCCTCCTTCAGAATGGGACAGAGCTAACAAACAGCAAAGTTCCTTCTCATTCAGCAGACATACGGAAAGGTTACATGGATCAAATATACCATAACCCTTCCGAACTGAGTATTCTAACGATATCCTCCTCACACTGATGGACTATTTCCGTTGCGACTGGCCTAATCCATATACTAGGGATCACGAAGAGTGAAAACATTAATATTACGGGTGCGCAAACGAACATATCTTACCTCTCCATCCATCGATACAACACATAGCTAACTTCCTCTTCTGGCTGTTCAAAGAGACCAAGTTAGCGCTGAGTACGATCCAATGTTAACGCTCAACTATCTCCGACACCTGTCGTCATCGTCGGAGAGATGATATCGGACAAGCCCAGGGCTTATCCGACCTTCTCGCCAACTTTGTGTATACACGAACAGAAATGTTAACCCTAGGCCCGAAGAGGAACCTATCTTGGGTATTAACCTGTGTGGATAAGATACCTTTTGAACAATATTCAATGGCATCACTAGGGCTCCTTTCTCTACAAGACCCGCTTCCCTGTGGCATCAGCAACTGCAGTCAGAATTCTCGAAATACATGCCCTATCAACAGATCCGATTTACATCCAAGTCCAGACAAGACGGGTCAGTCTTATTCATGACGCCATCCTCTTTCATGCTGAGAACCGTCTCTCTTCCATGAGTAGCTAAACTTTCGTCACGGACCCTCAGTCTCCTCCGGACACATTAACTAAAGGCAACTTACAAGACCCAGTTCAAGTGATTATGTAATGGTCTCATTTTTCCTTAATTTTCATCGCTTCTGCTATGCAGATGATCATGCATAAAATCCACCTATGTGCATTACGTAAGGAGCGGTATCAAATTACATCATCTCCATAAAATCCACCTATGTGCATTACGTAAGGAGCGGTATCAAATTACATCATCTCCATAAAATCTACCTATGTGCATTACGTAATGAGCGGTATCAAATTACATCATCTCCATAAAATCCACCTATGTGCATTACGTAAGGAGCGGTATCAAATTACATCATCTCGAATTTTCATAAATGTCTGATGTACAGGTTATATGTTTAGATGCCTAAAATATTATTCCCTGTAATGAGAGTTGTGCGTTTTACATTTAATGGAAAGGTCCCTGTCATGAAGTCATTTTAATTTGTGCTTTATCATTGCTCCTAGAAATTGTACCTATCTACCATCAAATACATATTGGCCGTCTTTTACTGAAAATTAACCACACAAAAAAAAAACACCTTGAAGAACTTACTAAATATCAACAGAATTAGATACAGTATAATAGAAATCATCCTGGGTCAACGGGATTACATATTCCATTCATTAGAGTTACATAGGTTTTAGACTTGAAAAACAAATGTTCCGCCTCTTCTTTTGGCCTCGTGCTGTTAAACAGACATTTGGACTTCAATCAGTCTGCAAGTGACATAGCCTCACACGAAGAGTTAATACGATATTTTGTCATGTTACGACTCCTTAGCCTTAAAGTATGTAATAGAGAGAAGCAAAACTAACAAGTTTAGTAAAATCAATAAATAATTTTATTTCCCCAAATTACAACGTGAAAATTAAAGAAAACAGACACGAACAGTATTGTGAATTAAATCCAAATTATTCCTAAATGCTCTATCACAAGTACAAAAGTACGGAATGTTCCGAACTGATTCCGATATATTTTAATATATTGATGTATCACAAAGATATAATTCAGAATGTCTTTGATTGCGACTTCAGTAATTCCAAAGTAGTGTTTTAAACCAGATTGTCAATGAATACTTTGCAATTCAAATGAATTTAAGTAAATAATTCTTCTCAAATTATATCTGAACACAAGTATAAACTTTGATCATAGATAATAAATCAGGAATGAATAATTGCTTACCAAAATCACCATATACATATTTCACTTCACCAATGTCGCAACATGAATTTCCTAAGGGTAAAAAACATCTTTTTTTTAACTCGGATCCAAAAAAACAATTTTTAACAATGACCAAAGGTCATGTAGGCCAACCTTTACCCATAATCACAGACAGGGTTCAAGCACACTGTATAAATTAGCCATAACAGTATACAATTTTATATACTGGATAACAAAATAAAAAAGCAATTATTTTGTTATCAACAATAGTGCATAGATTGAAGTTTGTGAAATTAAAAATGGAAGAAATAAAATTCCAATACAAAACCAACGAGTGCATCTCAAAATATTTAATACTCTTTTTTTTATTCCCCCACCAGTAGACGGGTTCTTTGGCAAAGAAAGTATTAGTTGTCTGATACCTAGATCGATTTTTATTACATTTTTATTGTATTGTGACAACCGTTGACACCAAGTGTTCACTGTACTAATTTGGGCCGATTTCGAAGCACACTAAATAGATGATGAGAATGAATATTGCATTGCAAGAAATGTTTACCATGTTCATGTTTATTGATGTGGGCAAATGAATAATTACAGATCATAAACTAGTCATTTTAGTGTGTAAAATGCCGAAGAGAATTTGCTAAATATTTGACAGAATCCACTATGGTATGAATGTTTTTATAGTTTGTACGAAATGGCGTCGATTCGCCATCAAATATAGCAGACATTGCTAAAAATATAAAACTTGAAAACAGCTCAAAGCATAAGGCCAGAACAGACACAAAACGTACATCTTATTGGATTTTCAGTGTGATATCAGTGATGAGTATTTAGAATGAAATAAGGCCACAGTTAATAAAACCAAACAATAATCTTTCTCAAAACTCACTTTACAGAAGTAGTTAAGTGGGGCACATTAGGGACAATGGGACTTAGCATTAAAAAGACCCCTGGGTCAGATTAGGGACAATGGAAATTTAACATGGAGAGAAATCGTGGGTCACTCTAGCGACAAGGGGAATTTAACATGGAACTATAGTGTGGGTCTGTCTAGCGACAAGGGGAAATTAACATGGGAATAGAGTTTGGGTCTCTCTAGGGACAAGGGGAATTGAACATATGGAAATTGAACATGGTGGGTCTGTATAGCGTCAAGGGGAATTGAACATGGTGGGATTGTCTAGGGACAATGATGGTAGAGGGTCAAACACAACAGAGACAGAAACATACATACACTAGTACAAGCGTGAGATTTATATATAAAGCATTACCAAGACCTGAAATCTTGCTGGGGTGTTCAAAAATTTGCATAATTGTAATGATGCTATAAATAGCTATAATCAAGGAAATGCTCAACGACAAAATGGATGTGACTAAAAGTAACGCTAAAATGACGAAATTGTTCCAGAATTTAAAAGAAAATAAACATATCCCCGAAAATCAAGTTACAATGGTTTAGACTAAAATGGATAAAATTAGTAACTACTTACAATATCAACTTCTGTGACGATCGTGAATAAATGCCTATGTATCTATAATCAGCTGAAATTCCTATGAAATCCCACTATCTATTTATAGCTCCAACTTGTGGGTTTTTCCTTTGGAAAATCCCACTATCTTTTTATAGCCTCAGCTTGAGTGACGTTCCTGTTTATGAATTCTAGTATATATGTATAGCTACAAAATGTGGAAATCCCCAAGTCGATATTTATAGTCTCAAAATTTCCAGCGTCAGTGACGTCACTGTACTGAACACTAGGGGATAAATGTCAACAGTGTTGCAAGTGGCTGACCTGAATACACGCTACTGCAGGTAGGTAGGTAGAGTGTATCTGATAGGGATAAAGTGAGTTTTTATAGGGACAAACAGAGACCAATACACACACACACACAACATACGCGCGCAGACTCACACACACACACACACACACACACACACAGGGAAGAGGAAAAAACAAACCCCAAAATATACTATCCACACTCGGGAGGAAGAAAAAAAAAACAACCAAATATACGATCTACACAACGTACGCGAACAAACACACACACACACACACACACAACATACGCGCGCAGACTCACACACACACACACACACAGAGGGAAGAGGAAAAAACAAACCCCAAATATACTATCCACACTCGGGAGGAAGAAAAAAAACAACCAAATATACGATCTACACAACGTACGCGAACACACACACACACACACACACACACACACACACACACACACACAGAGGGAAGAGGAAAAAACAAACCCCAAATATGCTATGAACACAGAAGGGAGATAATACAAACCCCAAATAAACTATCCACACAAACGTACGCGAACGCATACAAACCCCAAATATACTATCAACACAGAAGGGAGATAATACAAACCCCAAATAAACTATCCACACAAACGTGCGCGAACGCATACAAACCCCAAATATACTATCAACACAGAAGGAGATAATACAAACCCCAAAAAAACTATCCACACAAACGTACGCGAACGCATACAAACCCAAAATATACTATCCACACAACGTCGCTAACGCATACAAACTCCAAATACACTATCAACACAGAAGGGAGATAATACAAACCCCAAATAAACTATCCACACACGCAAGCAAGTTCGGGTACCGTCTCTAGCACTCTTGATGACACCAACTGTCTGGGTTATTTTCTTTCTTGCAAGCCCCTATGTTCCACTTCTGTTTGTGATAATAACTTGTGATACTTCACATTTTCTAAAGTAGAAATCTTTACAAGCCGTACAAAATACAAAACTTATATGACTTTGGCTTTTGACACTTGCACAGGCTCTTCACTTTATAAGTGTCACGAGAAAATTGTATATCCAATTTTTACCATTTTCAAAAACACGCACACACTTGCAGCTTGACCAGAAATATGTATATCTTGTTTTGTGGATAAGTCACAGACAAGTCCAAGCACATATAGGTGGTTATGAACGTTAGGAATATCCCCTCCTTTTTTCAGAAATATCAAAGCTTGTATGTGCATTTTCCCTTTTCCACTCTATATTAGTGCTTAGATTTGTTCCAAAAAAAAGAAGAAAAAAAAAAAAAAGAAAAAAGAAACGAAATAATTTTGAAGAAAAAGAAACAACTGAATTTTGAATTCAGGTTTCTCTCTGTTTATAATTTTTTTCAAGTTGACGGTGCATGACAGAGTACATTCGCCTACCTTTCCAAAGTGAGAGGCATTTCTTCACATGTCATTGCCTTTGTTAAATTCGGTTTCATTGGTTAGTTATCGTTAATCTTTAATTTTTTTCATGCATTTCTTTTTGATAGAAGATTTAAGGCTTTCTATTGTTGTAACGGTATTTATGTTGTTTGGTCTGTTGATGAAATTATCTATAGCAAAGTGCTTAAGATTTTTCAGTTTTTTTATTATTTCAAGCCCTACAAAAGGAGACCAAGTTTGTCTTCAAAGACGATTGAAACTCTAAATTACACGGGCGTGAAGGAAAACATCGCTGTGTTTAATCTAATCATGCTTGCCGTATCTGTTTGTGTTTTAGAGGTCATATTTCTTCTTAAGTAAATACACGCATCAATAGACAGACAGATTGGGTCATCATCCTTGAGTTTCACTGTACTTTCGGTTCTTTACTTCATACAAACCCCAAATTTATTAGTTTGAAAAAGAAAAGATAACATGCCCCTCAATACTGTAACACGTCTGTTCTGACTCTACCGATGTGAGTGTTTATGTCGAAATGTTTAAGTGAAATATAAAAAAATGGTCAGCTTGAAAACGCGAACCAATGCTGTGACGCTCAGTATTTTGATGTGGTAAGAGGAAATGGTACAACACACACAAAGAGGGCTTGTAAGTTCACATTTCAGTCTGTCTGCACTGTAATGGTAACAACGCAAGAACATAGGGATTATTATGCCACACAGCCCTAGAACAAAACAATGCATCACCCGTTGTAAGCCATTTCATTGGCTATACTTATTTTCTTACCGCGTTCGCTTCGAATTGACTTAAGTAGCTATTCAGACAGTGACGAGAATGGCCATGCTTTACTGGGTCTATCCTATAGGCGATTTATATAAAAAAATATTTTTAAAAATTAAACTAATGCACGAACAATCGTACCATGGGCGATCCCATGGAAATTGTGTCCGTCTTATTGCAAAATACATCAACATTTAATTTAACCGTGCAGATCACTAGAACAAACCTCTGATAATATACATTTTGAAAAGTGTTGTGTGACACGGATTGCCATTGTCGCTTGGTGTCTGCTTTCTTCTTCGAAAAGAGATCGTTTCGTCTTGACTATAAAAATCTAATTTGACTAAGTTTTACGCACTACTTGAACTCACACATTTACGTTGTAGGTGTAAGCCGTCGTTCTCAGTTTTCTGGAAGTTCGTTTTTGCGTTTCTCAGATGTGATACTATTTTTTATGGACCGAACGAAATTTCTTTTGGCGTGAATCAGGACTCGTGGTTTTGTGTCATAATTGGAGAGCATTGATTAAAGCTCAGTTATGTCGTCTTCGAAATCGCTGACACGGATTTGAACTAAAACTTCAGGTTTTGTGTGAGACGATACGGTACATCATTGCTTTTTACTTCCTCAATGAAATCGTTTCATCTTATTGCAAAATTACATTTGACTAGGTTTCATACGCAGCAGGTCCATGTATATAAGGAGAGTGTCTTAGCGTCAGAGTATTCATTCCGCTCTCAAACGATCAAGAAGATGGAAGAGTCAGCACAGATCGACCTGCTGGTCAAATATTTGCTAAAAGTCATACGAAAGCATAATTCACATGCGAAAGTGGCAACAAAACTTACTCTTTTGGTCGTTGATTTGATGAGAGTCAAACGAAAGTGTGTAAGTGCTAATGAAGTTTGCTATATCTGCAAAGGTAAATGGGTATTTGTCTCCAGAATACCTGCTTCGTCTAAGAAAGAGAGACAAAAGTCAAGATACCTAATATCGTTGTCAGGAGAAAGGACACTGGAATTCAGAGTGCCCTACGAGAAAAGAGAAGAAACAAAAACAAGACGAAACAGAGAAGAGGGATTCAGAAGAAGAAGAAATTGAAGATGATGAAGAACTTGTGCCAGTAAAAACATGGAAATGGAAAAATTGACAATGTGAGCCGATGCGTTGGCCCTGATGTGAAATTTCATACTACCTTCTAAAAGAGAATAGACCAGAAAGAAAACGTAAGTGTCTCTTGGTCTTGACATTGTATAATAAGGATGGCGTGTTTTGTTTTTACTTACACTTTATGAAATTGTGCTCTTTCACCTCTCTCTATCCCTCTGGATCATGTTTTAGTTAGAATTGAAATGGAAGGATGTTTTCCTTCACGCACGCTCTTTAGGCATGCAAGTCCGTAAACAATAGTCAGTCTATTCGTCCATCATTTTGTGTCTTGATGTTTCCTAAATCACACACTGATGCCATAAAATAACGGGTTAAATGGGTTTTGTAGTGTTGGGAGTGGGGGTGGGTGGGGTGTAGGTGTTTGGCAGAGTTGGTCATTGCAGGTGAGGGCTTAGGTGCTTTCAAAAAACTTTTTCTTCTTCACTCTGTGTTGATGGAATATAATGGGTTATTTTCTTCACTCTCTGTTGATAGTATATATAAAGGGTTATTTCTTCACTGCGTGTGGATAGTGTATAATGGTTTTCTTCTTCTTCCCTCTGTTGTGTGCGTGTGTGTGTGTGTGTGTGTGTGTGTGTGTGTGTGTGTGTGTGTTCGCGTACGTTGTGTAGATCGCATATTTGGTTGTTTTTCTTCTTCTTCCTCCCGAGTGTGGATAGTATATTTGCGTTTTGTATGCGTTAGCGACGTTGTGTGGATAGTATATTTGGGGTTTGTATGCGTTCGCGTACGTTTGTGTGGATAGTTTATTTGGGGTTTGTATTATCTCCCTTCTGTGTTGATAGTGTATTTGGGGTTTGTATGCGTTCGCGTACGTTTGTGTGGATAGTTTATTTGGGGTTTGTATTATCTCCCTTCTGTGTTCATAGTATATTTGGGGTTTGTTTTTTCCTCTTCCCTCTGTGTGTGTGTGTGTGTGTGTGTGTGTGTGTGTGTGCATATTTGGAGTTTGTATGCGTTAGCGACGTTGTGTGGATAGTATATTTTGGGTTTGTATGCGTTCGCGTACGTTTGTGTGGATAGTTTATTTGGGGTTTGTATTATCTCCTTCTGTGTTGATAGTATATTTGGGGTTTGTATGCGTTCGCGTACGTTTGTGTGGATAGTTTATTTGGGGTTTGTTTTATCTCCCTTCTGTGTTGATAGTATATTTGGGGTTTGTATGCGTTCGCGTACGTTTGTGTGGATACTTTATTTGGGGTTTGTATTATCTCCCTTCTGTGTTCATAGTATATTTGGGGTTTGTTTTTTCCTCTTCCCTCTGTGTGTGTGTGTGTGTGTGTGTGTGTGTGTGTGTGTGTGTGTTCGCGTACGTTGTGTAGATCGTATATTTGGTTGTTTATTTTTCTTCCTCCCGAGTGTGGATAGTATATTTGGGGTTTGTTTTCTCCTCTTCCCTCTGTGTGTGTGTGTATGTGTGTGAGTCTGCGCGCGTATGTTGTGTGTGTGTGTGTGTGTGTGTGTGTGTGTGTGTGTGTGTGTGTGTTTGTTCGCGTACGTTGTGTAGATCGTATATTTGGTTGTTTTTTTTCTTCCTCCCGAGTGTGGATAGTATATTTGGGGTTTGTTTTTTCCTCTTCCCTCTGTGTGTGTGTGTGTGTGTGTGTGTGAGTCTGCGCGCGTATGTTGTGTGTGTGTGTGTGTGTGTGTGTTTGTTCGCGTACGTTGTGTAGATCGTATATTTGGTTGTTTTTTTTTTTTTCTTCCTCCCGAGTGTGGATAGTATATTTTGGGGTTTGTTTTTTCCTCTTCCCTCTGTGTGTGTGTGTGTGTGTGTGAGTCTGCGCGCGTATGTTGTGTGTGTGTGTGTGTGTTTATTGGTCTCTGTTTGTCCCTATAAAAACTCACTTTATCCCTATCAGATACACTCTACCTACCTACCTGCAGTAGCGTGTATTCAGGTCAGCCACTTGCAACACTGTTGACATTTATCCCCTAGTGTTCAGTACAGTGACGTCACTGACGCTGGAAATTTTGAGACTGTAAATATCGACTTGGGGATTTCCACATTTTGTAGCTATACATATATACTAGAATTCATAAACAGGAACGTCACTCAAGCTGAGGCTATAAAAAGATAGTGGGATTTTCCAAAGGAAAAACCCACAAGTTGGAGCTATAAATAGATAGTGGGATTTCATAGGAATTTCAGCTGATTATAGATACATAGGCATTTATTCACGATCGTCACAGAAGTTGATATTGTAAGTAGTTACTAATTTTATCCATTTTAGTCTAAACCATTGTAACTTGATTTTCGGGGATATGTTTATTTTCTTTTAAATTCTGGAACAATTTCGTCATTTTAGCGTTACTTTTAGTCACATCCATTTTGTCGTTGAGCATTTCCTTGATTATAGCTATTTATAGCATCATTACAATTATGCAAATTTTTGAACACCCCAGCAAGATTTCAGGTCTTGGTAATGCTTTATATATAAATCTCACGCTTGTACTAGTGTATGTATGTTTCTGTCTCTGTTGTGTTTGACCCTCTACCACCATTGTCCCACCATGTTCAATTCCCCTTGACGCTATACAGACCCACCATGTTCAATTTCCATATGTTCAATTCCCCTTGTCCCTAGAGAGACCCAAACTCTATTCCCATGTTAATTTCCCCTTGTCGCTAGACAGACCCACACTATAGTTCCATGTTAAATTCCCCTTGTCGCTAGAGTGACCCACGATTTCTCTCCATGTTAAATTTCCATTGTCCCTAATCTGACCCAGGGGTCTTTTTAATGCTAAGTCCCATTGTCCCTAATGTGCCCCACTTAACTACTTACAGAAATTACCAAAACAGGAATGTGATCATCATACTTGGGGGCATTGCAATTTGTGCAAATTATGCCAATCCGCCAAGAATGTACATGTTGCTTAAACAAATCTTGACGAAGCAAACTTTTAACTTTTTTCTAAAAACAAATTACGCTTGGTAGAATTTGACCAACTTTATCAGAAATCCTTCTTGCATAAACACTATTTAATATTGGACCAATGATGATGTGACATGAAATATGGATAAAGAATAAAAAAGTAGAGGAAATTCTCTACAGAAAGGTTGATAGCATATGCAAGCAATAGCGTTGGAGGAAATTTCCACAGGAAATACCATACCAACCTAGATGTCTTGGCCGCTTTCTCTTTCGTTTGGCTATTACGTAGATGTCAGCCCGGTGAAAGATCTCCGACCATCTTGGTCGCTTGCTTTCTTTCTCTTCATACCAAAGTGAAAGTGTTATTTGTTCTCATATGTATGTTTGCATGCGTTACGTAAAACTTAGTACGGTAGTTATATTCAAGGTTTATTTTCGTTGCAGCTCAAGTTGAACAGCGCGAGCGATATGAGCAGAACCATCGAAAGGAAAGAAGACGAACAATGGGTCATAGACCATAACTTTGACGTTAAACCCTATTATGAAGTACCCTGTTTTCCACTCTACTCCATGATGCTGGCAATTAACCAAACTTCCATTGACTATTTCGGATTAGACGTTGAGGGAAACGAACTTCCAATTTTGCAGACGATTCCTTTTGATGACCTTGACATTACAAGTGTGACAGCCGAGTGCTTGGAAATGAATAAGCGTGGAAGCAAGGACGCTGCGGCCGTAAGGATGTTTCTGGAAAACAAAGGTTACATGTGTCATGGTATTATAACAGCCAACTCTGCCCATGGTTGTTTCGCAGAAGACCTTGTCTTCCTTAAGAAAGGCCTAGTGTCCGAACAGTACAATTGTACACTAGTTTTAGACCCATTTAGACCATTCCTAGCCAATCGTACTGTGTATAGTGTCATATAAAGAAGAAAAGCAATGATAAATCTTTCTCAGCTTAATGACTGAATATTTCCTATATTGTGTTGTTTTTTTTCACTGCTAATATTATGCGTTGTAACATATTTGTTTTGAAAGGGTATATTTTATTCATGCAATATAAATTACATCTAGACTTAGAATCAGTGACCAGTGATGTAGTGATATTACGTGCATGCTGGCATTGACATCCATTCAGCCTGCCCAGCATTGTGCTCACACTTCGTGAATGACATGTATGTGAAGTGACCTATCGGTCTGAGTAGAATTTTCTGCTCTAGCCATCAGCCTCCGGCCCCCGTAAATGGCATGTCTATTTATTGAATTAGCATGTTTTTTTTAAAAAATATTTGATTGACAAAATATATCTAAATAAGTTGTGAAATTTTTTTACAAAATTTGGACGAAAAAGTTTGAGAAAAAAAATAAAGATTTAAAATTGTACATGTTATACAGCCGAAAAGTGTCTAGGTGAGCTATTTGTTCTGACAAACTCCAGTCTAGCGACAAACCTTGCAGTCATAAACACACTGATTCATGCCTAGGTGATTAAACTTATCAGCAGACCATTTCTACTTATGTGATAGTCAAGTGATATATTCACAGAGGCCAGTTGGGTACTTGCCCTTTGTTATTTTGATTGTGTTCGGCATTGTTTGCTAGGCATTTTGTTAGGATTTGTTTGCAAGGCATTGTGTAAGGCTTTGTTTGCTTGGCAATGTGTTTGGTATTGTTTGCTATGCATTGTGTTAGGCTTTGTTTGCTAGGCATTGTGTAAGGCTGTTTGCTAAACCTCGTGTTAGGCTTTGTTTGCTATGCATTGTGTTAGGCCTTATTTGCTAAACATTGTGTTAGACATTGTTTGCTAGGCATTGTTTGCTAGACATTGTGTTAGTCTTTGTTTGCTAGGCATTGTGTGAGGCTTTGTTTGCTATGCATTGTGTTAGGCTTTATTTGCTAGGCATTGTTTCCTAGGCATTGTGTAAGGCATTGTTTCTTAGGCACTAATTTCTTGGTATTGTGTTAGGTTTTGTTTTCTATGCATTGTGTTAGGCTTTTTTTGCTAGGCATTGTGTTAGGCTTTATTTGATATGCATTGTGCAGGGCATTGTTTGCTATACATTGTGTTAGGCTTTATGTTCAGTGCATTGTGTACGGCTTTTTTTGCTAGGCATTGTGTAAGGCATTGTTTGCTTGGCATTGTGTTAGGCTTTGTTTGCTCACATCATTGTTGCATAGTTCTATTCATAAGATATTAGTTACTGACATAAGATAGATAACACATACGGGTAATATGTATGTCTACAATAGTTCTAGACAATAATATTTCGTCACTGCAAAATGAAAGAAACAAATAGAGAGAGATGAACCTTTCAAATCACATCAGTTGATCAGGCATGAAGTGACATTATGTATTACATACCATTATGCACCATAATTTACATTATGCTATAAAACGTGCATTTGAATTAAGCACATTTGTTTTGTTTTCTGGTAAAACATGGGCTCCCAGTGTTCCCAAATCCACATAAATATTTCTTTCCAGATTTGATTGCTATATATTTTTCCAAATTATAGTGATTGTTATGGAAATGGTTCATCCACTCTAATCCAGGCACATCCATTTTCATTTTACATATTTAGAGTTAATATGTATCTAGAATAAAACAATACAATGGTTTCTCATATATTCCATCCGTACTTGTATCTCCCAATGTTACAGTCCTTTCAGCTTGGTACAATAACTGTGTTCGCTTTATTCCGAATCCAGTGGGACACATCATTCCACAGTCTGTTTGTCACATAACATTACGTTGCTATTTCTCCATTTTTTGCGGGCACAGGAATATAAAAAAAGTCTGCTCCTCCCTCATGCATGTCAGCAGCGACGACTAGTTGAAGCACCCCTTTTTTTATCCTGGGACCATCGGTTCATTAATTCAGGCTATCTATTTCACTTCTTTTGTCTGCTATAATCTCCACACAGCATGTTGCACCAGTCTTCAATTCAAATAAACAATATGTCATCCAAGCAAGTTTTGTGCGTATTGACGTCTGGGTATGTTTGTTTTCCTATATAGATCAGAAGATTGAAATGAAAATGTTTTGTAAAATTATCAGATGAAATCGCCCGTTTATTAAGTGTATAACGTTAAAGCAACCATTAAATCAATACATACATACTTTGAAAAACTAAATTTTATATTCCTAAATACTGTCTCAAGTACATTAAAACCACATTTATGTGCATCCGATCTTTCGTTTCATTCATTACTTCATTATTTTTCTTCGATCTTACTCCATAGACTAATGTATTTTTTATGTCAAATATATAGTATTTATAAAAACAATTGATCTGCTGCGATTGCTTGAATGACTAGGAAAATGTTTACATATGCAAGACTTGATCGATACAACAATACAATTAAACATTTCTACAATTTATTCAGGAATAAACAAAGAATAAGTAAAATCTACCTGCCAAAATATAAATTTCTCCGCCATTTAATACCTGTATCCCTTCGTTAGCAGTTTGCAACATTGCTCAGTGTATCACAATGTACATGTATTTTAATCTGAATACCGTGGGAAAATCTATAAATCAATGTACCACTTAATTATGTGATTTCACTCAGCAGTGTATGAAAAATTTTTGCGACAGATTAAACACCGCCCATAATTGTAATATGTCGTAGATATTTTTAATATATTTTCTCGTGACATCCCGATTCATATTGACAGGATAAATATTTTATTGCATAGTTTCAACTGCATCAAATGTTAACTGTACATGTCTGCCGGTAAAACAAGTGTCCACTGTATCTGTATAGTGTTTGACAAACTCGAAATCTATTTCGTCGGGGGGTGGGGGGCAGTCTGATTTTAAATTCATCTGATGTGATGGCTTGTGCACAGCTTTCCGGCAATCTCTTCTAACCTTTGATGGTTCAAGACTAAAATGATTGTCCGTAAATACATCAAAATTGTAGTGGAGAGTATTTAATTTCCAAGTGGTCTTTAGACAGGTAAATGTCTGATTATACGAAATGTGATCATGTACGGGAACTGCTATCGAACAGCAGCAGGGGGGGCGAATCCTACAAGTTACTTTTCCGAGATACCCCATCCACGGAAACTATTCCTCGATAGAGGGCTTATTTCGACGAAATAACACTTTTATTCAGAAAACGAGACAAAAAAAAATGTCCTTGAAAATGCTTTGTATTTCCGCTGATATAACGCGAGTTACTTCAATAAATCCGACTCGTATCCGACATAATTTCCACGGTGAGGTATCATCGAAAAATCAGGTGTAGTTTGCGCCCCCTGCTGCTCTACGAAATGAGTTTCCAAGAAAACATTTTTATGTTAACCATACAATGTATCAAGTCCGATACGGTATCGTGTCCGCGGGTCGTGTAAATTTATTGTCACAAATCCATGCGGGGGAATTAAATCATGGACAAATAAATAATGGCAAATATTGGCGAATCTCGCGCATCTAGACTAGCACGAGAACGACTCGAAGCAATTAAAAAATTTATTCCGGTCCATGATTCCGTTAAAGAAAAATTACGAGCAAGACAAGAATCGCGAGTTGAGTTTGCAACATCTGCGGAGGAATTATTTAAGCCTATTACAGCAGCTACTGGTGAAGTTAAAACTGCAATTATGGGAAAAACTGATCCTGCTGACCCTACCAAAACAAAACGAGGGTTACTTCAAGCAATAGAAGAACTTAAACAGCAAGAGGCAGATGCAGGTGTTGTAGTTGATCCAGGTGCCGCCGGAGTAGTGACAGTTGCTAAGAAAACGTTTATTGATAAATTTACCGAAGATGGTATTACTGAAATAAAAAATATTCCGCTTACTAACGTAGATGAGCTTAGGAAATTTTCTACTTGGATTGTCGTAAATTATCCTAACCGGCAGGATTTTCTAAAACCAGGAGCTGACTTGGGTATGACCCAGGGTGAGTGGCGGGATTATGTTTATAAAGTAAACCGAGACATTCCTCGAATATCTAGCACTGATGATACCTATAATTTTATAAAAACTGGCGTAATTGGGGTTAATAAGGAACTAAGAGACAAACGAATGAAGGCAAAGGAAAAGGAAAGGCAGGCAAAAATGCAGGAAAGGGAAATGAAAAGGCAGGCAAAAATACCGGCGAAGAAAAAAACACAAGCTCAGATCCTGCAAATGACACTGCCCGATCCAGTGCCTGAATTTTTATCGCGTGAACAAATGGGCGCTAGCGCTCCCGATGATGATGATGATTTTTCCACTCCTGTTTCGTCACCCATTCCGCAACCCGATACGTCAGAAAAAAAAATACTAGAAGAGCAACTAATCGAATTAAATGATAAATTAAAATATTTAAACGAGGAAATAGAAGACCTAAAAAAGGAGAAGAGAAGTGGTGCTAAAGCTGCTGTATTAGACAAAACCAATAAAAGAAATTCTATAATTATTGAAATTGATAAAACAAAAGAAAAACTAAGGAAAATGGGAAAAGGATACACCGGTCACGGTTATAATATCTGCCCTGATAATATCGTCAATGACGTATCACGGTTAGAAGTTCTCATCGGAGGAAAACGCGCCGGAAACAACTCTCCGGAAATTATAAACGAGGCCGCAGATATCTGTCAGAGACTATTTCAGCGTGGCATTATGGATATCGGCGTTTACCGGGGACTCATTGATGAACTCGCGGATGGTTACTACAGCGACTAGTAAATTTAGTTAGAGAAACAATAATTAAATAAAATGATCGTGCACAATTCTCAACCTAGACACACTAGCGTGTTACCAGTCCGCGTAGTGAACTCGCGATTACCAGTCTACAGAGCAACCTACGGAGATGGTCTCGGTGATACAGTTACTGGTTTGTTTTCAAGAATAGCCCCTAAGGTGTTACCGATTGCAAAACAATTGTCGATGAAAGCTATTGATGTTGTCAAGGATAAAGCCCTTGGATCTGTTGGTGATCTCGCCGGGAAGGCATTCGCGTCAATCAAGGATAGACTGTTACGGTTAACTCGTAGATCAAAAAAACCGCCACCGGTGAAACTGGCCAGTACTGAACTTATGCCCGCGGACGTCAGTAAAGTAATAAATCAGGCTGCCAATCAAAAACTTGCAGAGCTTGTAACCCAAACACCCGAACAAATAAATACAAGCCTGATATCAGGAAGCGGATTTCGTTTTAGAAGACAATAATTTTATATAATGTTCAAACCTATATCTGATCCAGCGTTCGACATGGATGCACCAACACTAAAAGATGAGTCCGTGCGCGATTATCAGTATTATTCTTATGAGGCAACAGTACCTAATCAACGCGGACGAATTGAATTACGAGTCCAGGATACAAGTAGATATTTCCTGCCCGCTGAAGCATTTCTTGAAGTCACGGGTGAACTTGTAACAGATGTTGTCGCTAATACAGCATACGGAGCTAATGTTCGAGTTGGTTTTGTTAACAACGGTATCATGGCGCTGTTCAAAAGTGCTTCATACAGCATTGACGGAAGAGAAATTGAAATAATTCAGGATAATGTCGACGTTGCTACAACAATCCTGGGATTAGCGAGATACTCAGATGATTACACTAGATCAGCTGGTCCGACTATGATGTTCGCTAAGGATAATTCTGATCATCCTGAACACAGATCTACTATTCAAGTACAAACAGCACAAGGCACTGCTATGGACCCGCAACCGGCTGGATTTGCGGCCAGACCAGGTGCTGCATTTCCAATATTAAGGCCTAGTCCAGAGTACAATTTAGGTTTTGCTACACGTAAATTAATGTTATCAGGTGAACGTAGGAGATTTTCATGCGCAATTCCACTGTCTCACATCTTTGGATTTTGCAGACATGTCAGAAAGGTTATTTTTGGAGCCAATCATACAGTTGTACTTAACCGAAAAGGTGATGACGTTGACGCTATCTGGCGAGAAGACGGTGTTGCTGGCGGTAAAGTAATATTATTCAAGCTTGCTTTGTGGATGCCAGTGATGTCCCCATCGATCACTGAAGAGCAACGATTACTCTCTTTCATGGACACAGGTGGTAAATCACTGATATCGTGGTTAACAACATCAACAGATTCCATTCAAGGTGCCGGTGCTGGGCAGTTCACGTGGCACATAGCATCACAACAGGGAATATCAGCGCCGCGACATATTTTTGTTGCACTCCAGCAAAATGCAAGGTTGACTTCCCAACTACAGAGTCATATGATATTTGACAAACTTAATGTCTCTGAGGTTTCGCTGCGGATAAACGGGCATCAGGAACCATCCGAGGATATACTGATAGATTATGAGCGAAATGAAGTTGCACGGGCGTATCATCGTTTGATGACATTTATGGGACGTGATCAAAATATTGATACCGGGTTGCAGATATCACAACTGGATTTTACAACGCTGTATCCGATTTATTACTTTTCGCTGGAACATTTGGATCTAACAAAACAATCTGTCGTTGATATACACTTCAAAGCTCGTGTAGGTGAGTTTCCCCTCGGCCCGCCTGCTGGTTTTAGAGCGATCGCTGTCATACTCTCCGATAAAGCAATGCTGCTTGAAGGTGTTGGCGGACGAATGAGAGTTATTGACGCTCCAATCGAGAATATGTAACGCAATTAAAATCAAACTTAGGATATAATGTCATACAGTCACGTTAATGTCACCTTGACTTCCGGTCAAACGAAGAAATTGCAATCGAAGAACGCAGGCACGTGCGGGACATCAATAACGTTAAAACGAGATCAACTTGTTGGTGGTCCAAACAAGCTGTCGTTGACTAATACTCAGATTAAACATTTTAATAAGGCACTAACAGCAAAAACCGGTGTCCGACTTAATTTCTCTGCTGCAGCTATCAAGGACATGACCAAAACCGGTGGAATATTTCCTCTTCTCGCAGCAATACCGGCGTTGATTGCCGCGGCAGCACCAGCCGTAGCAAAGGCAGCAGCACTTGGTGCAGTTGGAACCGCAGCTGGAATGGCACTAAAGAAAGCAACCGGACACGGGTATAAGAAAAAAAAGGGGAGATCCGCTCGCGGATCAGGGCTAAGACTACCAGGAACTCCGGCATCATGGTATCCAAAACGGGTTTAAAAACGCTTCGTCAGTCTCCAATGAGCAATTTTGATTTACTCGATGCTGTTAAAAAATTGCGCATAAAACATTTCAGAGGAGTATTTATGCGAGATCAATTACCGCAACAACCGAATAATCCAGAAACTGGCATTATCAATCTCGACAACAAAGATGGTCCGGGAACTCACTGGGTTGCTTACGCGATCGATCCACGTGGAATTATCTATTTCGATTCGTACGGTTTAGCACCGCCAACTGAGTTTCTCAGGTATGTCCGCGGAGTGCCTCGCACTCTCAACAGCAGATTTTTTAATATTCCAGTGTGGCAGTCGACGCTACCAACACAAACATTAGTTGATCCGCCCATTTGTGGAAACGAGGTTTTAAATGTTCTTGATGCAATCTCAAGAAATCCAGCAACGTCTCCTCATAAAGTAGTGTATGAATATACCGCATCGAGAAATGCTTAGCATTTTCATGCTCGCATTTGAAAAACAGCAATAAGAATAATGGTGGATATTTACGGAAGACCTTTCACAAGAAAAGTCAAACCAAGCACAGATGCTGATCTCTCAAAATATGCGACCCGAGATGAAGTCGATAATCTTTTGAATATAGCTGGAGTTGACCCAGATGAAGTTGCTATTTTTCAGGACAAGCAGGGAAAACTAAGAACGAGCAACATTAAGTGGAATGATATAATTCGCAGAGTTCTTGGAGCTGCCAAGGATAACTTCGTTGCATTTAGTGATGGTGGCCGGATCAAGGACTCGAATATATCAATCGCAAGCATCAAAGACAGTATTGATAAAGGTGTTGATAAATGTGTGAAAAAAGCCGGTGACACGATGACAGGCGAACTCAGCATGAATGGAAACAAAATAACCGTTCTAAAAAATCCGGAAGGTCTCGAAGATGCCGCAAATAAACAATACGTAGACACCGTTGATGATAAACTAGCCACGTTGCGGTCAGAGTATGATGTTCACGTGAACGGGTTTAAAAGACTCCAAAGAAACCTTCAAAAAACTAGTGAAACCGTGGATAAGTTCTTTGGGCCTCCTCCAGTCGTCGATATGAAGCTTTCTGAAATCAAAACCAACATTGACACGATCAAACAAACACAGCAGAATATCGTATCGGGTATTCCTGAGATCGTTAACAAAACCAGTCTGATTAAAGTCCCCACTGGAGTTACTCCCGGGCATATCATCAACATCGTATTCACGGTATCATCGGGATTCGCAACATGGTCACGACAAAATAGCACTATCAAATATACAGCAACAGCCACCGGTGTTTACAGGTTGTCTGTGTTTTCAGCCGCTAAATTTGAAATCTTCACAACATATCCTTGGAGACATTCCACCGATAAGTATTCCGGGGTTGTAACCGTAATACTAAACAGCGGAACCGAGGAAACATTTATGCTTGAAGCCGAGGACGATAGTTTAACAGCAACATCTTACTGGTGGTGTTTGGAATTCGTCGCTTCAACACCTCAATTGGTTACCGCGTAATTGAAAATCGGCAGCGATTTTTAAATAAATGTCAACGACGCCAGATGCTCAACAATATCGATACAATCAAGTCCGTGAGTGGCAATCTGAGTTAAAAACTGTCATCGAAGTAACCAGTCAAAAAGTAAAAAAATACAAGCGCCGCATAACAGTGTTAGACATCGCGGTTTATTCAGTATCTGCCGTTGTTGCATCCGCGGGAGTAATACTATCAGCGGTCACTCCGGTAATTGCAGTCGCCGCCACGATCTCTGTTTGTGCGACCACAACCACGGCAGGAGTTTTCGGCATCATAGCAAAAAAAATATCCTCGTGTGCTAACACAAAATTACACGATTACACGACAAAATTAAATACAGCCACGACCGCATATCAGAAATTATCATCGCTGATATCATCATCGTTAGACGCGCAATCCAGCGACGCCGCGTTGATATCAGATTCTGAATTCAAACTAATGTCAGATGCGTACAATGACTATTTGAAAACTAAACAAATAAATAATGTCACTGATGGCAACGCCACAGGAACTGCTTCAACAAATAGTCACAAACACAACACCGGTAAGGACCACAATGATCTCAGTGTCCTCGACGACACCAGAATTCAGCATTAATTTTCGAACTCCAATTCGTGTGAACGAAATCGCGTTGTCGAAGCTCAGTGCGTATCACAGCTGGCCTAATGTCAGAGCGGCATCATTTGGTGATCTGCAGCCAAATAATTCGTTTGTGTTTTCGTGGAAAACCAAAGCCGACTCTGACGAATTCGACTGGGATACAATTACGCTACCCACTGGGAGTTATCAGATCGAAGAAATCAATAATGAGATACAACACCAAATAAAACGAATCACCGGCAAGGAAGCCAAAATATCTATAACAGCTCATGAACCAACGCTGTCTGCGGTCATTGAAATCTCAACACCGGGATACGCCGTGGATATTTACAACAGCTCAATTCGGACCGTATTAGGATGGCCACAAAAACGACCCGAGGTCGAACCGGGTCCACCAAAACCTAAAAAATCGGATTTTATGACCGATAAACAAGAACTACACGACCTCGTGTACGGCAATTATTTATTATTTTCAGATCAATTACAATCGGGAGAATCCTGGTTTACAAAACCAGTTCCCCCCTTTGATATAGGGGTAGCAGGCAGGGAATCCCGTTTTTACCTTATAGAAGATATAGAAGCTCATTTTTTTAATCCGATCAAACAAGCACATAAACAACAGCTAGAACTGTTGCGAGTGTATTTTCAAGATTATATTTCTGATTTAACAAGTTCGCGCGATAAAATTATCACAGCCATAGAAAAACTAAACAAACTCGCATCCGCGATGGAAATTATAAATCAAAAAATAATTCAGAATCTACTGGATTACAAAGATGATTATGGAAACCAAAAAAGATCGGAGTTTGCAAACCGATTTGGTATTCCCGTGAAGGATATTCCAGATTTTAAACTTCCTGGATATAACGCGCACACGCTGAGAAAATCAGTCTCTGATCTCATCGATCAATCTTTCGAAGATATTTCTGCCACGTACACGCGAACAAAACCACAACCTGTTATTTTAAGACACGACAACAGTACAGCATCCGATGGCAGACACATCTCACCCGGGATCGTAAATATCACAGATGTTATCGCGGTCAATCTTGTATGTGACGTCATCGACGGTAGCTACAGCGCTAGCGCTGACACAACGACGGCCCAACAGGGGTTTATCCTGTATACGTTCACACCAAAAGACCCCCCCGGTTTTCTGATTGTGCAAGAACCAATCAATGTGGTCTATCTGCGGTGTAATAATCCGTGGTTGTCAACGATAAATTTCAAACTCGTCGACCAACGGGGGGATTTGTTGGACCTGCGTGGCGAGACTGTCTCCGTGAACTTACTGGTGAAGTCCTGAAACTCTTCGAGTTTCCAAATTGGAAATGCAAAGCATTTCTGGAAGAGTTTCCACGCATAGCGTTTCTCTGGCGATGCTAGCATCGCTCACGCATTTAAAAAAAAACAGTTGTTTATAATGTGTGAATACATTCACGCACGAGTTCATATTCATGATAAGCAAATTCTTCACGAGGCAATAAAAACCGCATTTGGAAACGCTAGCGTTTCTGGAAACTCAAAGAGTCAGCCCCCAGAACAGTATTTCCCCGTTAAAATAATCGTTGACGTGTATGGTGACGAAGACTTCTTGTTAACGTCGTCACAATTAACACAGCTACAGCAAAATCATATGATCACAGCTTGGTGTCAACGAGAACAGATTATGAACTATTCTCATTGTTGTATTGATGTTGAAACGCTCGAGCAAATCCTGGAAGTCTAAGGACTTCTCATGTAAAACATTTCGAAAACTCTTTGAGTTTCACACTCTGAAAACGCCCTTGAGAAGTCCTTTGGACTTCCAGAGAAATGCTTTGAGTTTCTGGCGATGCTAGCATGAGAAACTCGAAGAGTTTCCACGCTCGGGCAAAAAAAATAATACACTTTTTTTTTACCCGTGGAAATGTGTTTTACACTCGAGAAACTCTTTGAGTTTCCGGGAGGGACGCTAGCGTTTCTCAGGTTCTACTTTCACTTTGTGCTGTGAGTCATACGCTATGCGGTTTATACTTCCTTGTCGGCCTCGTAGTCACAAATACTAGTATTTTCGTCAGAAATGCAAGGCATTTCCGTGTCTAGATTCTTTATATAACCTTTTAACCGTCTCACCCTGGTGCTAATTAATTTTCGAGTCTCATACTCGCTTGACAATACAAGACGAATCTTCTCAACTGCACGGCACAGTGGAATAAATTCAGATACCTGATTTTCAGTTATCCCGGCAAGTGATCTGTAAATGCGATCTTGCAAACCCTTAATGAACCTATAACACGCGGGGAGATTGTTCTTCCCCGATTGTGATAGCTCATTCAAGGATTCAAAATCTGACATAATTGTTTCAGTGTCTAGTAAAATATTAAAACCTCGCTGTTGTAATTCTTTAATTTCAACAAGTATGGTATTTATATTTTCGTGATTCATATTATTATATATTTTTATATTTTTAAATGCATGAGAAGTCCCTTGGACTTCCAGAGAAATGCTTTGCATGAGCGTGGAAACTCGAAGAGTTTCTCGTGCTAGCATCACCAAAAACAAAAATAAACAGATAGATGATGAGCGGTTATCACTTACTGGGTACTCTTCACCGGCCTACGGTTCTTTCATGAGTCCTTTGTTAGGATTTTTTTTTCTTGGTCTTATATTAGACCTTCGTGTTGTGATTTTTCCCTTAGGCACCTCATGTTACCGTTTATTTTTGGCCAACACTCTTTCTGAATGTTTCTATTGGTGGGCACCCAGGTGACGTAGAGCTTTATGCATCCATCTATCTGTTTATTTTTGGGGGTCACTCACCCCATGAGGAACTTCTAGATCGTCAAATAACGGTCTAGAAGCTCGGGGGGGACGATACAACACAGAACAACCTTTAACCTCTGATTCGAGTGTCATAGCAGGCAAAGGCACAATGAACATGTAATCTTATCCTAACTTATCCTATGACGACACAAACATACACAGGTGGGTCATTTTCTACGGTCAGCAGCAGAGCAAAACCATCCATTGAATCGACCATTGGATGGTGTAAAAACACCCGCCATTGGCGGATTTAATTTATGGTTTTGCTTGCGCGTGCTGACTTTCGATCGACCCAAAGGTCTTAGGGAGCGATTTCGTATATAACCCAACTGTTACTTGCGAGTTGGAAATTCGCTCTAGCAGTGGGCGGGACTTGTTTAAAATATTTTAATTGTATGTTTTCTTAAGCGCGGTCATATAACAAGCACAGAAGAGCAAAACAGTCGGATATATTCAGTAAAACGAGGATATTGTTTGTAAAAAAATATATATTCTACGGTAAATAAATGATTACATGTTATGAACTCGATAAAATATTTTATCAAGGTGGCTTTCTTAGGGGGAGCAAATCCTCTGACCCAACGACAACTCTGCAAAGCGTTACACACTCGTGGAGGAGTTATCGTCGTTTGTGTCAGCGATAAGAGTTATATAACATAATGAAATCTTCTGTTTGAGCTTCTTTGAAAATGCTGTTTTGTAGATCCCATCTGCGACACGCTGTACAACAGGTGAACAAATACCGAAATACCTACCGGCGGCGTTTATTGACTGGAATACAATTTCTTCACCTGTAATTGCGTTTATAGATTTAATAGCTCTTCTTGCAACTGTTTTACAACGCCCTGTGTTACCCAGTAGGCAGTTCTTGCTCTGAGTGACCACGCGAAGATTGTTTATAGAGTTATCAAGTATGTTACCGTTAATGTGATCAATGACAAAACCCTTAGGGATCACTCCAAAGAAACATTCGTAAATAAAACGATGACATAAATACCTCTTTGAGCACGTGGCAGTAAATCTTAAATAACCAGCATTATCAACTGTACCAACTTGTTTCCTCAGCCTGTAGTTTCTCACTATGCCATCTCGGTTTGCCTCATAATTTGGAATAGTTGGATGTGGAACAAATTCTTGTTCGGGGACGAATTCTTGATTCATTATACTATAAGCAAATCATTTGTCTAATTCATAATTTGTCTGAAAACTTATTTATGTAATCACGCTCCGAGAGAGTGTTCGAGTCTGGATTTTTTTTATCATAATACCGTTTTAGTTCTCGATAGCGTTTCCCCCCACACGCTGAACATAATTGCGTTTTTCCTCGTACTCCAATGCCGCATCTGATACACGGTATCGGTCCTAGACTCCCCCCGCGGACCTGTTGAGCATGTTGTCCACAGTATTCGCCTCTGCAACGTCTGCTACACGGCGCTGATGAATTTAGTTTAATCCACTTGCATGAGAAATGCTTTGCATGAGAAGTCCTTAGACTTTCAGAGAAACTCTTTGAGTTTCCATTCATTATATATAATATTTTTGTCTATTTAAATACTTGTCTTAATTATAATAATGAGTTTTGAAAGACTATCCAGAATAAACCCCGCAGGCGGTCGATTCGATCTTGACCGGTTAACCACTGATCGTCGACGAAGAGAGTTAAAGGAACTGCTTGGTGTTATCAAGAATGCCAAGGAAGAGTTTCGTCGTGATGGTGCCGCACATGTGTGGTCGACATATAAAATTATCCCCGACGCGAGCGTTATCATTGATGCTACCATGAACGATACAATCGCGCGTAACATAATTGGGTATCTCGACGATAGAAGATATTTCATACAGATAAAATTTATTGTCAAAGTGGTCAACGAAAACGACGATGACACGTGGATTATCCGTGATAAAAATGATCCTATCCTTGACATTAAAAGGAAAACTATTTTGTTGAGCAATAATTCTAGACCAGGAATGTTGACGGGGGTTGATATACCGTATTACGCCAGATCGTATCCAGTAACTGCAGTCGTTTACGGAATATATCCGATAAAGAAACCAAGTGTAGATAAACTCACGCCAATGAAAACATCAGTAATGTTAAATTGTGTAGCTGAGCGAGTAATGGAACATTTTAAAAACGCAGCACGTGGAAATGGTCTAACTGAGATCAGAAAAAATAAAATAACAACATGGGCTAATCGAGTCAAAGATGTAGGGGCCACAATTAAGGATGTTGCCGCGCTAGAAAAATTATTAAGATTTCCTATAACGGTATTATCGCTAACAGGCGAGGAATTGTATAAATCGAAATACAACCGTAGTGGAGCTTCAATAACAATTATTGATCATAACAGCCACGCCTGGACGGAATCAGTTAAAATATTTCCACGCGATCGTGTTATAAGGTATTATTCCGCGGGTATGTTTGATTGTATTTATCAAATGAGTAAAACCGATCCGGTATCGGTATGGTTGTTTAGAAGTTCTGAAGTTGGTGATTATGACCAGTTCGTGACCCCGAACGGAGAAATATATAGAACTGCGGAGTTACAAAATGAAATGAAAGCGCTCACAGAAAAATATTCAACTGAGCAAGTTGATCAATTACTAACTAATTGTTTTACTGTTCCAAGTGTTGCCGCACATATAGCACGACAAAAAAATAATTGGAAACCAACCATGAAGAGTTTTCTCGAGAATGTTCAGCAGAGTTGCATCGAATACGGACACGGCGGTTTATGGAATAGTGTATTTGTTAGTGATAATATGGTATCGGTGGATATGATTGCGTGCTATCCAGGAAGTTTTCTTGGCTATGGCGAATGCGCTGAATACTTTAAACGATTTGGACATCCCACAAATTTAATGACAAGAGTAGCTATTAACGGACCTTTACCTGATTTTGACCTGACTGGATTTGCTCGCGTGGAATCGTTCGAATTTGCAACACGGTTACATCCTATTAATTATGCTTGGTTTGGCAGACATTTCCACGAAAGGAAGTGGGTGCCGTTTCCGTTGTTGCGGTTTATGGTTGACAAAACAATACTAACATCTGTTGTTGTCAGTGAGGGGATTATTTGTTACTCAAAACAAACCTCAGTTTGGTTACCAACTCCAACTGATACTGCGTGTTATTCTGACTTAAAATTTAATTATCCTACAGCGTCTGAAGAAGAATTACGCACACTGGCGTATAAACATGATGAGCGCAACTGTAAAGATCTCGGCCGAAGATTGATAGGTAAATTTACTCAAGGTGGAGCATATGATCATAAACGACATCACAGTCGATTAATTATGGATGAAGAAGAATTAAATTTCATTATCGCTGATACTACTGCGAAAGATACATTTTGTAGCCGCGAGGATATAATAATATCATTGCCGGGGATGCCTGGAAAACGATTAGGAACAGTTGTTAGTTATATCGACGGCGATTCAGCTCAGTACACTCATTTGAGATCCTCTATGCTGGCTTATGTTTCTATAAATTTATTGTCGATGGTGAATAGAGTTCCCTTCGCGGTAAGGGTTGCAACAGATTCGTTTTATATTAACGAAGACGATTTAACAGCGTTAGATTTACCAACATCGGATGATCAATGGGGAACATGGCGAGTAAAAAAGGAAGAGTTGCACGCGTACTGTGAATCAGCTGATGTTGAAATTAAAGATGAATATCGTAAATCAACAACCTTGTCGTGGACAACTTTGTCGTTGCCTTCTGTGTACGATCCAATTGCTAGACACAGAACAGTTTATTTGAACGGACCTGGAGGCTGTGGTAAGACAACTCGTGCAATCGAACTATTCCGCGGTTCTGATTTGGTCGTGCTAACACCAACACACAGACTTGCCAGAGAAATGATACAACGCGGAGTAAAGGCCTGCACTTATCACGGCTTTTTCAAATACAGCGGCGGTACATGGACTCCTACGCGAATGGGAACGAAGTATATCCCGGAGAAAATCATCTGGGATGAAATAGACACTGTGCCGCTGGATACATTACAACGGTTCCTGACGTGGTTGTTAACGAAAAATACCGCAGTTGTGATGTGCGGCGATCATGGTCAACCACCACCATTTGTCGGCGAATCTCCCCACGAATGGTTGAGAGGGTTTGTTGATTATTACGAGGAAATGCGTGATGACATCAGAGCGCTTGATGACACATTAAAGGAGTTTAAAAAACTAATTAGGCTACAAACCAATAAAGTCCAATGTGAAATAATGCGTGAAATAATTCCAGAGACTTCATTTGATAACTTTTTAACGGCGTGGAAACCAGATGATTTAATTGTTGCAAGTAGAAAATCAGTCAGAGATACACTTCAGCGGCGACTATTTCAGTTACAGCGGCAGAAATTTCCAACGTTGGAAGTGCCGTTATGTTATAGACCAGATGATACACGATTGCAGAATATTGATGTTGATATTCCCGGAAAACCAGAGAAACAAAATTTAGTATTGAATGATATAGTAACAGTTAACGTCGATGCGGTCGAAGATGCATTAGCAATAAATAAATCACCGTGGACACTAGGATATGCTATGACGATTCATTCAGCACAAGGATTAACTATTTCTGATACAACTGTTTGGATCGTTGATGACCGCATCGAATGGTCAAATTTAGTTTATTTAGCCGTGTCCAGAGTAAGAAAGCTGGCTCAGTTACGAAGAATTGTATTAGATACGTCAACGAAGGCAGCCGTTGTTGAGTTAACGCAAAAAGATCAAATAAGAAAAAAATTAGACAGTTACCGACAAAGCGATAAGAAAAATAATAGAGAGTTTAACCTGGATATCAACGCTGTGTTGTCGTTACGTGAGCGTCAGAATAATCACTGTGCGAGTTGTAATTGTTTATTGCTGTGGCAGTATCCGAAAAACGACCCAAGACAATTTACCGTGGATAGAATAGACAGCAATCTCGGTCATACGCGTGAAAATGTAATGCTGACCTGTCTTGAGTGTAATCGACGCAGAGGTGTTGCTGCAGTTATTTAAGTGATCGAGGTGGTAATTGTGTATCCGTGGGAATCACCTGAAGTTGCTCGCGTGTGAATCCACGCTGAGGAGCAGTTGAATCTAATCTGTAGATTGCGTTTCTCCCAGTTGATCTGGTTATGCTGGATATCTTGTGTGTGGTAACACTCCATGTGGGATCGGTTGCTCTTTTTTTCCCTCCTTCGAGTTCGCCGGGTTCGTATAAATACCTAACGGTGACATTACCCAGCAACGGGGACGCTAGCGTCGTTGGCTGCGTTGAAACACGTTCACTGACGTGGGGTATATATTTTTTTGTGATTGCATTTACAGGTCTCATGTTTGTTGTTCTGGTAATTTCATTATTCAGCGCGGCTATCACGTTTGGCAGTCTTGCAACCCATTCACGAGATCTCGTATCGTAAATGAATTCCCTCGCGTACTGGTATCCGAATAATCTCTCAGCGAGTGTTCTATTAAATCGCTCAACAATTGCCTGATCCCGATGAATTTCAGTATGTCCTCGTCGTATGGTAACGTTATGCTGCTTTGTCAGTGATGACACCGCGCCCTGAAATTCCTTGCTAGGATCAACTTGTAATAATCGTGGCCAGTTTAGAGGTCCTCGTTGATAAATTCGTTTAAACGCAGAGGCAACTTCAGCGGCTGTTTTAGTCGCTAACGGTTCTGCTTCTTTGTATCTACTAGCAACATCAACTACTGTTAGCGCGTATTTGTATGTTTTTCTACGGACAGTATCATGAGGCAGGAATAGTATGTCAGCCTGATGAACTTCATTGGGGGTACTAACATCAAAATGTGCAAAGTTGATTTGTCGAGGTGGTGGTAAGTAGATTTGCCATATTGCTTGTTTTGATAGCCAATTTTTGGCAACCTCGCGTGTTACTGATGCCGCGTTGGCGAGTTTATTAATTGCTGAGTTACCTCTCCAGTATCCGGCCGGGGAATAATAAATCGCTTCCATTGTTATTAATTATCCAGCGCCTAATGCTAATTTAGATTTCATCGCTGATCTTACTAACCAATTAGCGAGTGACTCCTTAAATGATTTATTTTTTATGGCGCTTAGTGCATGAATTAATTTCACATCCGCGATATGCCTGTCTTGTAGATCTTTACTTCGATAAGCAACATCATGTATGTGACACGCTGCGTCGATAGCGTTTATCGGATACTCTCCCGGTTTTGGTTTAGATTGTTCATCAAGTCTGATATCTAGTCGTGTCCCTGGACCACAGTAATTGTATCCTGGGAGATGCTTTTCTCCGGGATATTTAGCCCAAGGGGTACCTGGAAGTCGTCCGAGGGTTGCTGCGATGTCACCTCCGCTGACTTTGTCAGGCTTTTTTTTTGAAATCTAAATTTTTTTGTGCCACATTGCGCACACTTACCAGAAAGTGCTTGTCTGTTATTTTTTGTTGTAATGGTTGTTATGTCGTTTGTAGGGGTTCGTGCCTTACACTTCACACAATATAGATCCATAATTATTATTCTTTATATACAAATGGAAATTACAGATTTTTCTGCGACGCGAAGAAAGGAGCCAGTTAAGCATAATTCAGTGCTACCAAACTCTATCCGCGCGATTATAATTGGGCCATCCGGTTCAGGTAAAACACAGCTGTTGCTGAACTTGATAATGAAGTGGATGAAATGGGACAAACTATACTTGATAGCTCCGTCTGTGGATGATCAACGTTGTTATGATGTTATAAAAGATTTTAATGAGAATGCAAAAGCGCTGAGTGAAGACGGCGAGGATGTTGTTGAATTTATAACTGATATTGAAGAAGCTCCGTCCGTGGAAGACCTTAACGGGGAAATAAATAACCTAGTAGTGTATGATGATGTGATGCTGGACAAGCAAAAAAATCCTGCAAGAATATTTTCCCGGGGTCGTCATAAAAACACTGATGTGATTTATGTTACTCAGCGTTATACACAAATACCAAAAGTAATCAGGGATAACTGTAATCTTCTTGCTGTGTTTAATGGAGTTGATGTTCATACGCTGAGAAATATTCATCAAACCTGGTGTAGCGGCGATATGGATATTAATAAGTTTAAGAATTTCTTTAGTCACGCTCAAAGAAACCAGCATGGATTTGTGACAATAAATTTACACGACCCGCGGACACGATACCGTATCGGACTTGATACATTGTATGGTTAACATAAAAATGTTTTCTTGGAAATCTTCGACTTCTCACAGCAGCAGGGGGCGCAAACTACACCTGATTTTTCGATGATACCTCACCGTGGAAATTATGTCGGATACGAGTCGGATTTATTGAAGTAACTCGCGTTATATCAGCGGAAATACAAAGCATTTTCAAGGACATTTTTTTTTGTCTCGTTTTCTGAATAAAAGTGTTATTTCGTCGAAATAAGCCCTCTATCGAGGAATAGTTTCCGTGGATGGGGTATCTCGGAAAAGTAACTTGTAGGATTCGCCCCCCCTGCTGCTCGAACCCTGTGCTAACGGATAACTACTTCTGAAAAATGTGAGCTAATGTTGGTAGTTTTTCAAGATTCGATTAAGAATTATATTGGGCCCACAAGCTTTGTCAACCGGAATACTTCATAACCATTTGGCTGTGCCGTCAACAGTGATCTGTTGATAGTCTGTAGAGTGAATGCTGGTACCCTGTTTTAAGAGGTGTCACGTGTTGCCTCCAGTGTGAAGACAGATTGGAAGTGTATGTTTTTAGACTTTAGGGTTGGTCTTACTGTAAGTCTACAAACTACATGTATTCCCCGTTGTTTGATTGGTGCTGTTCTATATTATCTTGTTTTCTGTTTTTATGTATTTCAAAAACGGAAGTCTACCGGATTGCTGCACAGCAATCGTTTTATATATTTAATTTCTCTAAAAAGTAGTTGAACAGTTACATGTAGCTTTAATTTAAAACTTAAGGGCCATATCCAGGGTCCATACGTGAGCAAAAATTCTGTCTTTCAAAACTCTTGAGTCTCTTTTACAAATAATCGCTTCTACGCAGCATTATATATAACTGAAACTATACAATGTCGTACAACATGTACGTGATAGAGATCAAGCTTTCTGGTCCAAGGGAGATAACTTCAATTACTCATTTTGTAAAAAATTATTTTCTTTTACATGGAGTAAGAATTAACAACTAAATGACAAACACCCCGTCTCCATTTTGTGAGTAATTGCATAATGAGGATAAATATGCCCATGGCAAAAAGTAGGTCAATATGATCCATATTTCACGATTCAGTGACTTTTGGTTAATATTTGCGTTTGGCTCATTTTCTCAGGTTTAACTCCACACGGTTTCGTATTTTGAATAGGGGCGGATGCATTAACAAAACATGAATTCGATATCTTGTTATCTAATGGCAGAATCTGGGAATACTTATAATGGCGCGAGTCTGTTTTGTTTAATCGCTGAATATGTACTAGACGCTGCGAATATTCAGCTCGGCATAGCTTACGACGGTGTTCGAACGAGACACTATTCGCAAAGACTGATTTTTTTATTTTAAAAAAAAAGCAAACATGTACACCAAGTTTTAAATTTGCCTCATATTTTGCACACGGAAGGGCAAAGTCAGGTGATTTCCAAACAAGTGTAGTTGTAGGAAAATTCGTTCGCCAAAACACGGGCTGTTCAAATATACCGAATTTTGGTTAATTTCAATGCTTTCACTGGGATTTTTTTTAAAACTAGATTTAAACAAACTTAACAATTCTGACTTAAAAAGGCGATAAAGCCGTTACATAAACACATATCTTTTATTTACTGGATTAAGCAGTTTAACAGTTCTTTCTAAATTTTGTTAACAATACCCATATTTGACTGAATATTGGTATCACTGAATAACACTGAAAGCCCTTTATATCAAGACGTATTCTGTCAAAAGTTTGTTTTTCTATTTTTCGTTACGGCATATACATTTGAAGATAAATTGTCATTGAATGACAAATTTGAAAGACCTTGATGTCAGAACAGTTTTTGAGATGCAAATGGCAATGTGAATGGATGAAGCACGATGGACAAACGACAAAACCCTGAGACGACAAAGGCTTAGATGAACTAATACTGAAACTTACGAAATGTTGAAGTGCCTCAAAAGTATGGAGAATTACAAATGTTTTGACGGATTCACAAAAAATTTTGAAAGACACTAGGAACATTTTGCTCGTATCTTTTAATTTTAGCAACCAGTTTAACTGGTATAATACCTGTTTCCCTTTTAAATGTATCATATAATTCGTTATCTTACAAGTTATCTTGTTAACCAATAGAATAAAAACAATCCTCTCTTGTCTCATTAATTTATGTTAAACATGCTTCATCTAGGTAGATTCGTATGCGAAAACATCAGAATGTTTACTGCTCGTATGCGTTATATAACACCCCCAAAACCCTAAGGATTAGGTCTCCTTGGTGATTTCTCGACGGTCTTCAATTATGTAAATTGGAAATCTTTAAGGCTCTCGACTTTTTAATTTTGGCAATTCAGTTAATGGAATGGTGACGCTAAGATAAAAAGGTTTAGCTATAGTGAACGACAGGCATCCCCATGGTTTACAATTCAACGTGGCAGTAGACAAGGAGACCCGCTTTCTCATTATAGATACAGTCTCTGTGCAGAGACATTAGCGATAATGATTAGACAAAAGATGAATACTGGTTAGTTTTGCTTCCACTTTACTGTCTATATCATACCGAGCAAATGGTACCTAACAGCCTTTCCTAATGTTACAGCGAGTAAACGACCCAAAAGAAAGTGTGTTCCATATGACGAATTAGTAGATTTAAACACTAAGACAGTGACAAAATCTAGTAATTTTTTATACTTGCCAAAATCGCCCCATGAGCTTCATCTGCAGAGAGAGAGAGAAAATCCCCAAAACCAGGTGTTTGTTTTTTTTAGTTTTGAGGAGGTTTTGGTTTACTGAGGTTTTGCAGGTGTGGAGAAAAAAGCGTTTCTAAGTGCTTATGTTACAAGAGTAACAAAGGGAGACCATCATTGTGTGTGTGTAAAGAGTACACAAAATGAAGAAAGAAAGCTGGTATTTATTATTAGTATTATTTTAAATACATTTAATGAATAAAGAAAAATCCAATGAATGAGATACTTGTGTGGCATTACTAAAAGTCTATTAACATAATAACACGTTTAATCCCTGAACTCAAATGATTTTCAATTTACTGAGCAGAATGGAACGCAGTGATGGAAATATTAATGCACTGTAACTTTGAAGAAGCACACCTAATATGGTATGTGATGCACCTTTAAGTAATAATGTCAAATTATACTGAGTTTCATGCCTTAATCTCAAAACTTAATAATTTTAGTTTTAGGGAAAGTGTGCTGCTAATGTAAAATATTGAGCTGTGACCTCAACCTTGAACATGTGCCCAAATGTGGTGTACCCCCAATGTGGTACGTCATGTACCTAATAACAATGTACAAACATACAAAGTCTGATGTCTTACCTTCTGTACTCGCGTATAAGCCGACCCCCCAAACTGAATAGGTATAAACACTAGAAAGTGCATGAACCGCGTATAAGCCGACCAACAACTTTGCGACATCTCAAGATACACGAGGTAAAATCTAAATGCGTTTATTTAGGCAAACTTATATTTAATAAAAATTACATGTATACTTAAGTAATTTATTTAATTTTTTGTTTTCTTATTGTTTCTGCGTAATTTATAGTTGTGTATAATGTGATCGAACGATGACAAGAATTGAGCAATCGCAAGCTGCTGTAACACTACCTCTCCCATTTGATTATTTTTTGTTTATGCATTATTGCATTGGACATTTTATATCAGTGCACCGGTAATTACGTTTTCACTTTGCCTTGAAATTGTAAATACCTAACTCATTAAAATGTAATCCCAGTTTGACAACACAACGAACGACAATACGGTTCGATTCAATGCTCGCAATTAGGCTACTGTACGTATTTATATAATGGCGCCACCGCATGTACATTGTAGGTTTGAGTGCGCGCTGAATTAAGCACATCCCATAGAGTCGAATCATGGGCACCACATTACGCTAAACTTTAATATTTCCAAAATACAATAATGAAGTTTCAGAAATAATGCTTCGAAACTTATGTTAATAACGTAAAAGCCGTGTTGTAGTTTGCTTTGATGTAAGCGACCTTACACAGTACCTGTCAACTTTCACGCCAGGAGGAAGAAATAAAAAACTCCCGATTTGTGGGGTCGCTCTACGTCTACCTCTTGATTTCATATCCTCCGATTTTTTTGCAAAGAACTCCCGATTGTCTTCGATTTTCATTTCTTCTAAATAAGAAAAGTCCTACATGTTCTGTTGTATCACCTGTGAATTATTGTTGTGACAACATAATTACTTAACTAGAAAGAATTCGCTTCTTCACTAAATAGAATCTTAAGTTTAAACAGTAGTCACGCAAATTAATGATTTTTTAAATTCTACAACAAAACAAAAATAATTTAAAAAACCAGAACAAAAAAAAAACCAAACAAAAAAACGTCCACAATTAATTTCAATCCAAAGAGTGATCACTACGAATGCTGTTGCATCATTCCCACGAAATAAACTTAACACGAGTGAACATCTGCATAGCTGCCAACCTTCCAGGCTCACAATTAGTGAAAATAGGGATACAAAGTCGTGAATTTGGACATGAATTAGTGAAAAATACCATGACAGTGACTCCATCCACTCTGACCGTTAATGCTATTCTATATCAAGATCGCAATATAAAACTAAAACACTACATATATGCATATTTATTTATCAAAACATGCTACTGTGGCAGACTTGAACTTCCTCAACTGCTTGATCGTAAATTTGTTTTCTAAACAGTTCCGACTTCTTGCCTGCTGGATGATCTGGGTGACTAAAATTGCTGACAAATTTTCTGCAGCTAAGGAGGCCCTAAAGTCTGTCTTATTTTTCCTCACTAGAGAAAATACTCTTTCGCTGTCACTGTTGCTGTGAGGAATGCACAAGAGCTACAGCACTTTTGATTCTTCCACAGGAAAAATTGGGAGCGATTTTCAAGTCCGGGAACAGTTGTCGAACAAATGTTTAGCATGGTCTCCAGCTGATAAAGGTAGGTTGTGTTCGACAAGAAAACTCACAAATAATGCTTCACAGTTGGTAACTTGCAGGTCTTCCGCCGATGGCTTAAAATATTCCAGAACTGAAATCTGCACATTCTTAATTTTTCCAACTTCTACGTGGGCTTTTTTTTTTTGTTGCAACCTATGTGCTTCCTCACATCGTCTCTGGGATGGCACACCGAGTGCAAATAGCATGATGAATATCAATGTTTAATGGCAAAATACGCGGCCAATTTTTGATATATTCCAAATTAAACTTCACTTTTGAGCATTTCTTTTTCCTTGGTGGTGAAGACATTTTCAAGATCTTACATGCGATGCTGAACGGTAACTCAAATCAGTGTTGGTGACGCATGCGCGAAGCAAAATTCCGGTTAGGCCCCAGTTTCTCTCAAAAACATTTGTAAAACTACTCTTATACATATAGATTAATACAGGCTAAAATGCTTGCTACCGGGCCAACTGTACTAATCGGCTGTAGATCTACTTATATAGAGACCAGCAATACCGGACCGTTTCGGCAACTGCAAATAATACGACTTGCGCTTAACGGGAAATCGTTTATTTTATTAAAGATTTAAAATACATGTAATTGAGAATTGGAGAATTCATGAATTCTTGGCTTGTGGCGTAAATCCGTGAATCGCTGAAAAAAGTAGTGAAATTCACGCCAAATTCATGAGGGTTGGCAGCCATCTGTCATTTTCATACCGTATATACCAATGTTAATTACCATGGTTAATTAAAAGAGGGAATGAAAATACATACATGCAGCAAATGTGTCATCAAAAAACTAATTCATAATACTTATTTTATAATAATAACAATACTAAATGCTTTATGAGTTGATAATAAAGGAATATGGTCGGATATACAAAGAGGGGAAAATAGTTCCCACATGTAAGGTACCATGAGGCTGGCTATTTTGGTACTTTTAGTTCAACAGAATTGGGAATCCATTATTTGCTGATCAATTGCTGGTGCTTAACCGTGGGCCAGTCGTTTTCACAACGTAGTTGCATCGATAAGGATTAACTTTTATTTAGTCACGCTAGCTTTCTTGCTTGTTTAAGACTAATCTTTTGCTACTGTGCAGTTTGACCACAGCTGACCTGAATATGAAAGTAGTAAAGTGGGATACCCTAGCGACAATGGGAATTAGCATTACAGAGACCCCTGGGACACTCTGGCGACAATGGAAAATTAACATGGAAAAAAATCGTGGGACACTCTAGCGACAAGGGAAATTAACATGGGAAATAGATTTTGGGACTGTTGGGCGACAAGGGGAAATTAACATGAGAATAAATCGTGGGACTGTTGAGCGTCAAGGGGAATTGAACATGGAGAAAAATCGTGGGACTGCCTAGCGTCAAGGGAAATTGAATATGGGAATAAATCGTGGGACTGTCTAGCGTCAAGGGGAATTGAACATGGTGGGATTGTGTAGGGACAATGATGGTAGAGGGTCAAACACAACAGAGACAGAAACATACATACACTAGTACAAGCGTGAGATTTATATATAAAGCATTACCAAGACCTGAAATCTTGCTGGGATGTTCAAAAATTTGCATAATTGTAATGATGCTATAAATAGCTATAATCAAGGAAATGCTCAACGACAAAATGGATGTGACTAAAAGTAACGCTAAAATGACGAAATTGTCCCAGAATTTAAAGGAAAATAAACATATCCCCGAAAATTAAGTTACAATGGTTTAGACTAAAATGGATAAAATTAGTAACTACTTACAATATCAACTTCTGTGACGATCGTGAATAAATACCTATGTATCTATAATCAGCTGAAATTCCTATGAAATCCCACTATCTATTTATAGCTCCAACTTGTGGGGTTTTTTTTTGGAAAATCCCACTATCTTTTTATAGCCTCAGCTTGAGTGACGTTCCTGTTTATGAATTCTAGTATATGTGTATAGCTACAAAATGTGGAAATCCCCAAGTCGATATTTATAGTCTCAAAATTTCCAGCGTCAGTGACGTCACTGTACTGAACACTAGGGGATAAATGGCAACAGTGTTGCAAGTGGCTGACCTGAATACGCGCTACTGTAGGTAGGTAGGTAGAGTGTATCTGATAGGGATAAAGTGAGTTTTATAGGGACAAACAGAGACCAATACACACACACACACACACACACACAACATACGCGCGCAGACACACTCACACTCACACACACACACACACACACAGAGAGAGAGAGGGAAGAGGAAAAAACAAACCCCAAATATACTATCCACACTCGGGAGGAAGAAAAAAAACAACCAAATATACGATCTACACAACGTACGCGAACACACACACACACACTATAAAATGGATAAAATTAGTTAACTACTTACAATATCAACTTCTGTGACGATCGTCGATAAATACCTATGTATCTATAATCAGCTGAAATTCCTATGAAATCCCACTATCTATTTATAGCTCCAACTTGTGGGTTTTTCTTTTGGAAAATCCCACTATCTTTTTATAGCCTCAGCTTGAGTGACGTTCCTGTTTATGAATTCTAGTATATATGTATAGCTACAAAATGTGGAAATCCCCAAGTCGATATTTATAGTCTCAAAATTTCCAGCGTCAGTGACGTCACTGTACTGAACACTAGGGGATAAATGGCAACAGTGTTGCAAGTGGCTGACCTGAATACGCGCTACTGTAGGTAGGTAGGTAGAGTGTATCTGATAGGGATAAAGTGAGTTTTATAGGGACAAACAGAGACCAATACACACACACACACACACAACATACGCGCGCAGACACACTCACACACACACACACAGAGGGAAGAGGAAAAAACAAACCCCAAATATACTATCAACACAGAAGGGAGATAATGCAAACCCCAAATAAACTATCCACACAAACGTACGCGAACGCATACAAACTCCAAATATACTATCAACACAGAGTGAAGAAGAAAAAGTTTTTTGAAAGCACCTAAGCCCTCACCTGCAATGACCAACTCTGCCAAACACCTACACCCCACCCCTCCCCACCCCCACTCCCAACACTACAAAACCCATTTAACCCGTTATTTTATGGCATCAGTGTGTGATTTAGGAAACATCAAGACACAAAATGATGGATGAATAGACTGACTATTGTTTACCGACTTGCATGCCTAAAGAGCGTGCGTGAAGGAAAACATCCTTCCATTTCAATTCTAACTAAAACATGATCCAGAGGGATAGAGAGAGGTGAAAGAGCACAATTTCATAAAGTGTGAGTAAAAAACAAAACACGCCATCCTTATTATACAATGTCAAGACCAAGAGACACTTACGTTTTCTTTCTGGTCTATTCTCTTTTAGAAGGTAGTATGAAATTTCACATCAGGGCCAACGCATCGGCTCACATTGTCAATTTTTCCATTTCCATGTCTTTACTGGCACAAGTTCTTCATCATCTTCAATTTCTTCTTCTTCTGAATCCCTCTTCTCTGTTTCGTCTTGTTTTTGTTTCTTCTCTTTTCTCGTAGGGCACTCTGAATTCCAGTGTCCTTTCTCCTGACAAAGATATTAGGTATCTTGACTTTTGTCTCTCTTTCTTAGACGAAGCAGGTATTCTGGACACAAATACCCATTTACCTTTGCAGATATAGCAAACTTCATTAGCACTTACACACTTTCGTTTGACTCTCATCAAATCAACGACCAAAAGAGTAAGTTTTGTTGCCACTTTCGCATGTGAATTATGCTTTCGTATGACTTTTAGCAAATATTTGACCAGCAGGTCGATCTGTGCTGACTCTTCCATCTTCTTGATCGTTTGAGAGCGGAATGAATACTCTGACGCTAAGACACTCTCCTTATATACAGAGACCTGCCGCGTATGTAACCTAGTCAAATGTAATTTTGCAATAAGATGAAACGATTTCATTGAGGAAGTAAAAGGCAATGATGTACCGTATCGCCTCACACAAAACCTGAAGTGTTAGTTCAAATCCGTGTCAGCGATTTCGAAGACGACATAACTGGGCTTTAATCAATGCTCTCCAATTATGCCACAAAACCACGAGTCCTGATTCACGCCAAAAGAAATTTCGTTGGGTCCATAAAAAATAGTATCACATCTGAGAAACGCAAAAACGAACTTCCAGAAAACTGAGAAAGACGGCTTACACCTACAACGTAAATGTATGAGTTCAAGTAGTGCATAAAACTTAGTCAAATTAAATTTTTATAGTCAAGACGAAACGATCTCTTTTCGAAGAAGAAAGCAGACACCAAACGACAATGGCGATCCGTGTCACACAACACTTTTCAAAATGTGTATGATCAGGGGTTTGTTCTAGCGATCTGCACGGTTAAATTAAATGTTGATGTATTTTGCAATAAGACGGACACAATTTCCATGGGATCGCCCATGGTACGATTGTTCGTGCATTAGCTTAATTTTTAAAAATATTTTTTTATATAAATCGCCTATAGGATAGACCCAGTAAAGCATGGCCATTCTCGTCACTGTCTGAATAGCTACTCAAGTCAATTCGAAGCGAACGCGGTAAGAAAATAAGTATAGCCAATGAAATGGCTTACAACGGGTGATGCATTGTTTTGTTCTAGGACTGTGTGGCATAATAATCCCTATGTTCTTGCGTTGTTACCATTACAGTGCAGACACTGAAATATGAACTTACAAGCCCTCTTTGTGTGTGTGTGTTGTACCATTTCCTCTTACCACATCAAAATACTGAGCGTCACAGTATTGGTTCGCGTTTTCAAGCTGGCCATTTTTTTATATCTCACTTAAACATTTCGACCTAAACACTCACATTCACATCGGTAGAGTCAGAACAGACGTGTTACAGTATTGAGGGGCATGTTATCTTTTTTTTTCAAAGTAATAAATTTGGGGTTTGTATGAAGTAAAGAACCGAAAGTACAGTGAAACTCAAGGATGATGACCCAATCTGTCTGTCTATTGATGCGTGTATTTACTTAAGAAGAAATATGACCTCTAAAACACAAAGAGATACGGCAAGCATGATTAGATTAAACACAACGATGTTTTTTCCTTCACGCCCGTGTAATTTAGAGTTTCAATCGTCTTTGAAGACAAACTTGGTCTCCTTTTGTAGGACTTGAAATAATAAAAAAAGCTGAAAAATCTTAAGCACTTTGCTATAGATAATTTCATCAACAGACTAAACAACATAAATACCGTTACAACAATAGAAAACCTTAAATCTTCTATCAAAAAGAAATGCATGAAAAAAATTAAAGATTAACGATAACTAACCAATGAAACCGAATTTAACAAAGGCAATGACATGTGAAGAAATGCCTCTCACTTTGGAAAGGTAGGCGAATGTACTCTGCCATGCACCATCAACTTGAAAAAAATTATAAACAGAGAGAAACCTGAATTCAAAATTCAGTTGGTTTTTTTTCTTCAAAATTATTTCGTTTCTTTTTTTCTTTTTTTTTTTTTTGGAACAAATCTAAGCACTAATATAGAGTGGAAAAGGGAAAATGCACATACAAGCTTTGATATTTCTGAAAAAATGAGGGGATATTCCTAACGTTCATACCACCTATATATGCTTGGACTTGTCTGTGACTTATCCACAAAACAAGATGTACATATTTCTGGTCAAGCTGCAAGTGTGTGCGTGTTTTTGAAAATGGTAAAACTTGGATATACAATTTTCTCGTGACACTTATAAAGTGAAGAGTCTGTGCAAGTGTCAAAAGCCAAAGTCATATAAGTTTTGTATTTTGTACGGCTTGTAAAGATTTCCACTTAGGAAATGTGAAGTATCACAAGTTATTATCACAAACAGAAGTGGAACATAGGAGCTTGCAAGAAAGAAAATAACCCAGACAGTTGGTGTCATCAAGAGTGCTAGAGACGGTACCCGAACTTGCTTGCTTGCTTACTTGAATTAAAGTGATTTTCGCTCTAATGGAGCATGTATCACTGGTTTAATAACGCACCGCGTGATTTTTAATTACTCCTGGGAAGGAAAGAGAGCCTCATCCCCCAGGCTTTTATGTACTCACAGACTATTTTTAAATTTAGCCACTCAGGTGTAGGACTAACTAGTCCTTAACAACCTGACTGAAAGGCTTTACACATGAGTGGGAATTGTCTCACCACACACTCATTTTTCTGTCCGAGCGTGGTAAAGGAGGAAAAAAGGTACTCAGCAAGACAGCCATGGATGTTAAGTACTCACCAAAACGCTAGCCCGTACTTATTTCAAATCAAGTCGTGTCACCAAAAAAAGACGACGTGTACGACATCAAAGGCATTGTCAAACGCAGAATGCCTCAATGCTAACTGGCTAGGTCTGCATTTCTTGCTCCCGCTGCTGTTGCGTATATTTCTTCCCTCCACACCGAGTTCTGGGCTTAATTCTTTTAATTTCGTTGTACCCGAACTTACATTATCCATATTATCACCAACAAAAAAAACAAAAACGCACAGACCTAAAAGAAACACTCACTCACTTTTTTACAGAACATTACTATTTGTAAAATTATGATAAGCGACGGAAACGAACAACTTAGAGTCACACTTTCTAACCAAGATAAAGAAATCATGTGCTGATAGACTCACTTCTGTATTTTTTTCTTCTAACTGACTAACATATCATAGGCAATGGAATGTTATTTCTTTTCGAGAGCATGGGGTAGCCCTGAAATTTGTTTTGGGAACTTGACGCTATGGCGATCGCTTAGGTTATAAGATGGCGGCCTCCTCTGATGACATTCTTTCTCACAGGATAAGGTCTGCTTCTTCGGAAAAGAGAAGAAGAAGAACTCTTTGGTGTCGATACGACAATCGACAAAGCCTCTGTCAGGTTCATGCTGCTGCTGTTGCTGCTCTCTCTGCCGTTTATGAAGTCTGTACTTCTCCATCCATTCTTCTTTCTCCTTCTTGAATTCCTCCTTGAAGAGATCTTCTTTCAGGTCTTCAGTGACTTTCAACATTATGATATTGTCTATCTCTTCAGGTCTCGGTATCAGACTTGTCATGACCCTATGCAAATTCACATAGGCTTCGTTCAACTTGGTTAATCTTGAGCACATCTTCATAGGAAGATAAGTTAACAATGGATGGGCAGACTGGAGATTGTCCCGTTTTTATGGTCAAAGCGCGGACGTGAAGGAAAACATTACTACACGGTTTTCGAGCCGGAACGTTCAAATAGTGTTATGGGAGGGATAGAGAGAAGTCAAAGAGCATGAATCAAGATTCCTATAGCCAAACAAACCACAAAGGCATTTTTTTCTTCAAAACACAACATTTTTTATTCATACTAACAAACAACTCTAACATTTTTTTAACAATAATCCAACACTATAACATCAAACATTTTTTTCAAATACCAAACATTTTTTTTCAATTCACACTCTACTTTAAACAGGGCTGACAACGTTGTGAATGAAATTGTGATTTCCACTGTTGGAAGTCATTAGGCCATTGATGGACACTACGTTTCCTAGTTAGAGACAAAAGATAAGCATAATGGTCACAAAACCATCGATCTACTTTCACATCGTTTCTTGAAGAAGAACGAGGATCAAAATGAGTCACTAAATGTTCTAAGGAATAGCCCAGGCTGCGATGATGCAGAAAATACACACAGTACTGTTCACACACCAAGGAATCTGTGCCTTGTAATTTCACATTATTGAATCGGGTGGTCTAAGCATTTCTTCTCATAAAGTCAATGATATCGTCTTCCAAAGGGGGCAATCCGTACGAATCGAAATATTTCACACATCCTTCTTGAGGAAAGTAAACGGCTACCCAGTGGGTTCCTGTCGTCCGTGTTGATCACGTAAGCTTGATGGTTTTGAGGTTTGCGATGAGGGAGTTCATCTTTAGCACAGACGACAGGATTCCAAGAATCAGTGTACGAACTGTGGTTCAAAAGGTAATAAAGTTCTCAGGTATCCATTTTTTGTTTTTTTCTTAAGTCATCAATTCGATCCTGACTTTCTGCTTGAAAATGTCTGACAAGTAACCGTTTTCTTCGCCTTGTCTCCCAACTCTAATCCAACAGAGCTTCGATGCGATGGATCTCTTGAGTTGTTAATGGAGGACAATAATGTTCACGCAAGCCTTTATACCACTGTTGTAACACGTCTTCTTCCGAGATGAGACTCCAAGCTTCGTCCAGATATTCGTCCAATTTTTCTTCTTGACTCAGCATTAGGCATTTATCGCGTTGAATTTGACTGGGATGATCGTTATGACATCCATAGCAATCTTTCTTGATCAATTCCTTAATTTTTTTTTCTGTCAAGACTATAGCATACCAGGAAACTATATGTGATTCTTGTTCTGTCCATCTAGACTTCATCATGATGACTTCTTCGTCTTTGTCTTGGGGTTCTCCTTCCTCAGGATCTTCACATTCCATGTCCAAAGAATCCCTACTATATAAACATTGACAAAAGTCTTCCATGACTTCTAATAGTGTAGAATGACTTCTCTCAAACTGTTGGTTTATATCGTATTGTCCAATTCAGCATACAGGAGGACGTTCACCGTATTATCTGCGCGTAGATTTTCTGCAAACTGAAATTCCACACGCATCTGGCCGGATTTTATAGGGTGAAAATGTCACTCGTAGCTGTCTTGACTTACAATTCGTTAGAGAACCGTTTTCGAAAATGGAGTTTCACTGTAACTTTCCCTTTGGAGAAGGGAATATTTTGTCCCAGATCTCCTTTTATAGCAATGTTGACAGTGTCTAAATACGACTTACTGACGGGTAAATAGTGAGGATGTACAAATTCACGGTGTACGTGATAGGTGTTTGCACCTTCCTGGTCATTGTTTGTGGTACTATCCACTTTGAAAGGAATGACACGCAGTAACGGCACAGAGGTGTGTCCCACCACGTTGTACTCCACCACATCGGAATACACAAAGATCAAATTAAGTCCTTGGTTCAGTTCTACCGGGTTTCCAAAAGCTCTGTAAAAATCCATATTACTTTTGATCTTGGGGCTCATATTGTTTGCGACCATTTCTGCATGTCCACCCAAAATTTCAAACAAACTACCATTGAACCTGAGGGACAATGTGTCCGTATCTTGAAATTTGATCACGAGACGATGAGCCACTTTATGGTACTCAATCTTCACACTTTTTTTGGCTCTGTTCAGTGCTTTGCCAAAGGCTAAGTTGAACCTGTCCGCAATAGTGTCCACCAAATGTTCACCACTAAAATAATAACCTGAAGGAATTTTCAAGGTGTAGATAATGAAGGCTGGACTGCTGGCTGCTCTTGTGTCCCCTAAAAACCCGATTTTGTTGATTTCTTCCTCCAATTGGGCATTCAGGATTTCCACCTCGAAAGTGTTTTGCTTTTCGGTGATGTTTTTGATTTGTGTTGGGTGAATGATTTCCACTAAAGCCACTTCCCAATGGGCTTCGTGATCTAACTGGATGGTCTGAGGTAATTTGACCGTGTAACAGCACAACGTGTTGTTGGGAAACACCTCCATGGAACTGTCACTGGGTAAGGTTAAGTAAAATTGGTTGTTATTGCTCATAATTCCAGAGTTTTGTGGCTCTCCGAGGCGATACTGGAAGTCAGAGGAGTGTCTCCGCCCAAAATGGATTTGTTGTTGGAGTGGTGGCTGGCACTGACACTGGACACAAGATTCCCGTGGTTCACTTTCGAGGAGAATTTCAGGAAGGGATTAGGAAGCAGGTAACCGATGTAACTGCTCAATACAATGGTCCACAATTGTTTGTCTCCTTGTTGCAAACTCAAATTGGCGATGGCTGCCCCGATGACACAATACACCACAAAGATTTGGCAGAAAAAGACGATTTGTGTTTTAGGCACACGTTCTCTATACCTCACCCACAAGGGTTGTTTTTGTAAATCTTGCAGAGAAGAATTGGGTGAAGGAGTGATCGCAGTAGCTGAATCTGTGTGAAAGGGAATGATGGTCACTTCTTTTTATAGTCGATGACGTGCGAAACGTCGATCCAAGAATGATAACTGGTTGGATATCCTTTCCAACGTACTTTGACTTCTTTGACACGTCGTTTGCCCACTTTACGGTTTCTGCCAGTTAGCACTCCACCCACCTCGAGAACACAAATAACATCTAGTCAACAGCTGACTATACCTAACAAACAACCCGTCCCGGAAAGAGTGGTGGCAAAACAAAGGGCCAATTATGTTAGACAAACGGTATGGCAAACTCAAATGTAATTATCGGAGGCACTACGTTCTTTTCTCACTCCGATACTACAGGCAATCTCAGCTGAAATAACAACCACAACAACAATAACAGCGACAGACACCATAGCAGCGGATTTGAAACTATCTACCTCAACTGAAGAATTAGTATCAGAACCAGAAAAGGAAATTGAGGCGGTTGAGGAGGAGGAGGGGGACGCTGACCCTCGTTGAAAAGTACACCGAAATGGGGCTAGATCAAGCATTGTATGACGTCAACAAAGCAAGACAGTGTATAAGAGCCATACAATACGTTGCCTACAGATCTCTAGACACCTTTAAACCAAGACCTTCTCAATGGGGATTACGGGTCAGAGTTCTTCCCCAATTCTACAGACAAGCCTACATTGGATACCCCCTCAGTCAACTGGTAGAAGCCGCTGCTTACATTACCGCCCATCATGGCTACGCATTTCCTGATATCAAGAATCATGAGACTAGGAGTGCGGGAAAGAACGTGAAAGCAAAAGGGAGATGTGTTACCTTCTAACAGAAAAAACAGACTTTTTTTAGGGCTCCAAAAGATTGCTTTTTATTAAATAGGGAACCATATTTGGCTTGGTATCCCTCCTTGACTAAACTATTCTCGAAACAAACTTGACCCATTGGAACACTGCAACAAACTTAACTTGTTAAACCTAACAGTGACCAAACTGGTATATGTCGCTTAGACATAATAATTTAAAAAAGATCAGTATGGCTATTTTTATGTACACTAAGTACTAATATTAGACAGATATGTTAGGAAATTTAACAGACTCGTTAGATTTGAACTAATTGCACAGGTGGTTAACACATTATTGGTACTTATTATTGTCGATTAGCAAAAAACGGGACTTGATTTGAAATAAGTACGGGCTAGCGTTTTGGTGAGTACTTAACATCCTTGGCTGTCTTGCTGAGTACCTTTTTTCCTCCTTTACCACGCTCGGACAGAAAAATGAGTGTGTGGTGAGACAATTCCCACTCATGTTTAAAGCCTTTCAGTCAGGTTGTTAAGGACTAGTTAGTCCTACACCTGAGTGGCTAAATTTAAAAATAGTCTGTGAGTACATAAAAGCCTGGGGGATGAGGCTCTCTTTCCTTCCCAGGAGTAATTAAAAATCACGCGGTGCGTTATTAAACCAGTGATACATGCTCCATTAGAGCGAAAATCACTTTAATTCAAGTAAGCAAGCAAGCAAGTTCGGGTACCGTCTCTAGCACTCTTGATGACACCAACTGTCTGGGTTATTTTCTTTCTTGCAAGCTCCTATGTTCCACTTCTGTTTGTGATAATAACTTGTGATACTTCACATTTCCTAAGTGGAAATCTTTACAAGCCGTACAAAATACAAAACTTATATGACTTTGGCTTTTGACACTTGCACAGACTCTTCACTTTATAAGTGTCACGAGAAAATTGTATATCCAAGTTTTACCATTTTCAAAAACACGCACACACTTGCAGCTTGACCAGAAATATGTACATCTTGTTTTGTGGATAAGTCACAGACAAGTCCAAGCATATATAGGTGGTTATGAACGTTAGGAATATCCCCTCATTTTTTCAGAAATATCAAAGCTTGTATGTGCATTTTCCCTTTTCCACTCTATATTAGTGCTTAGATTTGTTCCAAAAAAAAAAAAAAAGAAAAAAAGAAACGAAATAATTTTGAAGAAAAAAAACCAACTGAATTTTGAATTCAGGTTTCTCTCTGTTTATAATTTTTTCAAGTTGATGGTGCATGGCAGAGTACATTCGCCTACCTTTCCAAAGTGAGAGGCATTTCTTCACATGTCATTGCCTTTATTAAATTCGGTTTCATTGGTTAGTTATCTTTAATCTTTAATTTTTTTCATGCATTTCTTTTTGATAGAAGATTTAAGGTTTTCTATTGTTGTAACGGTATTTATGTTGTTTAGTCTGTTGATGAAATTATCTATAGCAAAGTGCTTAAGATTTTTCAGCTTTTTTTATTATTTCAAGCCCTACAAAAGGAGACCAAGTTTGTCTTCAAAGACGATTGAAACTCTAAATTACACGGGCGTGAAGGAAAAAACATCGTTGTGTTTAATCTAATCATGCTTGCCGTATCTCTTTGTGTTTTAGAGGTCATATTTCTTCTTAAGTAAATACACGCATCAATAGACAGACAGATTGGGTCATCATCCTTGAGTTTCACTGTACTTTCGGTTCTTTACTTCATACAAACCCCAAATTTATTACTTTGAAAAAAAAAAGATAACATGCCCCTCAATACTGTAACACGTCTGTTCTGACTCTACCGATGTGAATGTGAGTGTTTAGGTCGAAATGTTTAAGTGAGATATAAAAATATGGCCAGCTTGAAAACGCGAACCAATACTGTGACGCTCAGTATTTTGATGTGGTAAGAGGAAATGGTACAACACACACACACAAAGAGGGCTTGTAAGTTCATATTTCAGTGTCTGCACTGTAATGGTAACAACGCAAGAACATAGGGATTATTATGCCACACAGTCCTAGAACAAAACAATGCATCACCCGTTGTAAGCCATTTCATTGGCTATACTTATTTTCTTACCGCGTTCGCTTCGAATTGACTTGAGTAGCTATTCAGACAGTGACGAGAATGGCCATGCTTTACTGGGTCTATCCTATAGGCGATTTATATAAAAAAATATTTTTAAAAATTAAACTAATGCACGAACAATCGTACCATGGGCGATCCCATGGAAATTGTGTCCGTCTTATTGCAAAATACATCAACATTTAATTTAACCGTGCAGATCGCTAGAACAAACCTCTGATCATACACATTTTGAAAAGTGTTGTGTGACACGGATCGCCATTGTCGCTTGGTGTCTGCTTTCTTCTTCGAAAAGAGATCGTTTCGTCTTGACTATAAAAATTTAATTTGACTAAGTTTTATGCACTACTTGAACTCATACATTTACGTTGTAGGTGTAAGCCGTCGTTCTCAGTTTTCTGGAAGTTCGTTTTTGCGTTTCTCAGATGTGATACTATTTTTTATGGACCCAACGAAATTTCTTTTGTCGTGAATCAGGACTCGTGGTTTTGTGGCATAATTGGAGAGCATTGATTAAAGCCCAGTTATGTCGTCTTCGAAATCGCTGACACGGATTTGAACTAACACTTCAGGTTTTGTGTGAGGCGATACGGTACATCATTGCCTTTTACTTCCTCAATGAAATCGTTTCATCTTATTGCAAAATTACATTTGACTAGGTTACATACGCGGCAGGTCTCTGTATATAAGGAGAGTGTCTTAGCGTCAGAGTATTCATTCCGCTCTCAAACGATCAAGAAGATGGAAGAGTCAGCACAGATCGACCTGCTGGTCAAATATTTGCTAAAAGTCATACGAAAGCATAATTCACATGCGAAAGTGGCAACAAAACTTACTCTTTTGGTCGTTGATTTGATGAGAGTCAAACGAAAGTGTGTAAGTGCTAATGAAGTTTGCTATATCTGCAAAGGTAAATGGGTATTTGTGTCCAGAATACCTGCTTCGTCTAAGAAAGAGAGACAAAAGTCAAGATACCTAATATCTTTGTCAGGAGAAAGGACACTGGAATTCAGAGTGCCCTACGAGAAAAGAGAAGAAACAAAAACAAGACGAAACAGAGAAGAGGGATTCAGAAGAAGAAGAAATTGAAGATGATGAAGAACTTGTGCCAGTAAAGACATGGAAATGGAAAAATTGACAATGTGAGCCGATGCGTTGGCCCTGATGTGAAATTTCATACTACCTTCTAAAAGAGAATAGACCAGAAAGAAAACGTAAGTGTCTCTTGGTCTTGACATTGTATAATAAGGATGGCGTGTTTTGTTTTTTACTCACACTTTATGAAATTGTGCTCTTTCACCTCTCTCTATCCCTCTGGATCATGTTTTAGTTAGAATTGAAATGGAAGGATGTTTTCCTTCACGCACGCTCTTTAGGCATGCAAGTCGGTAAACAATAGTCAGTCTATTCATCCATCATTTTGTGTCTTGATGTTTCCTAAATCACACACTGATGCCATAAAATAACGGGTTAAATGGGTTTTGTAGTGTTGGGAGTGGGGGTGGGGAGGGGTGGGGTGTAGGTGTTTGGCAGAGTTGGTCATTGCAGGTGAGGGCTTAGGTGCTTTCAAAAAACTTTTTCTTCTTCACTCTGTGTTGATAGTATATTTGGAGTTTGTATGCGTTCGCGTACGTTTGTGTGGATAGTTTATTTGGGGTTTGCATTATCTCCCTTCTGTGTTGATAGTATATTTGGGGTTTGTTTTTTCCTCTTCCCTCTGTGTGTGTGTGTGTGAGTGTGTCTGCGCGCGTATGTTGTGTGTGTGTGTGTGTGTATTGGTCTCTGTTTGTCCCTATAAAACTCACTTTATCCCTATCAGATACACTCTACCTACCTACCTACAGTAGCGCGTATTCAGGTCAGCCACTTGCAACACTGTTGCCATTTATCCCCTAGTGTTCAGTACAGTGACGTCACTGACGCTGGAAATTTTGAGACTATAAATATCGACTTGGGGATTTCCACATTTTGTAGCTATACATATATACTAGAATTCATAAACAGGAACGTCACTCAAGCTGAGGCTATAAAAAGATAGTGGGATTTTCCAAAAGAAAAACCCACAAGTTGGAGCTATAAATAGATAGTGGGATTTCATAGGAATTTCAGCTGATTATAGATACATAGGTATTTATCGACGATCGTCACAGAAGTTGATATTGTAAGTAGTTAACTAATTTTATCCATTTTATAGTGTGTGTGTGTGTGTTCGCGTACGTTGTGTAGATCGTATATTTGGTTGTTTTTTTTCTTCCTCCCGAGTGTGGATAGTATATTTGGGGTTTGTTTTTTCCTCTTCCCTCTCTCTCTCTGTGTGTGTGTGTGTGTGTGTGAGTGTGAGTGTGTCTGCGCGCGTATGTTGTGTGTGTGTGTGTGTGTATTGGTCTCTGTTTGTCCCTATAAAACTCACTTTATCCCTATCAGATACACTCTACCTACCTACCTACAGTAGCGCGTATTCAGGTCAGCCACTTGCAACACTGTTGCCATTTATCCCCTAGTGTTCAGTACAGTGACGTCACTGACGCTGGAAATTTTGAGACTATAAATATCGACTTGGGGATTTCCACATTTTGTAGCTATACACATATACTAGAATTCATAAACAGGAACGTCACTCAAGCTGAGGCTATAAAAAGATAGTGGGATTTTCCCAAAAAAAACCCCACAAGTTGGAGCTATAAATAGATAGTGGGATTTCATAGGAATTTCAGCTGATTATAGATACATAGGTATTTATTCACGATCGTCACAGAAGTTGATATTGTAAGTAGTTACTAATTTTATCCATTTTATAGTGTGTGTGTGTGTGTGTTCGCGTACGTTGTGTAGATCGTATATTTGGTTGTTTTTTTTCTTCCTCCCGAGTGTGGATAGTATATTTGGGGCTTGTTTTTTCCTCTTCCCTCTGTGTGTGTGTGTGTGAGTGTGTCTGCGCGCGTATGTAGTGTGTGTGTGTATTGGTCTCTGTTTGCCCCTATAAAACTCACTTTATCCCTATCAGATACACTCTACCTACCTACCTACAGTAGCGCGTATTCAGGTCAGCCACTTGCAACACTGTTGCCATTTTATCCCCTAGTGTTCAGTACAATGACTTCACTGACGCTGGAAATTTTGAGACTATAAATATCGACTTGGGGATTTCCACATTTTGTAGCTATACACATATACTAGAATTCATAAACAGGAACGTCACTCAAGCTGAGGCTATAAAAAGATAGTGGGATTTTCCAAAAGAAAAACCCACAAGTTGGAGCTATAAATAGATAGTGGGATTTCATAGGAATTTCAGCTGATTATAGATACATAGGTATTTATTCACGATCGTCACAGAAGTTGATATTGTAAGTAGTTACTAATTTTATCCATTTTAGTCTAAACCATTGTAACTTAATTTTCGGGGATATGTTTATTTTCCTTTAAATTCTGGGACAATTTCGTCATTTTAGCGTTACTTTTAGTCACATCCATTTTGTCGTTGAGCATTTCCTTGATTATAGCTATTTATAGCATCATTACAATTATGCAAATTTTTGAACACCCCAGCAAGATTTCAGGTCTTGGTAATGCTTTATATATAAATCTCACGCTTGTACTAGTGTATGTATGTTTCTGTCTCTGTTGCGTTTGACCCTCTACCATCATTGTCCCTACACAATCCCACCATGTTCAATTCCCCTTGACGCTAGACAGTCCCACGATTTATTCCCATATTCAATTTCCCTTGACGCTAGACAGTCCCACGATTTTTCTCCATGTTCAATTCCCCTTGACGCTCAACAGTCCCACGATTTATTCCCATGTTAATTTCCCCTTGTCGCTCAACAGTCCCAAAATCTATTTCCCATGTTAATTTCCCTTGTCGCTAGAGTGTCCCACGATTTTTCTCCATGTTAATTTTCCATTGTCGCCAGAGTGTCCCAGGGGTCTCTGTAATGCTAATTCCCATTGTCGCTAGGGTATCCCACTTTACTACTTATGAAACTAGAGCATGAACGGAGGGGAAATATGTCGCATCACAGGGAGAAATGGCGAGTCTTTCTGTGAATTTCGCGCATATTGGACCAGGAAGATCAATCAATATTTAGTGAAAACAAGGCTTTAAAAATGCCATGCAAAACCTCCAGATTTTAGACCCCAATCTCTTTTTTTTAAATTCTGTCTCCCTACTTGGCTTTTGTAAAGTTCATAGGTATGCCTTTCACCCAGTTTTACAAAATTGCGGTAATCGTGCTAATATTATGGAATAAAAGGCAATTACACATCAATGTATTGGTATAGTTGCCAGTCAAAATTCCCTCTTAACAAAAGCTAGTTTCAGGGATTTAATGATTAACTGGAATGTACTGCTGTCGCAAAATGAGGCAAATTTGCAGACTATCAACATAACAGACACCGAAACATCAAGCTTTCCATTGTATGGAAAGTTACTGTCTGTTCAGTCAAAACACAAAACTAAAATTGATTGATGTTGATCTTTATGAAAATTTTAGCCTTTATTATTACCACTCCTCCTGAACATGTAAATATTGCTGGCCATGTTCCTTCTACAATTAAACGTGCATACCTTTTTTAAAATATTACCTCAATTTGTTGGATCGCTTAGATCATTGAAAATGAGTAATTCGTGAGCGCGTGATTCAACGTAAATGAAACAGCTTTTAAGGACTAGCTAAAATGTTATCTGGAAGAATGCAATTTGGTCAAAACAATGAATAAGGCAAAATCTGCATCTAATATGATTAGGAATAAATACGGATTTAAGTGACGATATGCATGCTTCACACTGTGCAAGTACAGAACATTATAGTTCAGCCTGGTTTCCCATGTAAAGTCAACCATCCCGAGAATTATGAAGTCTGTATTTACCCTTATTTAATTTCGTCTTTGAGAAATAAGAAAATATGCACTGGCAAATTAACAACAAAACCAATCATAGTACTTTATAAAAGTTTAATAAATGTCGGGTTATCGGAAGTTATTTTTTTTTTTACATGCCTATGTCTTATGACACTTCAAAAATTAGTTTCTTGTCCCAAGATTTATAGCCATTACAGTAGTCAACAAAAAGATCTAAAAACTGTCGAGTTTAGACACTGACCCATAGATAAGCTGACCCCCTTCTTCCAGGCTTTAAATTTTCCTACATTATTCGGCTTATACGCGAGTATATACGGTAATTTAAATCCGCTTTAGAAGCGAAACTATGATGAGCAACTTAAAATACAGAACCGCACCACTGCCCTGTAAGATAGTACCCCAACCGTGTTAAACGACACAGACTGCAGTGATGATGCATTTCTCAAGCCGAAATGAATTTCAAGATATAGTGTGATTTGGATTTTTATCTGCAGTGTGGCAGTTTACAGTGATGGGGCATCATGCTGCAAACATGTAGCATTATTTCCCACCTAGTCACATTATCCTGACACCAGGCTGACCAGCCTTAACACTGACCTCTGAATGCTGAGTGCCAAGCGAGGCAGCTGCTTGTACCATTTTTATAAGCCTCTGGTATGACTCAGCCAGGGTTCAAACCCAAGACCTCCTGCATAATTTAAAGATATCAAGCAGGTGTTAAAAGCTGAGTTAATGATACACATACACACACATCTATGGACCTAGATGATTGCTTAATTTCAAACAGCTCTAATGTTAGAGTGGAAAAGAAAGCAGATGGAAAATAGAGAAAAATGAACTAATACCTTGACCATAAAGATGGGACCCCTTCTGCAGACCATCTATAAGAATACCAAGTTTTGTCACTTGATCTTAAGCAGCTTTAAAATTATGGACCTCAAGAAAAAGTATAAATCAAAAAAGCAAAGGACAATGATTCAAATGCAAAGACTAACCAAAATCACCAGTTCAGCAAAATCAAGATGCCATTATTACACTTTAGGTTGGGTATTAAAAAAAAGAAGCCAACAGTACTTTGTAAAACATTTAAATTCTTTGGATAAAAAAAACAAACAAACATGTTACATATGAAATTTGCTTCAAATAAAATCAAATAAACCTTGCTAAAAAGCAGAAAACAATGTGCTTACTAAGTTAGTAAATGAAGCATTAAATGAACAAAATATGACTATTCACACGCAGGAAAAGAAGTCTATCTGCACATTCTAACTTAACTAAAGAACAATAAATATAATTATTATTTGATGACACACATATTGCTTCAACACACATGCCAATCTAAACCATGTCATATTTTATGTAACAGAAATACAAATTATGTATCACAATATGAGATGAAAATCAGCTGGTTCTGGAAAATTATATCTTGATTCATGCCTCCTCCTCAAATTTATAAAAAAGACAATTTAAAAGTGAAAAGAGACTTTGACCATCGAGATCCAATGTTTAAGCAAATAATAAATTCACACATACAGAACAAATTAAAATATCTACATGAACTCAGGGTATTTCTTCTTCGAAAAAGCAGGTGTACAAGTTACTGTTGCAGAATTTTATACTGCACAGATCTGTGGATGAAATTAACATGCTTCATAGAAGCACGGGTGTAATGAATCATAAAGAATGATTAATAATTATAGATCAAGATGACACATATATACACAAGATAAATAATAATGCTGAATAAGGAAAGAACACTCTTACAATCAACCTAAACAGTGAAAGACATGGTTTGAATATGCTACATTGTTATTTCAATTGCATTGCATGGCTATATGTATAATGATGATTCCAGCTAAATTTAACTAATATGTAACAATGCACTTCAGCTTGTTAGAAACAGAGGGATGCCCTTTCTCTATGCAATTCCCACCCTCAACTAATTCATCCCACCATTTGCAATAATATTCTTATGAAACCTTTAAGCCACTTCATGCATCAACAAGTTATTTGAGTATCTTAAGAAAAGCACCTTCCGCATCGACTGCAAACAATTTTAGGTTCAATTTAAATGTTCAATTAACTTCTTTCTTCATCTTTTGATACAGTGAAGATATAATGGCAATTAAAACTTATGAAATGATTTTAGTTGGAAGTAGTCTATTTCATTTCACACTAAAAATGAGAAGATAAATATTTAGACATGGAAAACAACAAAATTGCTTTCATTAAACATAAAACAGCACAAAAAAGAATAGTATTCTGATTTTTCATTTTTCTTTTGCCTCTGGAAAATCTTTGCACAGAATTTCACTAATTTTGTGACCAGCTTTTTTGCTCATGTGTTGTGCTATTTTCATCAAACAGTCCATTACAGCATTGTCAATTACAGTTTGCTCCTCAGCTGGAAACTCGGACAATACATAATCTGCAACTTCATCCTTGCATGTTGGACGGTCAATTCCAATTTTGATTCGGAGTATATTCTGAAATAATAAAATGAAAATCTTGCAATTTTTTTTGTTTGCTTTAAATGGCAAATAATGAGAAAGTTTGATCAAGCTATATTTGCAAAATTTATAAAATTTTAGACTAAAGATATTTTAAAAATCTAGATTGGTTTGTTACCCCCTCCCAACCTAAAATTCTCCAAAATATTTAATCAATGAACACAATAGCATTGGACAAAGTGGCTGTTTAAAGAGAGGTAACTCTGGTGTCTTAACCATACCACCTGATGGGCATCATGATTACAAAAGACTACATGAACCAAAAATTCGAAAATTTCTCAGACTTGAGAGTACCATGATCTCAAAAGCCAGGATTATATTTTAAGAACTTTAAAAAGCAATGCATCAAATTCAAGGATTTTAAAAAACTATAACAATAGCATAAAAATTCCAAGTCACAATTATGATGAAGAGTCAAAGTTAATGAACTGTTATATGAAAATAATAGTCTAGAGTTTGTATGTCTCTCTTATACTTACATCAGATCCAAGGGAGTTAATGACTGACCTCACTCCATTGTGGCCACTGCAATGACAAAACAGCATCTGTACAGCTCTAAGTCTGAATGATACATTTTAATTTTAACATGTCTGAGATGGTAGATTTACTGAAAGAACCTATATCCCACTACAAAAACAGTCCAGGTCAATGTCGATAGCAAATTTTCCCAACTATAAAATATGTCATATATACATATATAAAAGACTGATTTATACACTGGTATATTATTGATGTACACAATAATGTGTAATATACAAGTTATAATATATGCCATTTCTAACTGGGAAATGTGTAGTGTACAAGATTTTAAGTTCATTCAGTCCATTCTAGGTTGTCATGTCCTAACAAATCTTCTCTACAAAGACCAAGGACTATCCAGACCTGTATATGCAAGCAGAAATCTATTTGCCAAAGTCTAAACTGCAATTTTAAACATTTGCATGCCACAACTATATATTTGTTACCATTTCTGTGGGCCATGGGCTACGAGGTTACTGGATTTTGTGAAATAGTAAAATTACGATTAAGAATGAAAAAAAAAATAACATCAAAGAATGAATGTGTGCAAGCAAGCTGAACAGAGCATTTTTAATACTGTAAAGCAGTTGGTATACACTATAATAAAGCGAGCTAAATTGTCGTAAATTATTGACCAATGATATATAATCCAGTCAATTCAATTTTTTTATTTCCCATTGTTGCTTGTGGCAAAAGAGCAGGCACAACTTCTAGAACTTTCTAAGGTCAAAAGCCTATGTCAACATGTTAGGATTATCTTCAAGTCCAATTTACAACGAGGAACAAAATTTAAGCACACACTGTAGACACGGACAAAAGTTAAGCTGACAATATAAATTTATTTAATATAATGTAAAAGCTCCCAAATGATACAAAGAAATGAATCTGAAATTAGATTTGATGATCCAGTTGATCACAGAATGCATGTGAATCATCAGGGCAAGATATTTATACAGAATATACAAAACATCATTCTCATTAGAATGCCATTATTCTCACCCTCAGATGTTCAGGAACTTTCTTATGCACTGTGTTAGAGAAAATAAGAATGACAACAAAACCATCAAAGAATGAATGTGTGCAAGCAAGCTAAACAAAGCATTTTAATGCTGTAAAACAGTTGGTACACAATATAATAAAGCGCGTTGAATTGTCGTAAATTACTGACCAATGATATATAATCCAGCATGGCAAAACTTTGTCTACTTTCCTGCAACACAACCTTGATAAATTCAGTCTATTAAACCTTTTTTTTAATTCATTCTTTCCAATTATTGCTTAAAATGAAGAAAGGAACAAAGGTTCTATTGCTTGTTAATTTTCAGTAAACTTTGGGGAAATATGTTTTTCAGTTGGGAATGGGACTGAAATTCAGTCCCCCAAAAGGCTAAAGAAAATTCCCACAATAGTGAAAGCTGGTCAAAAATCAACAATTTTATACCAAATGACCATTAAAAATTCAGTGCATTCCTTTCAGCACTATCACTACCCCCAAGCCAGCAATTACTTTTGCCAATGCATGACCACAGTTCATAGTAAAAATGTATGTTCACAGCTCACTGTAACCCCAAACTTGTGGGTCTGATAAAAACAAGATTCATGTTCTTACACATAATCGCACAGACACTTGAATTTAGTGTCTTACATTAAAATAAATTGCTTCAGTGATGAACTATTTGGACTCAACAGAGCTCTGATATGCTAAATTTTTTAAATGTGGAAATTGTAGTTTTTATATGCCAATTTCAAATGAATATATAACCTCTCCATTATTGTACTCCAGCAACAGGGACTGGTCATTTAATCTTTGGGAGTGGTGGGTAGGGTCATTATTTTCTATCCAAACAGGAGATTTGTTCTTTCAACCACAGAAATTTTATTTGTAACTAAAACCGATAGATTTGTTATAGTTTTGTTTCAAACCTGGTGTGTTTTCTGTTCAGGCTTTAATTGCAATCATTGGTTGCTCAGCCAAACTACAACATGGTTTGATAAAATTTCCATGTCAACTACAAAGACCATATTATGAATAAAGATCCCAACTGGTACCCGGGTACTCGCCCATTGATAATAACCCAGGTAATAAAATAAACAATCAGGTACCCATAAAAAAAGTATTCCAAGTTCAGATCAAGACACAGAATAATTATTAGTTTGAGGCTTGTGTTGTGTATGCATTTATTCATCATTATGGGGGCTCGTATGGTTGCTTACAATTTACTTGTCATACAAGTACTACATACAAGGGAGGACACTTCTCTCCTTCCTCATGCAACCTATTTAAGAATCAATGTGGATATTTAGAGCTAGACTGTACTAACTTCATGCTTGTCCAGGGTTCATGTGCAATTTTTCATGTGACTTATTTAAGAATCAATGTGGATATTTAGAGCTAGACTGTACAAACTTCATGCCTGTCCAGGGTACATGTGCCATTTTTCATGTGACTTAAACGCGCTTGTTTTGAGATCTTGATGACATTAACAAAGTAAATACCTTTTGTCAACAGTGACAGTATGTACTGATTAAGAAATATTCAATGAAATAAAGATTAAATATGTACTACAATTCAATTAAAAGAAAGCACAGTATAAATGTTCAGTTTAACTAATGCCATTTTTGCCTCAAGTTTGTGGCCCTGGAGTGAATATTAGCTGTTCAAGTCAGGGCCGCTGTTAATGTTTGTTTACTGGACTCTTATTAGCGGGAAATCCAAAACATATTTCTGTCACAGCAAAGGTAACACAAAAACTTGGTTACCATAACATGCACTTCTTATATCATGTTAGGAAAAAACAAATGAAATGGACAACAGAACAAAATTTTTCACTGAAATCTTTAAATACAGAAGAAATTGTTATTTAACACAGAAAAAAATCTAATAAAAATTGACCACATGTATAAATATGACAATTTTTTAATCAATTTTACATTAAACAGTTCCAACAAAACAGAAAGGATTCTTGAATGTGAAGCCACTTGTTATAGATTCATTCTATTTTGATTCTACATAGGTAGCGGACCAGTCTAAATTGAAAATAAATGGCAACTGATATAAAAAAAACGGATGGTATATATGCAACTGTTGGATGTTATATGACTGAAAAATGTTAAAAGAGAAGGACTTTGTTAAACTTAAAAACATGCTGACTGGACCATCATTAAGAGATGAACCATGGCACCTCAAGGATACTACAATAGTTATCATTTGTGGATTTTAGGACTATTCGCAAAAGTTACTGTAGTCATGTAGACTAGTTAAAGTGAGTGTTATGCATAAATAATTTAGCAATTTCTTGAGTTGATACGCTTGTATGAACCACTATTCCACATGGATTTAGCCGATTTGTGACAAATTTTAACTGCATATCCAGGTAAGCAGCAAAAATAAATTTACGTTAAAATAAATATATTTATTTTTCACAGTTTTCTGTTATTATGGCATGTAATATACAGATTACTATTTTTATGCTCAGACTACGCTCTTCTGCCACTATGTCTGTAATAAATTATGCTTATACCTCTCTTGGGGATTGAAACGTGTGAACCTAAAAGAAAGCAGTTCTAGTTCACATTTAATATAATTTCCCTTTGATTGGATACCTGGGTCACCGATCGATAGATTTTTTTTTTTTTTTTTTTTTTTTATTAACCCCGTAATAGGTTGACCACTGGGTCGGGGAACCATCCCAGGATCACCTTACAATCAAACATTTCTGGTTATCAGATAATCTAGGGATAATAAATATAATCTACAGAGAAAGTAAAAAAAAAAAAAAACACACACACACATGCATATGGCACAAAATCTAGGTGACATGGCTTTTGTGATATTACAGTATTTTGTTCCTGTTTACCCTCAAGTCAGAGACAAGTTAAATGTTCATTGTTGAGGTCCATTTTTGAAGAAATTGGTCCTCTTTTTTATTTACCTTGGCAGTGTAATTTTCAATGTTCTTATGCATTGCAACTATTTGCTTAAAAGCAAAAATAGAAGGATTTTTCATATTGAATCTGCAAGTATAAATATAATATTTTGCCAAAATAAGCAGAAAATTACCCAAACTGTCCAGTTGTTCACTTCCTAAAAATGTTTCTTTTTTGGACAGATGTACAATATTTGGGCAAAAAGGTGCAAAAACTTCAATAAAACGGTACCAAAACTGTGAAGTAATACTGCAGTCATAAAAGAGATGCTCAATACTTTCAGTTTCACTCTTACAGAAAGTACATTTGTTGTCATCAAATATGTTAATTCTTTTAAGAAAATCATTAGTAGTGATTATTCTATGGATTAATTTAAAGTTAAAAGAGATCAACTTGGTATCCTTGGTACAGCATTTTGCCCGGCTATATATATCAGACCACTCCTCACTACTTATATTTTTATTTAATACTTGCATCCAAGTTTCTTGCTTCGCAGTGTGTTGCCTTTTAGCTTCCTGTAAAAGATCTTTGTAAATAAACTTGAGTGAATCTTGTTTTCGCAAGTTCGTTATTTTATCCTCCTGCTTATCAAAATTATTATGTACTAGGTGGTTTTTTATGGCATCTTTCCATGCTTTAGGAATTCTGGATATTAAGGAGAAGTATTTCAAGAAATCATCGCTTCCAGTTTTTTGTTTTATTATCTCAAAAGGTATTAAATTACCGTGAACATCTACTAGATCGTTCAGAATTTCAAAACCAGCTTCTGTCCAGGATTTGTATTGATAGATCATTTTAGGGGGGACAAAATTTAAAATGCTCATGGATAGATACTCGTTAGGATTTTGCGGTTCTTCTTTCCATTTAGATACTGCCAAAATTACATCTCTCCAAAAACTGTTTTTAATGAACTTACAAAATTCTTCTAATTTCCTTCTCCCTAAATTCCAAATATCCTTTTTATTTCTGAGTATAGTTGTATTGACTAAGTTCTGCCATGTTCCATTTTCCTTTTCCAGCAATCTTTTAACCCATCTTATCTTAATATACCTAATGAATGAAAATATGTGTATCATATTTAGTCCTCCCTCGTTTTCTGGGGAAACTAGTATATCACGTTTTATTCTCTCTACTTTTCCACCCCATACAAATTTAAATAACATGCGATTTAGTTCTGCTTCAACTTTTGCTGATGGGTTAGGAAGTGCTGAAAAAAGATGTATGAATATGGGCAGAACAAGAGTCTTTACAACAATTACTTTACCAACTATTGATAGATGTCTTTGACTCCAGCTTGCCAGTATTCGTTTTGCCTTTGTTAGTTTCTTCATATAATTGATTTCCACCATCTGTTGTAAATCTGGAGAAAATTCTATGCCAAGGAGTGTAAAGTTAGAAGAGGACCAAATTAGGCTCATTTCGGGACATATTCTTTCATTAGAAAATTTCCTGTTTCCAATCCAAATAGCTTTTGTTTTTGTTATGTTACATTTAAGTCCCGATAATAGAGAAAAACCTTGCAAGATATTCATCACCGATCGATAGATACCCAGTAGAAATTTTCCAAAATTTTGACATCTCTAATCATGAACAGTGTGATTCAACAATCACAGATTCATAATGCTGGCAAAGTTAATAAATCCATGACACCGGTGTATGTATAACATTATTATAAATAATGTTTGAATTTCTTGAATAAACAAGCAACAAGCAAGATATTTGCCAGTCCAATTTTAAATAATCCCACTTTTGTAACTGGTAGTAGCCACTTACAGGTCCAGTGGTTAGTGTTAGTGTCTTGGGTTTGAATCCTGGATGCACCATCTTAAGATGTTTTTTAAAAACAAAGGCACCAATAGCTTCCTCACCTGATACCCAGCATTAAGAACTTGCCTGAACTGGACAGGCAGTTGGGAAGACAGAACTTGCAAGGGAAGATTTAAAACTACTCCTGCCTCCATGAGTCATTCTACCCATGGAGAAATAGGGATATTAACATGATATCTCAGGGCGGAGAAGTTCCAAGATGAACTCAGTATTTGAGACTGGGGCAAGCCATAGTGTAACATGGATATTGGCTTTGGTCTACAGCCTGGAAAGGGATGGGCTCAACCATATTGCAACTGCCCATGATACGCCAGGGATCATGGTGCCCCAACAACCAGACAAGTTGCAGGAGAAATGAAATGAAAAATGATGAGGAGACACTTGGGCATTGTGACATTGCAATATTCAATTTTATGGCATCTGAAACTGTCAAAAGTTCATGCATGAGACTACCTAAATTAATAAAAGTAACACCTCAAATGTTTCAAAATATCTTCATAACATGGTTTTGAAAAACATGTCTCTGACCATTTTTGTTGCAGATATGAGACAACAAAGATCATGATTCCACAGGTATGGACAAAAAAATTAAATCCAGATAAGTAGTTTGTAACTGACATGTTCTGTCTTACTCACTTGGCACTGCCTCCCTCTTTGACCGCAACTTGTCCCAGTTTTTTATCAATGTCATCATGCAGAAGATATACATTTTCTGTCTGAATATTGTATAGCTGAGCTGAAAGCAATTTGGAATTAATGAGTGAGCATGGTATTCACAAAAAAAATTTGCACAAACCCAAATTTAAAAGCTTAAAAAAAAACCCATTAAAATACAAGGTTTCAAAGCAGCGCAATTAGATGCAAATGTTTGTTAATATGGACAAGTTTATAATTAAACAAGTCTCAAGACATTCATAATTCTGAATTTTCAATGAGCTCTTTGGTTAAGCGAGTTTCTTGAATACAAGGCACAATATACAAATAAGGAAAATGCCGTGAAACCATTCTTAGTTCACAAGAACTAATCAAAGTACTCATAATAACATATTACCCCAATGCCTTACTTGCAGCTTTTAGCCATGTAAGTCTATTCCAAAGTTCTTTCTTTGTTAATGATTATTTAGTAATTTTAAAATAAGAAAGAAAACAAGCGACAAGTCCAAAACTGATTAACCATGCATATCAGTTATGAAGGATTGAGCACAGCCAGAATTTTAGAATTGTGATATACTGCAATTCTGAACAGTATATTTTCAATTTCATTTAATATATTGGGTAATTTAAAAAACTGCAAAATGATACTAATGTGTCAAGAAGTCAGATTTTCTGGTAACTTTAATTTCTTTTAAACATCTTAACATGATCATGGATTGGGAAACATCATTACATGTCCAAGAAATATGAAACAGATTCCCGTTTATATGCCTTTTCTCAGCTCAGGCAAAACTTGGCAATACTGGCACAAAATGAGTTAAGACCAAAGTTTTACCTAATTTAATCAAAAAGGAAATTTAGTAGTAAATTATGTTTCTCAAAAATACTTACCCAATCACATGTAGGAATTAATTCTGCTACCTTCAGATTTCAACCCTCTCAAAGACTTAAAAAGTCTCTGTCTATACTTTACATAGAAAAGGAACTTGTACAGATTATCTTCCCTTAAGGTTGGAGCTCCATATACATTACATAGTCAGTTTAAACTTAAGTACTGTTTGAGACAGCAATGTTTGCATTGCAGGAAGGGTTGGGAGGGATTTATGGCAATGTGACTGGTAACGTAGCTTTGGAGAAACAAAAATTACTGTAACATTTCCTTTCTGTCAAATACATTACCCAATCACATTACTAGCATGAAAATTTGGTAAGTGTGTGTCTGATTTGGATTTTTAATGTAGCTTTTAAAAAAATTCAGTCATATGGCTATAATGTCTGCAGTGTTTATAGTTATGTCTTGCACTGGGGTATCATGCCGCATGATGTCCCACCCAGTCACATTATCCTGACACCAGGCCGACCAGTCCTAACACTAACCTCTTAATGAGCACCAAGCCAGCTGTTAGTACCATTTTTGTAAGTCTTTGGTATGACTAGGCCGTGCATCTAACCCACGACCTCCTGCATCTGAGGCAGACGCTCTAACTACCAGGCCAGGTGAAATTAGGTATGAGGAAGTGGGGATGGAGGACGAAAAAACTGTGCATCCAGCGTTTACCTTAAAGCACCCAGTAGGGTCAAAATAACTCTGCCTTCAAGGTAAAACTCTCCCACTGATAGGTGACACAAATGAATGTAAGTTTATATATACATGTGCAAGGAACTATCCAGCGGACTCCCAGAATTGATAATTACAGGCTTTTGTCTGGTGAATCCAACAACAATTGACAGTTCCAACCCGAGTATATGGTTCTGTCAGGACTGGTGTGGTCTGTTGACTGGGCAAAGGAGTTGAACCATGGTGACAAAGGAGTTAAACCATGTCGAGACCCATGTTAGATTCCACTTCAGGAATGGTTAGCAAGCATGGTTGGGATAGATTAAAGTTGGTTAGCAAGTCTTGAAAGATCTTTCTTGAGACTAATGCCAAGCTGCCCATCATGTCAGAAATCATGGAGTGATATCCCTTAATAGTTATTGGTGCTAGCTTCTTAATTTCAAAGAGAAAGTATTAAGCCGGATGGAGAATGGAGGCTGACAGTGGTGACATTTATATGACAATGGTTGCTAAAAAATTGACCATTTCCCCATATGTATTTTTATAGCGAAATGCTGTCCAGCTGATGAGTTCCTCTCCATACAAGATTTTCCTGTGCAAGGCCTGCAAGAAAAGACCCATGCTAGAAGCTTATCAGGAACCGCGGTTGTTTGAGAAGTTTAGTGGTTACTAGGTTTTTGCTGGGCTTGTGTCAGTACAAGCAGACCGATAACCCATGACTTGTCCTATCAAAGATGGGCAACCAGAATTATTTTGCAATCTGCACACCTGGTTTTCTAGATTAACTTAAGAATCAGAACAGCTGTGGGATGGGGGTGGCAAAGACCAAAAGTCCCTCTCCATCGACTGAAAGGGCATGATTCTCAGGATCTGCTTTACATGATTTTAATTTTTAAAATCCAAAATACAAATTTCATAACAAGATTCCTAGCCTCCTTTTCAGTGGCAACTTTATCCACTACTTTGTGAAATTCCCCTACCACAGAATCAGCAATAACAGAATCCTTGTGTTCACTGCAGCTGCAGGTCAGGTCAATGTACTAGTTCTGAAATAAGTGTTCTGTCATAGAACTCTGCTTTTTATGCTTTATACACAGATTGCACATCATTATTGTTTTGTTTGAAAAGTATGCCAATCTGGAACAATCTCTGAACCATCTATCATGTAACTTTCTCCCCTGATCTGATTTACTCTCACTACCATTCCCATTTGGTTTAGCTTGACTGTCTGACATCATTGCTGTTGTTTATATTATTATCTTCAAATTGTTTTGTTTTCTTTGGTTGTGAGCACAGAGACTTATATCTATTCTTACAATTTACCAATCAATGTAATATCAAAAACTAGTTTTTCACTTGGAGTTTTTACTGAGCCCTTTTCCCTTGCCCATGAACTGTTTTTGACGAACAGAGTCAGCGAATGGAAAAACAATAGTTTGCATCAAAAGTTAAAACCGACGACATACAAAGTATGGAGTGTGCAGTGGGGAATGGGGAGGTAATCTGTAAGAGTTACTTCCATTTGTACAAAGTACAAACATAGTCTTTTGAAGTCTCTGAAAGGAATGGATTCTGGACGTAGCAGAATTCTTTTTTAACGTTAAGGCAAAAAACAAAACATGTTTCCTACTGCATCAGTTTTAAAATCTGGGTAGATGTCAGGTTTTCGTTACTAAAAGAAGGTTGACTAAAGTACATGTACCACTAAGGTTAATATTATATCATTTACACCTTACGAGAAGCCACATTTATTCCATAAAGCCGAGAAAGACTAAAATTTTAATCCAACTAAAGGGTAAGTACATGTAATACAATTAGCCTTACTGCTGTGTTATCATAAGATGTCCAGTTTAGTCACTCTGATAATTGTTAAGATTACAATTATTGAATAGTAGTAACAGCTGAGAAGTGGCAGTATTAATGTACAATACACAAGTCCGCAGGAAAATGGTTTGGTAGCCTTTATGGCTTCCCTTAGTAAGATGTTGAGCTTGTTCACTTTGATAATTAATGGCTATTACTACTGACAATAATTGTCAAAATTACAAGGTCAAATCTGCATGACGTTAATGGTATGTATCGAAGCTGTTTTGGCTTCTCTCACTGAGTGTAAAGAAATGTAAAAAAACAATAGGGTACCAGACTGCGACTAACGAATCACGTGACAAGATCACTTCCTTTAAAAACACACGGCAATTTGTTTAGATGCATAAAAAATTGTTTTATCATTATTTTAGTTGGCAACATGAATAATTTACTGCAAAAAGATCAATATGTCATCGAGAAAAGAAAAATTCTCAGTTTAGAAGAAAAAGTAATTCAACTGACCAGGGTGGGTGGGTGGGGAGGAGGATCCTTGCAGAAAACTGATGTCAGAAAGACTCAGATAAATAATAGTGAAAGATAAGGAAACAATTCTGCAGAAGTGGGAAGGTGAAATGGACGGAGTAAGGAAGATTGTTTGAGCCAGGAGATGTTTGCATCCTGATTTGAATGACGAGAAAAAGCAACAATTTTGTCAGTTGAATTGGGATATGATGATGACTTTACTGCAAGGAACAGATGGTTGCACAGATTTCAAGTGTGACACAATATTAAGTGTTCTGTCCTTAGTGGAGAATCAGCTGATGTTAATAATGAAGTTGTCGAAGATTGGAACAAAAGACTAAACGATATATGCAGGGGATATGACAGCAAGGATAATTTTAATTAAGACGAGACTGTTTTTTTTAAAGACTGTTACCTAGAAAGTGACAGATGATGTGATCTGTAACATAATTATAAAGAGTTTTAAAACTATATCAATGGCTTGAAAATGACGAAACAGTTTGTTTTACATTTATTTCACAACATGCATATGATTTTTTAATGAAAATATTAAATGTTTTAGAATTGAACGTACTTGTGACTTTCTTCATATGTATTTACTATTTGCATTTGTCATCCCCCGTCCAGAAAGGCCCCCTCATTATAAGGCCACTTCCCTGCTGCAATAGGGTTGGCCTTATAAGAGGGGGATTATATTGTATAAAGATTGGTATATATAAAATACTAAATGCTTCAAGTACTGGGCAAAACTGACTCAATTAGAAGCTCAAATCAATTTCTGAACTTATTTATAGGGAGGTAGTTGTAAGGTCTGCACAGAAATACAGATGGATGGCAGACTGGAAACATTCATTTGAACAAATGTGATTGGGTAATGTATTTATGACGAAGAAACCATAATTCCAGATTGGAAATAAATTTTACAAACCTTAAAAATGAGTATTTTCCAATATATTGAATACTATAAGACATCATATCCATAAAGGAACAAGTCGATGATTCTGCAAAATGATTGTGGGGTGCGAAGATTGTCCATGGATTCCAGCACCAAAGTGGCAGCATTTCTGAGAGTTGCAGGGGCTGTCCCAGTAGGTGTCGAGATCAAGAACATGTTAAAATTCTACAGCCATGTATAGTTCTTTTGTTTTAGAAACTAAAATGATGAACTCCATGTCCAATCATCCTGAAAGAAATTTCTGGAATTATTCAAATATAAAGTGAAGGCCAAGACATTAGTTTCTAAATACAAAATAAAAAACTCCATATTTCTTATATCCCTCTGAGTACTTTTTGAGTGCAACTACATCAGTCATTTTACACCCACCTGTTTTTGACACACTGGTTCCATTGACATTCATGGGCATTTTTGGTTTCAACATGATTATCTGAACCTCATCTAGGTCAGCAACTGCCACAAAGCCTGAACAGGCTTTCATCTTTCGCCATGAAGCGTCCAGCTGTGCTGCTATCTTGTCCACCACCTGCATGCCTACACTGTGCCTAGTGTTGGGAAGGTCATGGTTCCCCAGACCAACAATCTGTAATTATATATTAATTATAGTTCAACTGAAATATAGTGGGAGTAAAGCATACGAAAGTTGTGTGTGCATGTTACTTGCTTAGCTCTCACTTCTCTCTGTTCAATGCTCACTTCTCCCCGACATTCAGGTCTAGCCTGACCCCTGGATGGGTTGGGTGTGTCCAAATAACAGTAAAAATTATGGCCTTCTCAAGCAACTGATTTCTTTTCTTTCTTTTCAAATTGTACAGCAGAAGTGTGTGAAACATTCCTTAAGGATTGGAGCTACTGGACAATGGTTTGCATCAGGACCATGAGTAAAACATTGCTTCATGCGAAACATTTTAAGAGGCATACAATTTAATATGATTTTTCCTTTTTCTTCTCACATTCAGAGTACAGCAATTTCAGCAGTCAAATTAATAATTTAACATAAAAAAAAGAGCGCTTTCCAGCATAGGGGAAGAAACTTCTACTGCTTTTCACAAACTTGTCATAAATATAATACATATGGCTTAAACATTGAAATTCGAGGTAACAAGTAGCTACTTTGTTCTTGTACATGCATCTAGTCTTTATTATTTACCTATTATGGGGGGTGCCCCAAGTGGCCGAGTGGTCTAAAACGCTCACCGTTCCAGATCATTGCCATCTCACCTCTGTCTGCGTATGTTCGAGTCCAAGGCTCGGCTATCGTGGGTACGTGGGAAAGCCTGCCAGTAGCTTCTCGTGGGTTGGTGGTTCCTTCCTGGGTTTTCCAGGGTTCTTCCTCCACCAGTTATACTGGCTGCCATATATGGCCTATCTTGTGCTGAAAAATTGCGTTAAACCCTAGAACAACAACAACAACCTATCATGGGTTGTTCCACTTCCTGATCCTACCTACGCAAATTAGAACAATGGGCTCACCCAATGCAGCCTTCAAATACATCTCACTTACTATTGTCAGCCAATTAAGTAATATACTGTATGTGAAATGGTGGTTTATACCTAACCTCTTATCCTTAATTGCTGCTATCTAAACTGCCCAGGGGTTAGTTAAACATCAGCTCCAATCACGACTGTTTACCTTTTATACATGCTACATGTAATGGGTATATATTGAAAGTGTTGGTTTATTTTGTTGTTGTTGTTGTTTTTCTCTTTTTGAACAATACTGAAAATTGTATTTTCTAAAATCAAGACCAAGTCCAGGAGTTTGGGAGTACAAAAAAGTAATTTAAGCAGGACATGCCATGCATCAATCTGATTAAAACCTCAATTTCACATAGAACAGTAGTAGATTGTACAGTGTCATAGCAGTTATGTAAACATATTGAAAATACATTTACACATTTCATCAGTGCAATCAAAGTTTCCTCTGGCAATTTTTTTTCAGACAGACCCAATAGGCACCTCACTTAGAACAGAGCCTGATCTAAAATTAAAAGGGCACTGGGAGTCGGGCTATCAGATTTTGTTTAGCACTGCATTATTAATTTAAACAATATTCACAAGCAGATGTAGCTTGTAAAAACACATTGTATAATAGCAGTGTTTCCATTTACCCTCATCTGCGCTTCACAGACCCCCAAATTTTTAATTTGACCCCAGTTCTGATACCAAAGTTTGTTTTTACTCAGTCTGACACCCAGTAGATTTTTGTACTCTGTCTTGCACCCACAGGGGATACACTGAATATGTAAAGTAGGTTCCCCTTATCAGAACCATAGCAACAATATCCACAGTCGTAGCTCAGTGAATTTCCATGTTGGGATCATTAAATGAAACTAAACAAATTCATTTTGCATCCAATGTATGTCAACTTGGTGCGAATTCACATTGTGTAGCACTTCTTGATTATGCATGCCAAAAACAGGGTGGTCTGTTCACATCAAATTTTGTAATGCAGCCATGACCTTAGGAAGAGGACATTTGTTTATGAAGGAGTGATCAGCTTTCCTATTTGGCTATTTTTGGCCATAATGTAATTGCCTCTCTTTGTTTTCTTTGCTGTATCAAAACAACAAACAAGGCAGATTATATTGTACACAGACCATTCTTTATCAGCATGTATTGAATGAATTGTGTTGTGCTATATGTCTAAATCATTCAATTAAATTTAGTTTCAATATTAGCTATAATTCTAGACAGACATGAAAATTTAATGAGAAAGAAATGTAAACATTCTGAAAATGACTCAATATAATATATAGTTTATCCATGTGGATTTTGTAACAACGTATCATTCCATCCCTACTTTATTAAAGTAGCCATGACGACAAATTGTCTAATTTCCAGAGATTACTAAGGTACTTGAGATGTGTTTGAATAGTATCATCATCATTAACTTCCTCAAAAGCCATCATAATGGAACTTAATCCTACAATATAAGACATCGACCATGGTATTTGTTTTAAGGCGACCCCAAAAATATAATTATCAGGGTAGGTGTCTTACACTGTAGACCTAAATGGAACTTCGTAATAAAGGAGTTAAATTTTCCGAAGAAAAACTAAGACTTCAAAGAAACTATGCTTTAAACGGCGTTGAAATCGCTGATTTGGTGATGCATAAATTATATACACACACACGCACGGGCGAAGATTTCAACATTTTGTTATAACTGATGACGAAGCCGTCCACTCATTTAAACCACAGGGGCTCGTTTCGTTGCTTACAATTGTTGTTGTTGTTGTAGGGTTTAACGCCATTTTTCAGCACAAGAAAGGTTATACATGGCGACCAGTATTAATGGTGGAGGAAGAACCCGGGAAAACCCCGGAAAGAACCACCGACCCACGAGAAGCTACTGGCAAGCTTTCTCACATGCCCACATTGACTGAATCCGAGACTCGAACCCACGCAGACAGAGGTGAGATGGCAATGATCCGTAACGGAGAGCGCTTTAGACCATTCGGTGCTTACAACTGACCTGTAATACATGTACTATATAATAACTAGTTAATATATTTTATATGTATGACAGGTAAATTGTTATTAATAACTAGTTATTTGTACATGTATTACAGGCCATTTGTAAGCAACGATACAGGCCCTGGTGATTCAAACGGGAAGTACAAATGTGTCGAAATTACGCAACAATATTTTTCGCCATTTATGATTTTATGTAACTATCTGTACGTAAAATAATCTTTTGAAATAGACTGAGTGACATTACCAGATATTTATCAGTTCTTCTATCCATATTTTCTGTTGGATCCCAATACTGGGTTTTGAAACTCAAACTGGCTGTCATCATCCGCGTGACATTCGCCGGCGGTGCTTTGAAGATGAACATCTGAAAACATTTGTTAGCAAGACTCTGCATATCTTTTCTTCGGAAAGCCCTTTTCACAAATTTATATTCCCTTGTGAAATCCTCTCGGAAAGTATTTCACCGAAATTACTCAATTATCGTTATCGTCTTTCGCAACTGAATGAAAGACGTCCTTTCTCAATGTGACCTGGCGCAAAATGGAATCGCGTCACTAGGTTCAGGAAACAGTACGCATCTGATTGGTCAATTTTTAATGACGTTTCACGATCTTAATTCGTGCTGTACTCAGTTTGATCTCTGGTAGAAATGTTGGCTGGTCGTCTAGCACTCGTGACAGGTGATTGCAATTTCTAATCGATTATTCTTTTTTTTTTAAATTTATAAGTGAACCTTGTAAACAAGATGAGCTTTACTACAACAATAATAATTAGTTAATCACCCCGAGCAGAAGAAACATGCCAGGCCCGACGAGAAAGTTGATCTTGCAGTCACATGACTAACAATGTGCAGAACAAGCTATTTTTAGGTAAACTGTTGCTTCTTGTGCAACTTGACTGTTCCCCTTTATTGCGCAATGCACGTCTTGGTATATATATATATATATATATATATATATATATATATATATATATATATATATAAAGAGAATAACAGGTCACCAGAACATGACTAGTATGAGGTGCTGTCAGATCTTAACGTAGGACAGTGGAGATCTGATTTTGATCAGATCAGTGGTCATTGTTGATCCTACAAAAGCATCCCATCCGAACAGTACGTCCAGTTATACTGTCTGTTTCATCATGTACATAAATTATATACACTGAATGTAGTTGCAGTATCACAGTGCACCTGTAGATGTAACTAATTTGTCAGATGTATTCAGCCAACACGTATCTTTGTTACTGAATCATGTCATAATAAATGGTAAGTGAATCAATCACAGGGTCAGAAAGGTACAGCATACACATTATAATGTGAACCAGCTTGATGGGGTGAAAAGTTGAGTTTCCAATCATTTGGATGATGCTATAGTCATTGTACACCAAGTGCATTTAAACATTTTTGTTAACATTGCAGTTTTATTATATCATCCTTGTCGTTTTATTTGTTCATTCATTACCCTAAACATTTTGCTATGCTCTCATAATCTCAGACCATACTTGCCAATCAGGCCCAGATCTTATAGGGGCCCTGTGCATTAGTAATATTTAAAATACATCTATGGAGAGAATGTAATGCGAGGAAGAATATTTTAAGTTCAGTATCATATAAAACTTGTTTAAAAGTTTATTTCCAAATGATGTGCTCAGAGAAGGCCCCACGAATAAATCCAGGGGGCCCCATTAAAATGATCCAAATCAGGCCCCTTGTTTGCTAAAGCTGTTATTGATACTAGTCTAAGGCACTCACCTTTACTGATACTAGTCTAAGGCACTCACCTTTACTGATACTAGTCTAAGGTGCTCACCTTTACTGATACTAGTCTAAGGCACTCACCTTTACTGATACTAGTCTAAGGCACTCACCTTTGCTGATACTAGTCTAAGGCACTCACCTTTACTGATACTAGTCTAAGGCACTCACCTTTACTGATACTAGTCTAAGGCACTCACCTTTACTGATACTAGTCTAAGGTGCTCACCTTTACTGATACTAGTCTAAGGCACTCACCTTTACTGATACTAGTCTAAGGCACTCACCTTTGCTGATACTAGTCTAAGGCACTCACCTTTACTGATACTAGTCTAAGGCACTCACCTTTACTGATACTAGTCTAAGGTGCTCACCTTTACTGATACTAGTCTAAGGCACTCACCTTTACTGATACTAGTCTAAGGCACTCACCTTTACTGATACTAGTCTAAGGCACTCACCTTTACTGATACTAGTCTAAGGCACTCACCTTTACTGATACTAGTCTAAGGTGCTCACCTTTACTGATACTAGTCTAAGGCACTCACCTTTACTGATACTAGTCTAAGGCACTCACCTTTACTGATACTAGTCTAAGGCACTCACCTTTGCTGATACTAGTCTAAGGCACTCACCTTTGCTGATACTAGTCTAAGGCACTCACCTTTACTGATACTAGTCTAAGGCACTCACCTTTGCTGATACTAGTCTAAGGCACTCACCTTTACTGATACTAGTCTAAGGCGCTCACCTTTACTGATACTAGTCTAAGGCACTCACCTTTACTGATACTAGTCTAAGGCGCTCACCTTTACTGATACTAGTCTAAGGCACTCACCTTTACTGATACTAGTCTAAGGCACTCACCTTTACTGATACTAGTCTAAGGCGCTCACCTTTACTGATACTAGTCTAAGGCACTCACCTTTACTGATACTAGTCTAAGGCGCTCACCTTTACTGATACTAGTCTAAGGCACTCACCTTTACTGATACTAGTCTAAGGCACTCACCTTTACTGTTACTAGTCTAAGGCACTCACCTTTACTGTTACTAGTCTAAGGCACTCACCTTTACTGATACTAGTCTAAGGCACTCACCTTTACTGATACTAGTCTAAGGCACTCACCTTTACTGATACTAGTCTAAGGCACTCACCTTTACTGATACTAGTCTAAGGCGCTCACCTTTACTGATACTAGTCTAAGGCACTCACCTTTACTGATACTAGTCTAAGGCGCTCACCTTTACTGATACTAGTCTAAGGCACTCACCTTTACTGATACTAGTCTAAGGCGCTCACCTTTACTGATACTAGTCTAAGGCACTCACCTTTACTGATACTAGTCTAAGGCGCTCACCTTTACTGATACTAGTCTAAGGCACTCACCTTTACTGATACTAGTCTAAGGTGCTCACCTTTACTGATACTAGTCTAAGGCACTCACCTTTACTGATACTAGTCTAAGGCGCTCACCTTTACTGATACTAGTCTAAGGCACTCACCTTTACTGATACTAGTCTAAGGTGCTCACCTTTACTGATACTAGTCTAAGGTGCTCACCTTTACTGATACTAGTCTAAGGCGCTCACCTTTACTGATACTAGTCTAAGGCGCTCACCTTTACTGATACTAGTCTAAGGCGCTCACCTTTACTGATACTAGTCTAAGGCACTCACCTTTACTGATACTAGTCTAAGGCACTCACCTTTACTGATACTAGTCTAAGGCGCTCACCTTTACTGATACTAGTCTAAGGTGCTCACCTTTACTGATACTAGTCTAAGGCGCTCACTTTTACTGATACTAGTCTAAGGCGCTCACCTTTACTGATACTAGTCTAAGGCACTCACCTTTACTGATACTAGTCTAAGGCACTCACCTTTACTGATACTAGTCTAAGGCGCTCACCTTTACTGATACTAGTCTAAGGCGCTCACCTTTACTGATACTAGTCTAAGGCGCTCACCTTTACTGATACTAGTCCAAGGCGCTCACCTTTACTGATACTAGTCTAAGGCGCTCACCTTTACTGATACTAGTCCAAGGCGCTCACCTTTACTGATACTAGTCTAAGGCACTCACCTTTACTGATACTAGTCTAAGGCTCTCACCTTTACTGATACTAGTCTAAGGCGCTCACCTTTACTGATACTAGTCTAAGGCGCTCACCTTTACTGATACTAGTCTAAGGCACTCACCTTTACTGATACTAGTCTAAGGCGCTCACCTTTACTGATACTAGTCTAAGGAGCTCACCTTTACTGGTCACTGGCATTTCACCTATCTCTAAGTCTCGAGCTCTGCCACTGTGGGTATGTGATAAAACTTGCCAGTAGCTTCCCATGGGTCAGTGGTTTTTAGGGGAATGGGGGCTCTTCTGTGTCCAGCTTTGTCCAGATACACTGGCCACATTGTATAGCCTATCATGTGCTGGAAAATGTCATTAAACCCACAACAACATTAGTACTCTGAATAAGCTGGGTCTTATGTTATCTACATTCCAGAAAATGTTTGTGTTGATACATCTTTATGGACCATACCAGAATTAGGTCAGTGTATATCTTATATTTGTAGTTTCATCTTTCACTATGTTACACTCTCAGTATCTTGAACACATTGACAATAATTCATGAAAATCGGTATGTGACTGCATCACAGAGAAGATTACTGAACCAGACCAGATCTGGATTATTTTTGAATCCAGTTTTAATGAATGAGTGAAATTGCTTTCCAGTTGTTTCTTCATTACACACTAAATATCTTACTTTCACTCTTTAAAGTTGGATGGGATACATCATGACAAAATTAATTCAACCATACCATAGCTAAGTCATTGTAGCCTAATTTCTATGCTTAAGTAGCCATTATATTTTGATATGTTTGTCACATCCCTGCTAATATTATCATCTGCAGGTGGAGGTAGTGGTATTGGCCGTGCTGTTTGCCACCTGTTGGCCAAGGAAGGTGCAGCTGTAGCTGTAGTGGACATCAATAAGGAAGCAGCTCAGGAAACACTTGACAGATTGCCCAAAGGTGACTCAATTCTAAACCATCATTTTATCATCGATATCAGCTGTGTTTCTTGACAGATTGCCCAAAGGTGACTCAATTCTAAACCATCATTTTATCATTGATATCAGCTATGTTTCTTGACAGATTGCCCAAAGGTGACTCTCAATTCTAGACCATCATTGTACCATTGATGTCAGCTATGTTTCTTGACAGATTGCCCAAAGGTGACTGTCAATTCTAGACCATCATTTTACCATTGATATCAGCTATGTTTCTCACCATCTTGGATTAGTGTGCTGCACTCATAACCGGAAGTACTTAGGTTTGAATCCTGTTGATGTCAGGTCACATACCATGGTGTGTCTCTGCAAAAGATTTACCTCCATTTGCCTTGATATTATATGACCTTTACTGTATCAATGTGTAATTAAAACGTCAATCTGTAATTGAAGTAAATCATGGCAGAAACCAATCAGAAGTTGATAATATCTTATCCAAGGAGTTAATTGACACTATTTATTTTCATGGCCCTGCTACCTTATGTATCAGTTATAATTTTAGAAACTGTGCATGTCTTATTTATTAAATTCTTATTACATCAGATTATCCCCACTGATGATGAACACTCATTTTTGTCTCAAATGGCCTTAAGCATTAAGTTGTCTTTCCATGGAAAGATATTGGATGTTTTATTTCAATATGAAAAAGGTTATTTTTCTCATTGAAGGTATTGATTGGTACCCATTCACCTAATTGCTGTAATTTCAATCACATACTTAACTAGATATAGGCCCAAATTAACTAGCCACGAATTTAATTACCAAACATTGAATGAATATTTATTTTATATCCATCAAACTTGTTGGCTGTTATTGGACATAAAAGGAGAACAACAACAAAAAAGAAGAACAGAATGTAACAAGGGTTGATCTTTCTGCAATCATTCACATTTACATTTTTTTTAACCTTTTTGTTCACACCACGTAGCCACCATTGTACAGATGTGCCATTAAATACCACTTATATATGTACATACATACGTACATACATACATACATACATACATACATACATACATACATACATACATTATTTGGTGACCTACAGAGAGACGAGTTTGACTATAGCAAATTACAAATAATGTCTGAAATATTGCAAGTTTCCCATATACTCATGCAATCTGAAAAACCAAGTGTTTTCAGTCTTAATTATTTAGCTTTTTTCAGTGTAATATTTTTAAATTTCTCAGGAAAAAGCTAAATAATAGTAAACTCAGTTTCATGATGAATCTGTTCAACTTTAGATAGCTTTATTACCTTCCCCAAGCTTTGTATAGTTGTAGTGATATCTGTTGTTTATTAGGTGGTTACACCAACATAACTAATTTGCTGTGAACCCATTGATTATGGCAGAAACCTTTTGATTTTGGGGATGTTCGATCCAAGGTAACTAAGATTACTAGAGCATGGAAAGTCAGGTTTTTCATCAAACTTAATAGACAGACTACATATGGGCAGTTCTGTTACTGTTGAGGATAAGAGGTGAAAGGTAAAGGTCACTTTTCTGCTAATACATGTACATGTACTAGGTTTAGTTTCCTTGATCCAGTTTTCATCCAACTTATTAGGTTAGTCTACACTTTGGCAGTTTAGTTTCCTTGATCCAGTTTTCATGTTAATGTTAAGTTAGTTTCCTTGATCCATTTTCATCCAACTTGTTAGGTTAGTCTACACTTTGGCAGTTTAGTTTCCTTGATCCAGTTTTCTTGTTAATGTTAAGTTTAGTTTCATTGATTCCATTTCATCCAAATTATTATTAGGTAGCAGGGATGGTCCTGGCTTTTAAAAAGCTGTCGCCAAAAAAATCGCCAACCTCAATATTTTGTCGCCAATTTTCAAAAAGTGTCGCCAGAACAAGTAGTGTACATTTTTTCAAGTGTTAATTTAGTCTATTAATGTAACAGGCAATGAAAATTACAAAAGATGGGTTAGTTAATACTCTAATTACAACAAGCATTAACAAAATGTTACAAAGTGTTACATGAAGATCCGTCGCGATTTTAGGGCTGCCCACTTGTTGAATGCAGTTTCAAAGTCTAATTTTTCACATCTGTACATGCAGATTCTCATTAAATTCTCGAGAGATGAGATGCAGAGTTTATTTCTGATTTCAGTTTTTATGAGGTTCATCTTACTGAATCCACATTCACTGTCTACAGTGCCAACAGGTGACACCAGTAGTCTCTCAGCAGCGCCCCCCCCCATGGCTAACTTCACAAAGCTTGTAGTGAATTGCTTCCTAAATCCCAAGAATGATCACTGAATGCTGTATAAATTTTCTCGACAAACAGAATAGGATCTCCATTCCCACAAATGAAACTTACACGAGTCAACACCTGGCGATATTGGACCGTATATATAAGCATAAATTCACACCCAATTTAGGTATTCTTTCACTCCTGTATTTTGAGAAATAAATAATTATTATTAATTATGCAAAACTGTTTTTTTTTTGCTATTTTTTTGTTGCGGAGTTTAAGTCTCTGCAGCCGTAACACGGGGATTGATGGCAAAAGGAAAAGATCAATGAGTAAAATGCTGCACTGGCGACAGATATAATTGTGATTGAGATTTTTTCCATTTGCTTTGTATTTATACGCAGTAGTCTGTACTTCAAAGGTTATCAGTTTTCTATGAAGGTTCAACAAAACTATTGTATTGGTATATGTAAAAAAAAAAAAAAAAAAATAACAGAAGGATTAGCCATTCAATTAATTGTATCTGTTCTATTCGCGTCTTCAGAAGTCGGTCAGTTGTAGGTATAGTTCGGTAGCATGATTGACTGTAACACAGCATACAGTACTCAGCCCAGATGTCAGCATAAGCAGATTATGATGTAACAATGCACTGTAAAGATGGGGTTGTCAATACGAACAAAGGATCGTTTGTGTAACAGATTGATTCCAGTGCATTGCTTAGTCAAGTTTGTGGCTTCCATTCATTCTCCCTTTTAATTTATCCAGTCCAAATCCATGATTGTATGTACAAATTAAATAACCAAAAAGTCTGTCGCCAAAAAAATCGCCAGATGGGATATTTTTGTCGCCAGTAAGGAAAAAAAATCGCAATTTGCGACATTGGCGAAGCCCAGGACGATCCCTGGGTAGTCTACACTGAAGCAGAGACACATTCTTACTGAATCTTGGGGAAAAGAGTTTAGGTCAAGACCATTGAATCTAAAATTGTCAATTTTCGTTCTGCATGTTACATCCACTTTCATGCTTCCTGACCCCATTTTTCTGAACTTCATAGTTGTATTCCACTTAAGGAAGAGCAGCTCCTTATTGGGCCTGTGTTTGACGTTGAGGAAGGGCAGTTCCCTATTAATTATTTGATGTGGAAGAAGGGCAGTTCCCTATTAATTATTTGATGTTAAGGCAGAACAGCTCCCTGTTGAGTCTGAGATTGATATTGAGGAAGTGAACAGTTCACTATTAACTCAATTAATTTAAGTCTTTTATTTATATACGTACAATTAAGATCACTGGACATGAAGCTGCAAAATTAGATTAATTTTACAGCTCCAATAGCTCAAGTTGGTTGGGAGATCAACCATTCTTTTGATTATGTTTTGCTGGGGAATCAAATAATGATTTAAATATTATTTAAAACTCCATTGATAATGACTAGTTCAAAAAATTATTTTTATTTGCCTGTGTTATGGTTATGGTAGTCTCTTCTAAATGTTTTGATGTTGACTTTAAACCAAACGAAATGGAACCATGGGTATATCATTGGAAAATAAATGTCATCCATTTGGTGATGAGGAGGTCAAGAATGGCAATTTTTAATCTAATAAAATAAATATTCTTGCTGTACTTTTTTTCTTGTAACATTTTGTTAAAATTTTGCAAAGACAAGAAGGATTTTCTTGTTTTTCACTCAAAAAGTATAATCCTTGAGAAAATGTTCAGTTCTCAGTATGTATGGAATAGACATATCAGACAAGTGGGAGGAGTGAGAGTGAGTCCCAGTTGCCATACATGAAATCTTATTGGCATTTAGCCATGTATATCAGTAATCAGGATTTTGAAACAGATATATTTAGTTCACTTTGAGGTAAAGGTTTATTTTGGCCTTGACCCATATCTGGCTATTCTGCTGCCTTCTAATACACATCTTTTGGTACAGTTTAGCATACTGGTTTTGATGTGTCTGCTCTAAAACTGAAAATTGTGGAGCTGGAAGGCTGAATTTTCTAAAATAGGGCCAATTTAATAAAGTAAAACCTACATTTAAAGACCACTGCTTTGGAAGAACACCTCTCACAATTTCCTAAAATATGATTTAAAAAATTATGAAGGGAAGAAGTGGCAAAGGTTTTGCTGTGTTATGGATGATTTTTTATGCAGTTGATTATTCTTTTGGATTGAAATCTCTGAATCTCATTCTTGAATGTCTGAGAATCATCAACTTGGAACAAGTATTGAAAATACTATATGATATGCATTCAAACTAACATGAACACTCATATCTGAGAATAGACCCTATGTGCAATCATCAACTTGGAACAAGTATTAAAAATACTATATGACATGCATTCAAACTAACATGAACACTCATGTCTGAGAATAGACCCTATGTGCAATCATCAACTTGGAACAAATATTAAAAATACCATATGACATGCATTCAAACTAGCATGAACACTCATGATTACTGTGCCTTTTATGAAATACAAACACCTACTTACCAAGAATAAGCATAGGTTGAAAACTTGCACCAACCCCCTACCCACACACATAGCTAAGTGCCAGTTAAAGTCCATGTTAAAAAAATAGAGTGCTAGTTAAAAAGCTATGTTCAAAATGCATAGCTTAGTTCTTGTTAAAGACCATGTTCAAAACACGTAATTACATGCATGTTAAAGGCCATGTTCAAAACATAGCTAAACACATGTAGAAGTCCATGTTCAAAACATATAGCTTAAATGCATGTTAAAAGCCATGTTCAAATCATGTTTGATTTTTTTATATTTAGTACTATTTTTTTGCAATATTGTTTTCCATGTACTCACCTATAATGTTTTACACATGTTCACTACTACTATTTGTATGAATCCTGTATGTACTCATCCTTGAAGCCTTGTACATAATTATTTTATTGTAGCATTAGATAGATCAGTTGTCCAGTTTTGATAGCATTTATTCTCTAAAGACAACTTATCTTGTGTGTGTGTGTGTGTGTATATATATATATATATATATATATATATATATATAATAAAAAATTAATAATGTAACAGAAGATTAGACAAATATCGATGCTTTATTCCATCGAGCACTTTCGCATCATCTTTATGGCCAATGCTCTTCAGGTGAACACATCATTTCTTTACAATATTTTTGTAAATTATTATTATAAACACATAGCTATTGCTTGGTGAAAACTCAGTCAAAACACATAGCTATTGCCTGGTGAAGACTCAGTCAAAACACATAGTTATTGTCTGGTGAAAACTCAGTCAAAATACAGTTATTACCTGGCGAAAACTCAGTCAAAATACATAATTATTGCCTGGTGAAGACTCAGTCAAAACACATAGTTATTGCCTGATGAAGACTCAGTCAAAATACATAGTTATTGCCTGGTGAAGACTAAGTCAAAACACACAGTTATTGCCTGGTGAAGACTCAGTCAAAACACATAGTTATTGCCTGGTGAAGACTCAGTCAAAACACATAGCTATTGCCTGGTGAAGACTTAGAGTCAAAACACATGCCTAAATGCCAGTTAAAGAATATGTTTAAAACACAAAGCTTAGTGGTAGGTAAAGCCATGTTCAAAACATCTAGCTAAGAACCTTTTAAGGACCATGTTCAAAGTTGATAAATACATGTTAAAGGCCACATTCAAAACACATAACTAAGTTCCCATTAAAATCCATGTTTAAAACACATAGCTAAATGCATGGTAAAGGACACATTTAAAACACAAAGCTCAGTACTCATTAAAAACCATTTTCAGAACATATATATATAGCTAAATTCATCCAAAAATATAGCTAAATGCATGTTAAATAACACATACAAACATATATCTAAATGCACATGAAAGGCCATGTTAAAAAAGACATAACTAAATGCCTGTTAAAGGCTATGTTCAAACACATAGCCAAATGCCTGTTAAAAGCCATGTTCAAACACAGAGCCAATTGCCTGTTAAAAGTCATGTTCAAATAAATAGCCAAATGCCTGTTAAATGCCATGTTTAAAAACAGAAAAATGCCTGTTAAAAGGTCTTATTCAAAACAATGTAACTAAATGCCTGTTCAGGCCAATAATGTGCCTATTTTAAATTTCAATTACTCAGACATTTTCCATTATTTTCAGACAAACTTGTTCAACATTAAGACAAATTTCTGATTAAAAACAAAAAAAAGCAAAAACAAGCAAAAACACATTTTAGTGTATGCCAATGTGTTAAGTGTATGTATTCCTTTGTAAGACTGTGAATCATCTTCTGATTTCCAGGAGTGCACTTGTTTTTTGTGTGAACTATTTGTAATTTCTCCTGTATATTTTCTCATTTGTTGAATAAGTTTGTTAAACATATATGATTGGTATTAATATACCTGTCTACCTAGTTCATACTTTTGTTCACTGGTATGGCAAACAGTTGTACTATGTGCGATGGGGAAGTGTAATGTCCAGCGCTTTCCACGTAACCAATGGGGTGAATCGGAGGGGGTGTGTGTTCTTTCCCCTTTGTTATTTAATATATACAGAGACAAGATAAGTCATGAACAGGGTGAGTGTTACATGGGGTTTCATTTGCCACCAGATGTGTTGTTTCTTAACAATTTTAGTTTTGCTGATGATATATCATTGTTAAGTCAGTCTATCACAGGTTTAAGGAAATTATTAAAGATATGTAAATAATACGCATTAAAGAATGATATGATCTATAATACACAAAAATTAGTACGCATGGTCTTTCAGACAACTTCTTTCAAATTACAATCACCTCCCTTTGTACGTCTTTATGGCAATGTTGTTACATATGTCAACAGTTATACATATTTGGGTCACATTTTGAAATCTAATCAGTCAGGGGGCCCCACGTGGCCGAGTGGTCTAAAGAGCTCTCCATTATGGATCACTGCCATCTCACCTCTGTCTGCGTGGGTTGGAGTCTCGGATTTGGCTAATGTGGATATGTGAGAAAGCTTGCCAGTAGCTTCTCTTGGGTTGGTGGTTCTTTCCACAGTTTTCCCGGGTTCTTCCTCCATCATTAATACTGGCTGCCATGTATAGCCTATCGTGTGCTGAAAAATGGCGTTAAACCCTACAACAACAACAACAACAACCAATTGGTCAGATAATGAAGATATGATGAGACACTACCAATTTATGTTTACTCGAACAAACGTGCTTCTGTGTAAATTTAAGACTCGTTAATTGAATATCAAAATTTGATTGTTCAAATCCTATTGCTGCACAGTGTATTGTGCTCCTCTGTGGACAAACTTTAGTGAATGTATGAAACAAAAACTAGTTATTGGCTATAATAATTGTCTTTGTTTTCTATTAGGCCTTCCTAGATGAAACAGTGCCTCCAACATGTTTGTAAATTATAATGTATTCAGTTTTGATGACTTAATGAGAAGGTATGTATTCTCAATGATGACAGTAATATCAAAAAGTAAGAACTGTATATAGAAATCTGTTTGGAACTATGACATTCATTTAAATTCTTCTATCAGTAGCATTTGGAACAAATTATTCTTTAATTGTGCTGCTGAATTTCATTCTTAACAATGCAGGGCACGGTCCATTGTTGTAAATGTGTCTATATATTTGCACATAAGATATATATGATGTTTTCAGTGTTTTTACTTTATATCGTTATTTTAGTTTAGATGTATGGACTAGATGTATGTATTCTGAAATAGAGAATTCTTATCTTATCTTATCTTAAAAAAGAGCCATATACTGGCCGTCTCTGATAAATATCTGGTCTGGGTGCTGGCATCCCACTCAAAGTTTCCCTGCCTATTTATCAAAAGTATAACTAGAAAATTGTAGGCTTCTCTATCAACACTTCCTGTTTTTATCACTAGGTCTGTAATGCCAGCACTATGTCTATCACAGTATCAGCTATAGTGTAAGCTTAATCACAGTATCAGCTCTAGTGTTAGCTTGATCACAGTATTAGCTACAGTGTAAGGTTAATCACAGTATCAGCTATAGTGTAAGCTTAATCACAGTATCAGCTATAGTGCAAGCTTAATCACAGTATCAGCTATAGTGCAAGCTTAATCACAGTATCAGCTATAGTGTAAGCTTAATCGCAGTATCAGCTATAGTGTAAGCTTAATGACATTATCAGCTATAGTGTAAGCTTAATCACAGTATCAGCTATAGTGTAAGCTTAATCACAGTATCAGCTATAGTGCAAGCTTAATCACAGTATCAGCTATAGTGTAAGCTTAATCATCCCACTGCAATTATGCCTTTAGATTGCATCTAATACAACAATTAACCTAACTTGGCAAATTCATCTGATGTAAGGTACTGGCTATTTAATTATTGGGGTGGAAGGGCCATGATTTTCTTTTATCTCAAGATAATTAATATTTATTCCTAATAATATCATGGTTATATTATGGTGTTATTTTGCTCTAAATCAGAACTAGATATTTTTTTAACAATTACTGACAGAGAGAATTAAATAAAAAAGGGTCAAGCTCTGCGCTAGAACATTGGTTTGCTAGTCCCTAATATGATTTAGGTATACCATGGTACGTTTCACAGTACGTTAAGAAATACTGCTGTATACCGCTGTAAAAAAAGTTCACAGTACCTAGTTCTAGTACGTATGTTTGATTTTGCACTTTGACCTGTGGGTCACCGTATGTGGGTGGTGGGTTAGTACCATGGTTGGGTGTCAATCTGTGGGTATACAGGGTGGATTGGAATATGAGCAATAAATGCAAATAGCTTAGCAATGATGAAGTTGTAGGTTTTGTTTGTTTAGGAAAATTAGAGTTTGATGTGAGATTCCTATACTTTTCTTGGTTATGTTCAAGTGTCCCCACCCCCAAATTCTGCTAGTAATGACTTGATTGTCATTCATATTTAACTGTTATTCACATTTTCAGACCCAGTTCATACACCATGTTTTAAAGTTTCTAGTGTTAATGGTATGTCAGTATGTGGAGAGAATAATCTTCAGCCATAGCATTTTGCATTCATAATGTTTGATGGTAACATAATTATCTTGAAAGTCAGACTAGTTTGATGGGACAATGGTGCATTATATATATATATATATATATATATATATATATATATATATATATATATATATAGAGTGGTCTAGAGAGATTATGTATATTGCACTATTGTGCATTGTTGAACTGGTATATTTTTTCCTTTTCAAAGCCAAATTGTTACGTACACATATAATGGGGGGTGGGGGTCCTTCAGATGTGTAGTTTTTTGTCTTTGTCTCAGAACTTGGCACTGGGACAGGAACATGTTACTTTGGCTGGCTGTCAGCAATGATCTGAATGCACTGGATAATCATCAGACTGGTTTTGTGGCTGGGGAGGAAACTTCATTGACCTGATTACATTCAGCATGTAAATATGGTTACAGACAAAACATGTACACATCCTGTTAACAGTTGATACATTATTTTCTAATTGTTATTGGTTAACTTTCTTCATGTCAAACAAAGAACTTAAAGAGACATTTTTGTTTTTTGACAACTTTATGGACTAGGGGAGCAGAGGAGGAGACATCACAACAAATTGTATTGTCTAAAATTATTGTGTTTATTACCTTACTCCCATAACATGTCAGCTCTTACTAAAAGTTTTACTCCCAACCCCTCCCCATCCACAGTTGTGTTTAAAAAAACCCACACATTTCAGTAATCTTTGTAAGAGAAAAAACTGACAGAAGAGAAAATGAAATGGCACTTCATTTCATAATATGCCAGTAAGATATAGTATGTGTGAAAGGTAAACAGGCCTCCTTAGAACGGTCTAAAACTGTCCTTGGGCAGTTTATGCAGTCTTATGTTACATGTTTAGGCTCCAAGCCTTATCTAATGCATGACACTATGTTGCTCCAAGCCTTGTCTAATGCATGACACTATGTTGCTCCAAGCCTTATCTAATGCATGACACTATGTTGCTCCAAGCCTTGTCTAATGCATGACACTATGTTGCTCCAAGCCTTATCTAATGCATGACACAGTGCTGCCCCAAGCCTTATCTAATGCGTGACACAGTGCTGCCCAAGCCTTGTCTAATGCATGACACTATGTTGCTCCAAGCCTTGTCTAATGCATGACACTATGTTGCTCCAAGCCTTAGCTAATGCATGACACTATGTTGCTCCAAGCCTTGTCTAATGCATGACACTATGTTGCTCCAAGCCTTGTCTAATGCATGGCTGACATTGACACTGCTGCATCAAGGTTTACTTAGTGTCAGGCCTGTAATTTCTGCACTTGTGGATTGTCTAGAACCTGGCCAGAGTTCAGGAATTGTGTCCAAATGCCTGTCATTGTTCCATCAATATTTCTGTCAGCCTGAGGTAATGACATTTGAGGTATACATACCTACCAATATTACTACATGCCATTTATCCCATCTGTACAAGTTCCAACCTTAGTGAATGTGTACCAGGTATATATACTTACCCAATTTAGTGTATTTCATTTACACAGGTACACATGTCTGCCAATCTTTGTGTACTGAATTGATAACATCTGTACTAAGAGCTGGAATGAGTTTAATGTTTGATTTTAATGTAGTTCCTAGAGGTTATCACCTGTTTTATTTTTCAAGTCCAAATACCTGTATGTATTGGATATTTACAATTTAAAAAGCCAATCCTCTATTTTGATCCTTACACTTTTCAGAAGACAGTAAAGAGATGGGCATGTGTGTGTGTGTGTATATATATATATATGTATATGGCTGAATGCATTTCAGTACAAATATGGTTACATATATAGTTCTGACTATAGGCCTACTTTGTCTTGTATAGTCATTTATCCTGGTCATAGATAATATATGTCTGCTATATAGTCAGGTGTCCAGATTATGGATGGTTAATACTTGTGTCCTATATATCAACTTGTTTGGGTCATAGGTGGGCGGTACATATGCTCTGTATAGCCAGGTTTTCAGGTCATAGATGGCTAATGTGTCCTGTGTATTGAGCTGTCCAGGTCATAGATGGCTAATGTGTCCTGTATATTGAGCTGTCCAGGTCATAGATGGCTAATGTGTCCTGTGTATTGAGCTGTCCAGGTCATAGATGGCAAATGTGTCCTGTGTATTGAGCTGTCCAGGTCATAGATGGCTAATGTGTCCTGTATATTGAGCTGTCCAGGTCATAGATGGCTAATGTGTCCTGTATATTGAGCTGTCCAGGTCATAGATGGCTAATGTGTCCTGTATATTGAGCTGTCCAGGTCATAGATGGCTAATGTGTCCTGTATATTGAGCTATCCAGGTCATAGGTGTGTAGTACATATGTCCTGTATAGTTATGTGTCCATATCATGGATCAGCAATACATGTGTCACACACACACACACACACACACACACACACACACACATATATATATATATATATATATATATATATATATATATATATATATATATATATATATATATAGCCATGTGTCTAGGCTAATACATGTGTCTTGTATAGTTAGGTGTCCATATCATAGATGGCTAATACATGTGTCCTGTATAGCCAGGTGTCTAGGTCATAGGTGACTAATACAAGTGTCCTGTATAGTTAGGTGTCTGTGCCATAGATGGGTAATGTGTTTTGTATAGAGGGTTCTCTGTAGCTATTATGAACTTCTGAGAGTGACAGGTGTCAGGTGAAGTTGTCTGCATTTGCAACATGCACAATGGAGAGAGTGTTGGCATACCTCTGTGTTACTGTCATGTACTGTGGCTGAAATGTTGGCATACCTCTGTGTTACTGTTATGTACTGTGGTTGAAATGTTGGCATACCTCTGTGTTACTGTCATGTACTGTGGCTGAAATGTTGGCATACCTCTGTGTTACTGTCATGTACTGTGGCTGAAATGTTGGCATACCTCTGTGTTACTGTCATGTTCTGTGGCTGAAATTTTGGCATACCTCTGTGTTACTGTCATGTAGTGTGGCTGAAATGTTAGCATATCTCTGTGTTACTGTCATGTACTGTGGCTGAAATGTTGGCATATCTCTGTGTTACTGTCATGTACTGTGGCTGAAATGTTGGCATACCTCTGTGTTACTGTCATGTACTGTGGCTGAAATGTTGGCATACCTCTGTGTTACTGTCATGTACTGTGGCTGAAATGTTTTGGGATAGCATACTTGTGGAAATAGTACACATTCTAAGCACACATCTAACCAAAATGGCAGATCCCATATGCTAAAGAAAGTTTGCCAGAATTAGTCTAAAATACACAATCTTTAGCAGTTACTGTATTACAATAGGCAAAATGAATTTTGCCAGAGTAGGCAGTACCAGCTCTGAAAGTGCAATGAATAATCACAAAATAAATAAAAGTAAAAAAAGGAGTATCCTTGTTTTATATACAAAATGACTTCTCCCAGTCGTTCTCAATAAATCAGCCTGAATTAGTCAAAAGTACACTAGTCTAGAAGTTAACATTAAAATATGAATTTTCCCAAACTACACAATACCAGCTTCTGAAAGTGCAATAACTGATTTACCAAATATATAAAATATAGAAAAGGTAGCTACCTGTTTTTTTTACAATATACCTCTGAAATCTAAAGGTGAAAATGACCAAGGAGAGCTAGCAGTTTTTTGAATGGTGCATATCTGAAGTAAGGCCAAGCTGTATAATCTATAACCCATGCTACACAAACCAATCATACACCAGAATAAAGGGAATTAAAAGTTCTTTTAACAACACTTAAGATATACAAGGTCTTTTTCAAACAGCCATTATAATCAGTGAGGAAAACTGGAAATTATGTTTCTTTAAATATCAAACCCTGTCCAAAAAATGAAATCATAGCAAGCCGCCTTAAAATGAATATGACAATTTTTGGGGCAACAATTTTTCTTGTTTTTTTATTAGAATGTATGATGATTTCAACAAAACAGGACATTAACAAGGACACTACACATGAAAATAAGCTAATTATTCTTATTTTGCTCTTGCTTACACAATATGCATTGTGGCAGTATTGTGTGTACAGTTACTTTAATTATGGGAAAATAGAAGTCTCAGAACACAGGAATGAAGTCAGCTTAAATTTAAAATTGTTGCATTAACACATTAACCCCTAGCGACGCCTTTATGGGGCAGGAGGTAGTAGCCTACTGCTGAGCTCTGTAGCGTCATGGTCATGCATGATACACTAAAGTGGGTGGTATTATAGAAAGGTAGATGGATGTAGCTCTACAATGATACAAAATAATCTGGAATATCTAGTTGCACTACAAAATACATATAAAAAAACCTCATTTGTTGGACCCGACTTTTTTTTTGCCAAAAATTCGCCCATGGTCGGAATCCGATTTTGTGTCTGGATTTTAGACTTTTTGGTCTCAGATCTAAGGCAAACCGGTATGAACTGCAAACAGATGAGCCTTTGCAAAAAGTAGGATAAGATGGGCATTTGGAATAAAGAGTGGTCTCCATACAAAAATAATGGGTCCATTTAGCAAAAACAAATAAAAATAAGTCCAACTTTTACCCTTCTGCTCATGCGCGAGTCAAATAGCCAATGAAAATTGATGTTTCTAACACCACTAGGCAGTATGTTATTGAAAGATGACCAGGGATTTGGTGTTTTTGAGTCTGTTCAGAAATAGCTTTCAAAATGTGTTTCCTACTCAATTTTCAGGCAAAAACGACAAAAAGCTCCAGGAGTTAATGTGTTAAGAAATTCACAGTGAAAATGTTTCTAGTCATTCATTTGTAATGAAATTAATAAATAAATGATGACAAAGCAAATTTGCTTTCTGCCATGTTCTAGTGTTAGAAGAATAAGCAAACATTTTAATCTTTGACCTTTGACCTCTGTGAACCTCATCTGTTCCATCCCTTTTTTATTAGTGATATTTCAGGTCTTTATGGGGATGCTCAACAAATATTATGAAATTCTGAGAGAGTGAGAGGTGTCAGGTGAAGTTGTTTGCATTTGAAAAATGCACAATAAAAAGAAAGTTGGCGTACCTCTTTGTTACTTTCATGTACTGTGGCTGAAAACTTGTACTTGTGGAAATTGTACATGATCTAAGGAGACAGCTAACGAAAATGATTTCTCCCACATGCTCAATAAATCAGCCTTAATTAATCTAAAGTATACTAGCCTTGCAGTTATTAAAAATGGGGAAATGAATTATACCGCACTAGACAATACCATCTTCTGAAAGTCCAATGAAATACTTACCAAATATATAAAACAAAACAAAAAAGTTATTGTCTCTTTTTTTGATCATGTACTCCAAGAAGTGAAAATGATCAAGTGGAGCTAGCAGTTTTTCTTAATAATGCACATATGAAGTAAGGCCATGCTGTATACTCCATAACCCATGCTACATCAACCAATCATACACCAGAATAAAGGAACTTAAAAGTTCATTTAACATTTCCTAAGATATACAAGGTCTTTTTCAGTAGCCATTATAACCACTGAACAGGGGAAGTTCTTTTTCTTTAAAAATCTAATTCTGTGCAAAATACAAAACTGTAGAGTGCCACCATAGCCAGGTATCCAGGTCATAGATGGGTAATACATATGTCCTGTATAGCCAGGTATCCAGGTCATAGATGGGTAATATATATGTCCTGTATAGCCAGATATCCAGGTCATAGATGGGTAATACATATGTCCTGTGTAGCCAGGTATCCAGGTCATAGATGGGTAAAGTCTTTAGAATATTTTAGTGTCAAGTAATCAGCTTTTAATAATGAAAGGCAAATCTACATCTTACATTGAATCCAGCTGACAAATTATGTCCATTGACTCACAACACAGCAACTAACATCAGATTCTAGCTGTATAAATACAGTTGCTGCCTAAACCATTTTATACCATTGTTGGATATCGCAGCTTATTTTAGCCAATCCTACATGAAGGTCACATAGACAAGGGATTCCATCTGTATGAATATAGCTGTTACTGAAACCTTAAACATTATTATAGTCAATACATCTTATTTTAGCCAATCCTGTGTAAGAAACTAGACAGTCATCTGATTCAGATAATAAAATTCTCACAGGAGACCATGGTAGCTTAGCTGGTAGGTCATTATACTCATAATCCGGCAGTTGCAGGTTTGATACCCTCCAAGGCCAGACAGGGTCAGCTGATTGATGCTTGGTGGGCACTTAGCATTATATAGCCAATAATATTGTTAAATATGCCATTTAAAGCACATAAATACAAATGTTTCTGCCTTTTCTATTTCTTTTGTGACATAAAATAGAAATTATGGATAGAGTAAGATTTTTTTATTTCCATAGACTTCAGGAGAAATATAAGAATACCTTATATGGTGTTCTTCTCAGCTGTTTATTGTAACATGTCTAAGTTTTGGAACTTTGCAGTCATATTAACATTTGTAATTAAAATTGGGTTATCACTGTAAAAAATTATATATCTGTAACCTACTTTTATGGCTGTTGTCACATGCAGAATTTTCCATTTACCTTGGGTTTTCACTCTCATGCTTGTTTTGTATGACTGCCATGTTGTTGGACCTTGTCTATTGGTTCTTGAAACAAGTCACATTTAAAGTTAATATATGAAAGATCATGTAAGGAACATTCCATATCTACCACCTAACATGTCCAGACACAAAATGTAAAGTTCAGTTAATATTTTGAAAATTGTTTTTTTTATCCTATAATTAAGGAGCTTCATTGTTGATAATAGGTTATAAAAGTTGACTGACCTTTTTATCAATATATAGATTAAAGGCAGAAATGAAGAGATTCTACAGTACCAGTCCCTTTTCTTTGACATTGTTCCATCCATTATTCGGGACAAGTCCATCCATTATTGGGGACAAGTCCCAATGTAATCAAGTGCTGATACATTAGAGCTAGATAATGGTTGTCATTACTTGTGTCCAGGATTGAAGAGTCCTGCTTGGAATGAATGATAAATCTTTAACTACTTTGAATGTGTGTATGTCTGTATTTATATATATATATATATATATATATATATATATATATATATATATATATATATTAAGTTTAGGAGGCCACTTTAATAAATTTCTAAAGAAATATCTGTTGAACTTATCTAAGATCCTCTTAGTAAATATTTGTTAAATCTTTGTAAACATGAACAGGGGTAGGATTATTATGAAACATGGACTGCTGTGTCTGTGTGTGTGTGTATATATATATATATATATATATATATATATATATATGTGTGTGTGTGTGTGTGTGTGTGTGTGTGTTATTGGTGTCATCTTTTTATTGAATGACAGTATTGATGTGTGTCAAGTGCCAGTTTCACAATTTTATTTTCAAGATATTTAGATGTTAACTTAATTATGAAGGCATGATGTCAGATGTTTAGATAATAACTTTTGAAGGCATGAAGTCATATGTTTAGATGTGAACTTACTTTTGAAATCATAATGTCAGATGTTTAATGTTAACTTAATTTTGAAGGCATGATGTCAGATGTTTAGATGTTAACATACATTTGAAGGCATGATGTCAAGATGTTGAGGTGTTAGCCAACTGTTGAAGGCATGATGTCAGATGTTTAGATGTTAACGTAAGTAGTTAAGTGGGATACTATAGGGACAATGGGACTTAGCATTAAAAAGACCCCTGGGACAATATAGGGACAATGGAAATTTAACATGGAGAAAAATCGTGGGTCACTTTAGGGACAATGGGAATTTAACATAGAGTTTGGGACTGTCTAGGGACAATGGGAATTTAACATGGGAATAAATCGTGGGACTGTCTAGCGTCAAGGGGAATTGAATATGGAGAAAAATCGTGGGACTGTCTAGCGTCAAGGGAAATTGAACATGGTGGGATTGTCTAGGGACAATGATGGTAGAGGGTCAAACACAACAGAGACAGAGACATATATACACTAGTACAAGCGTGAGATTTATATATAAAGCATTACCAAGACCTGAAATCTTGCTGGGGTGTTCAAAAATTTGCATAATTGTAATGATGCTATAAATAGCTATAATCAAGGAAATGCTCAACGACAAAATGGATGTGACTAAAAGTAATGCTAAAATGACGAAATTGTCCCAGAATTTAAAGGAAAATAAACATATCCCCGAAAATTAAGTTACAATGGTTTAGACTAAAATGGATAAAATTAGTAACTACTTACAATATCAACTTCTGTGACGATCGTGAATAAATACCTATGTATCTATAATCAGCTGAAATTCCTATGAAATCCCACTATCTATTTATAGCTCCAACTTGTGGGTTTTTCCTTTGGAAAATCCCACTATCTTTTTATAGCCTCAGCTTGAGTGACGTTCCTGTTTATGAATTCTAGTATATATGTATAGCTACCAAATGTGGAAATCCCCAAGTCGATTTTTATAGTCTCAAAATTTCCAGCGTCAGTGACGTCACTGTACTGAACACTAGGGGATAAATGTCAACAGTGTTGCAAGTGGCTGACCTGAATACACGCTACTGCAGGTAGGTAGGTAGAGTGTATCTGATAGGGATAAAGTGAGTTTTTATAGGGACAAACAGAGACCAATACACACACACACACACAACGTACGCGCGCTGACATACGCGCACACACACACACACACACACACACACACACAGAGGGAAGAGGAAAAAACAAACCCCAAATAAACTATCAACACAAACGTATGCGAACGCATACAAACCCCAAATATACTATTCACACAACGTCGCTAACGCATGCAAACCCCAAATATGCTATCCACACTCGGGAGGAAGAAGAAAAAACAACCAAATATACGATCTACACAACGTACGCGAACACACACACACACACACACACACTCACACACAGAGGGAAGAGGAAAAAACAAACCCCAAATATACTATCAACACAGAAGGGAGATAATACAAACCCCAAATAAACTATCCACACAAACGTACGCGAACGCATACAAACCACAAATATACTATGAACACAGAAGGGAGATAATACAAACCCCAAATAAACTATCCACACAAACGTACGCGAACGCATACAAACCCCAAATATACTATCAACACAGAAGGGAGATAATACAAACCCCAAATAAACTATCCACACAAACGTACGCGAACGCATGCAAACCCCAAATATGCTATCCACACTCGGGAGGAAGAAGAAGAAAACAACCAAATATACGATCTACACAACGTACGCGAACACACACACACACACACACACACACACACACAGAGAGGGAAGAGGAAAAAACAAACCCCAAATATACTATCAACACAGAAGGGAGATAATACAAACCCCAAATAAACTATCCACACAAACGTACGCGAACGCATACAAACCCCAAATATACTATCAACACAGAAGGGAGATAATACAAACCCCAAATAAACTATCCACACAAACGTACGCGAACGCATACAAACCCCAAATATACTATCAACACAGAAGGGAGATAATACAAACCCCAAATAAACTATCCACACAAACGTACGCGAACGCATACAAACCCCAAATATACTATCAACACAGAAGGGAGATAATACAAACCCCAAATAAACTATCCACACAAACGTACGCGAACGCATACAAACCCCAAATATGCTATCCACACTCGGGAGGAAGAAGAAAAAAACAACCAAATATACGATCTACACAACGTACGCGAACACACACACACACACACACACACACACACACACAGAGGGAAGAGGAAAAAACAAACCCCAAATATACTATCAACACAGAAGGGAGATAATACAAACCCCAAATAAACTATCCACACAAACGTACGCGAACGCATACAAACCACACATATATACTATCAACACAGAAGGGAGATAATACAAACCCCAAATAAACTATCCACACAAACGTACGCGAACGCATACAAACCCCAAATATACTATCAACACAGAAGGGAGATAATACAAACCCCAAATAAACTATCCACACAAACGTACGCGAACGCATACAAACCCCAAATATGCTATCCACACTCGGGAGGAAGAAGAAAAAAACAACCAAATATACGATCTACACAACGTACGCGAACACACACACACACACTCACACACAGAGGGAAGAGGAAAAAACAAACCCCAAATATACTATCAACACAGAAGGGAGATAATACAAACCCCAAATAAACTATCCACACAAACGTACGCGAACGCATACAAACCCCAAATATGCTATCCACACTCGGGAGGAAGAAGAAAAAAACAACCAAATATACGATCTACACAACGTACGCGAACACACACACACACACACTCACACACAGAGGGAAGAGGAAAAAACAAACCCCAAATATACTATCAACACAGAAGGGAGATAATACAAACCCCAAATAAACTATCCACACAAACGTACGCGAACGCATACAAACCACAAATATACTATCAACACAGAAGGGAGATAATACAAACCCCAAATAAACTATCCACACAAACGTACGCGAACGCATACAAACCCCAAATATACTATCAACACAGAAGAGAGATAATACAAACCCCAAATAAACTGTCCACACAAACGTACGCGAACGCATACAAACCCCAAATATGCTATCCACACTCGGGAGGAAGAAGAAAAAACAACCAAATATACGATCTACACAACGTACGCGAACAAACACACACACACACATACACACACACAGAGGGAAGAGTAAAAAACAAACCCCAAATATACTATCAACACAGAAGGGAGATAATACAAACCCCAAATAAACTGTCCACACAAACGTACGCGAACGCATACAAACCCCAAATATACTATTCACACAACGTCGCTAACGCATACAAACCCCAAATATCCTATCCACACTCGGGAGGAAGAAGAAAAAAAACAACCAAATATACGATCTACACAACGTACGCGAACAAACACACACACACACACACACACACATACACACACACAGAGGGAAGAGGCAAAAACAAACCCCAAATATACTATCAACACAGAAGGGAGATAATACAAACCCCAAATAAACTATCCACACAAACGTACGCGAACGCATACAAACCCCAAATATACTATCAACACAGAGTGAAGAAGAAAAAGTTTTTTGAAAGCACCTAAGCCCTCACCTGCAATGACCAACTCTGTCAAACACCTACACCCCACCCCCACTCCCAACACTACAAAACCCATTTAACCCGTTATTTTATGGCATCAGTGTGTGATTTAGGAAACATCAAGACACAAAATGATGGATGAATAGACTGACTATTGTTTACCGACTTGCATGCCTAAAGAGCGTGCGTGAAGGAAAACATCCTTCCATTTCAATTCTAACTAAAACATGATCCAGAGGGATAGAGAGAGGTGAAAGAGCACAATTTCATAAAGTGTGAGTAAAAACAAAACACGCCATCCTTATTATACAATGTCAAGACCAAGAGACACTTACGTTTTCTTTCTGGTCTATTCTCTTTTAGAAGGTAGTATGAAATTTCACATCAGGGCCAACGCATCGGCTCACATTGTCAATTTTTCCATTTCCATGTCTTTACTGGCACAAGTTCTTCATCATCTTCAATTTCTTCTTCTTCTGAATCCCTCTTCTCTGTTTCGTCTTGTTTTTGTTTCTTCTCTTTTCTCGTAGGGCACTCTGAATTCCAGTGTCCTTTCTCCTGACAACGATATTAGGTATCTTGACTTTTGTCTCTCTTTCTTAGACGAAGCAGGTATTCTGGAGACAAATACCCATTTACCTTTGCAGATATAGCAAACTTCATTAGCACTTACACACTTTCGTATGACTCTCATCAAATCAACGATCAAAAGAGTAAGTTTTGTTGCCACTTTCGCATGTGAATTATGCTTTCGTATGACTTTTAGCAAATATTTGACCAGCAGGTCGATCTGTGCTGACTCTTCCATCTTCTTGATCGTTTGAGAGCGGAATGAATACTCTGACGCTAAGACAGTCTCCTTATATACAGAGACCTGCTGCGTATGAAACCTAGTCAAATGTAATTTTGCAATAAGATGAAACGATTTCATTGAGGAAGTAAAAAAGCAATGATGTACCGTATCGCCTCACACAAAACCTGAAGTGTTAGTTCAAATCCGTGTCAGCGATTTCGAAGACGACATAACTGAGCTTTAATCAATGCTCTCCAATTATGCCACAAAACCACGAGTCCTGATTCACGCCAAAAGAAATTTCGTTCGGTCCATAAAAAATAGTATCATATCTGAGAAACGCAAAAAGGAACTTCCAGAAAACTGAGAACGACGGCTTACACCTACAACGTAAATGTATGAGTTCAATTAGTGCGTAAAACTTAGTCAAATTAAATTTTTATAGTCAAGACGAAACGATCTCTTTTCGAAGAAGAAAGCAGACACCAAGCGACAATGGCGATCCGTGTCACACAACACTTTTCAAAATGTATATTATCAGAGGTTTGTTCTAGCGATCTGCACGGTTGAATTAAATGTTGATGTATTTTGCAATAAGACGGACACAATTTCCATGGGATCGCCCATGGTACGATTGTTCGTGCATTAGTTTAATTTTTAAAAATATTTTTTTATATAAATCGCCTATAGGATAGACCCAGTAAAGCATGGCCATTATCGTCACTGTCTGAATAGCTACTCAAGTCAATTCGAAGCGAACGCGGTAAGAAAATAAGTATAGCCAATGAAATGGCTTACAACGGGTGATGCATTGTTTTGTTCTAGGACTGTGTGGCATAATAATCCCTATGTTCTTGCGTTGTTACCATTACAGTGCAGACAGACTGAAATGTGAACTTACAAGTCCTCTTTGTGTGTGTGTTGTACCATTTCCTCTTACCACATCAAAATACTGAGCGTCACAGTATTGGTTCGCGTTTTCAAACTGACCATTTTTTTTATATCTCACTTAAACATTTCGACATAAACACTCACACTCACATCGGTAGAGTCAGAACAGACGTGTTACAGTATTGAGGGGCATGTTATCTTTTCGTTTTCAAACTAATACATTTGGGGCTTGTATGAAGTAAAGAACCGAAAGTACAGTGAAACTCAAGGATGATGACCCAATCTGTCTGTCTATTGATGCGTGTATTTACTTAAGAAGAAATATGACCTCTAAAACACAAAGAGATACGGCAAGCATGATTAGATCAAACACAACGATGTTTTCCTTCACGCCCGTGTAATTTAGAGTTTCAATCGTCTTTGAAGACAAACTTGGTCTCCTTTTGTAGGGCTTGAAATAATAAAAGAAACTGAAAAATCTTAAGCACTTTGCTATAGATAATTTCATCAACAGACTAAACAACATAAATACCGTTACAACAATAGAAAGCCTTAAATCTTCTATCAAAAAGAAATGCATGAAAAAAATTAAAGATTAACGATAACTAACCAATGAAACCGAATTTAACAAAGGCAATGACATGTGAAGAAATGCCTCTCACTTTGGAAAGGTAGGCGAATGTACTCTGTCATGCACCATCAACTTGAAAAAAATTATAAACAGAGAGAAACCTGAATTCAAAATTCAGTTGTTTCTTTTTCTTCAAAATTGTTTCGTTTCTTTTTTTTTTTTTTTTTTGGAACAAATCTAAGCACTAATATAGAGTGGAAAAGGGAAAATGCACATACAAGCTTTGATATTTCTGAAAAAATGAGGGGATATTCCTAACGTTCATAACCACCTATATATGCTTGGACTTGTCTGTGACTTATCCACAAAACAAGATGTACATATTTCTGGTCAAGCTGCAAGTGTGTGCGTGTTTTTGAAAATGGTAAAAATGGGATATACAATTTTCTCGTGACACTTATAAAGTGAAGAGTCTGTGCAAGTGTCAAAAGCCAAAGTCATATAAGTTTTGTATTTTGTACGGCTTGTAAAGATTTCCACTTTAGAAAATGTGAAGTATCACAAGTTATTATCACAAACAGAAGTGGAACATAGGGGCTTGCAAGAAAGAAAATAACCCAGACAGTTGGTGTCATCAAGAGTGCTAGAGACGGTACCCGAACTTGCTTGCTTGCTTACTTGAATTAAAGTGATTTTCGCTCTAATGGAGCATGTATCACTGGTTTAATAACGCACCGCGTGATTTTTAATTACTCCTGTTAAGGAAAGAGAGCCTCATCCCCCCAGGCTTTTATGTACTCACAGACTACTTTTAAATTTAGCCAATCAGGTGTAGGACTAACTAGTCCTTAACAACCTGACTGAAAGGCTTTAAACATGAGTGGGAATTGTCTCACCACACACTCATTTTTCTGTCCGAGCGTGGTAAAGGAGGAAAAAGGTGCTCATCAAGACAGCCATGGATGTTAAGTACTCACCAAAACGCTAGCCCGTACTTATTTCAAATCAAGTCGTGTCACCAAAAAAGACGACGTGTACGACATCAAAGGCATTGTCAAACGCAGAATGCCTCAGTGCTAACTGGCTAGGTCTGCATTTCTTGCTCCCGCTGCTGTTGCGTATATTTCTTCCCTCCACACCGAGTTCTGGGCCTAATTCTTTAAATTTCGTTGTACCCGAACTTACATTATCCATATTATCACCAACAAAAAAAAAAACAAAAAAAAAACGCACAGACCTAAAAGAAACACTCACTCACTTTTTACAGAACATTACTATTTTTAAAATTTTGATAAGCGACGGAAACGAACAACTTAGAGTCACACTTTCTAACCAAGATAAAGAAATCATGTGCTAACCCTAACCCTAACCCTAACCCTTCGCCATAGCTTCAAGTTCCCCAAATTTTTTTTAAAATTCCCCCCAAAAATTTGGGGAACTTGAAGCTATGGCGATGGCTTCAAGTTCCCCCAAAAAATTTCAGGGCTACCCCATACTCTCGAAAAGAAATAACATTCCATTGCCTATGATATGTTAGTCAGTTAGAAGAAAAAATACAGAAGTGAGTCTATCAGCACATGATTTCTTTATCTTGGTTAGAAAGTGTGACTCTAAGTTGTTCGTTTCCGTCGCTTATCAAAATTTTAAAAATAGTAATGTTCTGTAAAAAGTGAGTGAGTGTTTCTTTTAGGTCTGTGCGTTTTTTTTTTTTTGTTTTTTTTTTGTTGGTGATAATATGGATAATGTAAGTTCGGGTACAACAAAATTTAAAGAATTAGGCCCAGAACTCGGTGTGGAGGGAAGAAATATACGCAACAGCAGCGGGAGCAAGAAATGCAGACCTAGCCAGTTAGCACTGAGGCATTCTGCGTTTGACAATGCCTTTGATGTCGTACACGTCGTCTTTTTTGGTGACACGACTTGATTTGAAATAAGTACGGGCTAGCGTTTTGGTGAGTACTTAACATCCATGGCTGTCTTGATGAGCACCTTTTTCCTCCTTTACCACGCTCGGACAGAAAAATGAGTGTGTGGTGAGACAATTCCCACTCATGTTTAAAGCCTTTCAGTCAGGTTGTTAAGGACTAGTTAGTCCTACACCTGATTGGCTAAATTTAAAAGTAGTCTGTGAGTACATAAAAGCCTGGGGGGATGAGGCTCTCTTTCCTTAACAGGAGTAATTAAAAATCACGCGGTGCGTTATTAAACCAGTGATACATGCTCCATTAGAGCGAAAATCACTTTAATTCAAGTAAGCAAGCAAGCAAGTTCGGGTACCGTCTCTAGCACTCTTGATGACACCAACTGTCTGGGTTATTTTCTTTCTTGCAAGCCCCTATGTTCCACTTCTGTTTGTGATAATAACTTGTGATACTTCACATTTTCTAAAGTGGAAATCTTTACAAGCCGTACAAAATACAAAACTTATATGACTTTGGCTTTTGACACTTGCACAGACTCTTCACTTTATAAGTGTCACGAGAAAATTGTATATCCCATTTTTACCATTTTCAAAAACACGCACACACTTGCAGCTTGACCAGAAATATGTACATCTTGTTTTGTGGATAAGTCACAGACAAGTCCAAGCATATATAGGTGGTTATGAACGTTAGGAATATCCCCTCATTTTTTCAGAAATATCAAAGCTTGTATGTGCATTTTCCCTTTTCCACTCTATATTAGTGCTTAGATTTGTTCCAAAAAAAAAAAAAAAAAAGAAACGAAACAATTTTGAAGAAAAAGAAACAACTGAATTTTGAATTCAGGTTTCTCTCTGTTTATAATTTTTTTCAAGTTGATGGTGCATGACAGAGTACATTCGCCTACCTTTCCAAAGTGAGAGGCATTTCTTCACATGTCATTGCCTTTGTTAAATTCGGTTTCATTGGTTAGTTATCGTTAATCTTTAATTTTTTTCATGCATTTCTTTTTGATAGAAGATTTAAGGCTTTCTATTGTTGTAACGGTATTTATGTTGTTTAGTCTGTTGATGAAATTATCTATAGCAAAGTGCTTAAGATTTTTCAGTTTCTTTTATTATTTCAAGCCCTACAAAAGGAGACCAAGTTTGTCTTCAAAGACGATTGAAACTCTAAATTACACGGGCGTGAAGGAAAACATCGTTGTGTTTGATCTAATCATGCTTGCCGTATCTCTTTGTGTTTTAGAGGTCATATTTCTTCTTAAGTAAATACACGCATCAATAGACAGACAGATTGGGTCATCATCCTTGAGTTTCACTGTACTTTCGGTTCTTTACTTCATACAAGCCCCAAATGTATTAGTTTGAAAACGAAAAGATAACATGCCCCTCAATACTGTAACACGTCTGTTCTGACTCTACCGATGTGAGTGTGAGTGTTTATGTCGAAATGTTTAAGTGAGATATAAAAAAAATGGTCAGTTTGAAAACGCGAACCAATACTGTGACGCTCAGTATTTTGATGTGGTAAGAGGAAATGGTACAACACACACACAAAGAGGACTTGTAAGTTCACATTTCAGTCTGTCTGCACTGTAATGGTAACAACGCAAGAACATAGGGATTATTATGCCACACAGTCCTAGAACAAAACAATGCATCACCCGTTGTAAGCCATTTCATTGGCTATACTTATTTTCTTACCGCGTTCGCTTCGAATTGACTTGAGTAGCTATTCAGACAGTGACGATAATGGCCATGCTTTACTGGGTCTATCCTATAGGCGATTTATATAAAAAAATATTTTTAAAAATTAAACTAATGCACGAACAATCGTACCATGGGCGATCCCATGGAAATTGTGTCCGTCTTATTGCAAAATACATCAACATTTAATTCAACCGTGCAGATCGCTAGAACAAACCTCTGATAATATACATTTTGAAAAGTGTTGTGTGACACGGATCGCCATTGTCGCTTGGTGTCTGCTTTCTTCTTCGAAAAGAGATCGTTTCGTCTTGACTATAAAAATTTAATTTGACTAAGTTTTACGCACTAATTGAACTCATACATTTACGTTGTAGGTGTAAGCCGTCGTTCTCAGTTTTCTGGAAGTTCCTTTTTGCGTTTCTCAGATATGATACTATTTTTTATGGACCGAACGAAATTTCTTTTGGCGTGAATCAGGACTCGTGGTTTTGTGGCATAATTGGAGAGCATTGATTAAAGCTCAGTTATGTCGTCTTCGAAATCGCTGACACGGATTTGAACTAACACTTCAGGTTTTGTGTGAGGCGATACGGTACATCATTGCTTTTTTACTTCCTCAATGAAATCGTTTCATCTTATTGCAAAATTACATTTGACTAGGTTTCATACGCAGCAGGTCTCTGTATATAAGGAGACTGTCTTAGCGTCAGAGTATTCATTCCGCTCTCAAACGATCAAGAAGATGGAAGAGTCAGCACAGATCGACCTGCTGGTCAAATATTTGCTAAAAGTCATACGAAAGCATAATTCACATGCGAAAGTGGCAACAAAACTTACTCTTTTGATCGTTGATTTGATGAGAGTCATACGAAAGTGTGTAAGTGCTAATGAAGTTTGCTATATCTGCAAAGGTAAATGGGTATTTGTCTCCAGAATACCTGCTTCGTCTAAGAAAGAGAGACAAAAGTCAAGATACCTAATATCGTTGTCAGGAGAAAGGACACTGGAATTCAGAGTGCCCTACGAGAAAAGAGAAGAAACAAAAACAAGACGAAACAGAGAAGAGGGATTCAGAAGAAGAAGAAATTGAAGATGATGAAGAACTTGTGCCAGTAAAGACATGGAAATGGAAAAATTGACAATGTGAGCCGATGCGTTGGCCCTGATGTGAAATTTCATACTACCTTCTAAAAGAGAATAGACCAGAAAGAAAACGTAAGTGTCTCTTGGTCTTGACATTGTATAATAAGGATGGCGTGTTTTGTTTTTACTCACACTTTATGAAATTGTGCTCTTTCACCTCTCTCTATCCCTCTGGATCATGTTTTAGTTAGAATTGAAATGGAAGGATGTTTTCCTTCACGCACGCTCTTTAGGCATGCAAGTCGGTAAACAATAGTCAGTCTATTCATCCATCATTTTGTGTCTTGATGTTTCCTAAATCACACACTGATGCCATAAAATAACGGGTTAAATGGGTTTTGTAGTGTTGGGAGTGGGGGTGGGGTGTAGGTGTTTGACAGAGTTGGTCATTGCAGGTGAGGGCTTAGGTGCTTTCAAAAAACTTTTTCTTCTTCACTC